>CM050911.1:14283951-14653951 GCA_027742785.1 Vigna reflexopilosa | reverse complement strand
GGTGCATGTACGACTTTTAAGGAAAAAATGGAATCCTAATGAAGGGACCCGGTCACCAGACCCAAACCATGTCTGCTTTGGGCCAAACCCTCACGGATTTGCTTTTTGGTACCACTCCAAAAGACCTCTTTTTTCTTTTTAAATGAAGACATCTTATGTGTATATAAACCCATGTTCATCTCTTATTTTTTCTGATGTGGGACTTTGTTTGTACCCAACAGATTTTTTTAACCGGTAGATTTAATAATAAACATAATATATTATTAGAATTTATGAATTATAATTCCCCTATTACTAACGAAAATAATAGAATCCAAAAGCATTACTAATTAGGTTCTCGAATGTCACATAACGAATGAAGAATTCATACTTTGAAGCATTAGTTTGGCCGATCCATTTTCTAATAATCATTCAGAAAACAATAATAATCCTGAAAACATACTTCCTTGTACTATTTAAAAAATAATAATTCGTCTTTCAAAACAAAATTTTAAAAGAAAATTATTAAACTAAAATTGTGCTTACGATTTTAATAAAATAAAATAAAAATATGATTTTAAGAACAATCTCAATGAAAAGAAAATGGTAATTAAATTTTGAATTATGATTTCTTCGTTCGAAAATTATATTCCTCAACTCTCATTTATGTACCTATGAAGTGGAAGTTATTACTATTCATCTTGGCAGTTCAAGGCAAAAAACAGCTTTAAATGCTTTTATTATCTTGAAAATTTATCTTAAATTTTTATTTTTATTTCATTAATAAACATCTAAAAAGGAATACAATTTTCTAATCTTTTGCATATTTTGTAAGCAATTTGTTGAAGGTGTTATATGAGTTGTGTGACGTTGTTATGCATCCTAACCTTGATGGAAATGTATTAACCTATCAGCTAACCTTCGAAACATGTTTCTTATCATCTTATTAATAATATTTTATTTGATAGAAATTAGTATATAATATGAGCCAACTTTTTAATGAACCTCAAAATGAAATAATATTACATACTTCTCATAGGATTATGGAAACATATTCATCCTGATTATATTGATATGATCATTAATCTATTCTCAAATTTTATTTAAATTTATTCGACTTTTTTCATGTCAAACTGACCCTAGGAGATACGAAAAATGGTGAAAGTAAATTGAATATTTGATTTTTATAAATCTTTTGAATATAAGATCGCATCCTTTTCAATATGGAAAACTACGTCTTAATTATGCTTTATATTTTGGATATGATTGATTATATTTGTAAGACAGGTTGTTTTTAATGTTCATATTGATATTTTGTATATTAAAAATAACTTTTGTAATATATATTTTTCAAAAACACAAGATATTGATAATATATTAGTTAAATGACATCACATATATATTGACATAAACATTAATTTGTTGGTCACCATATTAGACTAGGAGCTAAAAGAAGTGAAATTGTTATTCCTTAATATGATATTAAAGATATTGACGTTACTCAATTAGTAACATAGTTCTATTGTTTTTTATTTTATTTATTTTTGAATAAAAAATACATACCTTTCATAATAAGATCTTTTGAATTGGTGCAACAATAAGATCTTATTGACATCCTTATTTGAACACTTGACTTTGAAAAAAAACTTTTAGATATTTTTCAAAAAAAGGTATATACAGAAAAAAAAGTAGATATTAATGAGCTTCATTAAAAAAAAATTATTGGACTTAGACATTTTGTTTAACTTGGTAAAAGTAGATAAATTTATTAATAGAAATGATATTTTAACGAACATTTTTTACATAACTTTGCTATAACTTATGTGGGTTTTTTTAAAATCAATTTTCACTTATTTTTTTTTGTTGACGAGGGAGTTATTTGTCCATGGTGACTTCAATGTAAAAAACCTAGTTTCATTTCCTCACTCGCGGTGTGGCTTCATTGTTTTGTTGTGGATTCCTTGTCTTGGTAAGAGTTCGTTGTTGTTTTAGGTTTATTGCTTGGGTTTGAGTTTGCTTTTTCAGTTTCATTGAGTTCATGTTTCGTTCCTTCAAATAACCGCATTTCATTTTTTGTTATGGTTAGGGTTAAATAAAAGAAGTTTGATTTTTCTTTTCAGTGGTTCGAGATATAAAATGATATTGAATGCCATAATTTGCATTTATCATGTATTTTTTAAATACAAGTAGTAATGTACAATCAATATCCTATAATTATGCTAATATAGACAAATACTTTCCTAAATAAGATGCTGATGAATGATTACAGTATTACTGTAATATTACACAAAAGAAAATTAATATTGTGAATAGCCAAAATCAAAGGTCATAAATGATAGGATATTTGACAGAATATTTGGTTTTGTCTAACTCCCCCTCTTAAACTAGTGGTGACATGGTCATGCCAAGTTTGTCTCTTAGCAAGTTGAATCTTGTATGAGTGAGAGGTTTAGTCAAACAGACTACAATATGATCAGTAATAGGAACATATGCCACAATTACTTCATTTGTAGGACTTGATATCGTATGTAGTGCACATCTATATCAATGTGTTTAGACCGTTTATGCATGATTGGATTAGAAGAAATTGACTTAACAATTAGGTTATCATACCACATAATTGGTTTTCTAAGCATTTGTAGTTTTAGTTCTGTCAGTAGAGATCTAATCCAAGCTACTTCAGCTGAAATATTAGCAAGGTTCTGTATTCTAATTTATTGCTTGATCGTGTCACTATCTTTTATTTTCTTGAAGACCGAGAAACAAGAGTTTCTCTAAGAAAAGCACATTGTCCTGCCATGGAATTTCTGTCATCAATACCAGTTGCCCAATTTGCATCAAATACCCTATTATGTCAAGATCATTTGAGGGTTTTATGTGCAAACATAGGTTCATTGTGCCTTGAAGATATCTTAGTATTCTTCTATTCCTTACTAGTGATCCATGGTAGGTGTGCTCATGTATTGATTGAGTTTGTTGACAACAAAAGTAATGTTTAGCCTTGTGTTGGTCAAATATTGCAATGCACCTATGACTTGTTTATACAAAGTAGCATTGGTCATTGGTTCCCCTTTTGTAGTGAATTGCCTACCAGCCACCATTAGTGTTGGACAGGGAGAAATTGTCTCCTTGTTGAACTTCTTCAAAATATCTTTTATGTACTTAGTTTGCCTTAGGTACATTCCACTATCATTCCTATGTAATTCAATGTCAATAAAGTAATGTATATGTCATAAGTATTTCAGTGAGAAAGCAACATTCAGTTACAATAATGTCATCAACATAAATGAGAAATAATGTGATATGATTTGTATCTCTATGAATGAATAGAGAAGAATCACTTTTGGTGTTTTGAAAACCCCAATTTAGAAGTGTGTCTCTTATTTTATCAAACCAAGTCCTTGGGGCTTGCTCCAAACCATATATGGCCTTAGACAATTTACATATATAATTCGGTTTGGTTGAGTCTATGTAGCCTTCAGGTTGATGCATAAAAATTGTTTCCTTCAGATTTCCATTTAGGAAGGCATTGTTTATGTCAAGTTGCCTAACATCCTAGTTGAAGTGTACTGCAATGGCTAATATGATTATAATAAAGTTGGACTTAACCAAAGGACTAAAAGTTTTATCAAAGTTTCTGCCTATTGTTTGCTGAAAACCTCTTGCAATAAGTCTTGCTTTTCTTCTTTTGATTGAACAATCTACTTTATACTTAGTTTTGAAGACCCATTTTGAGTCTATGATGTTTTCTTGACCCTTGAATGGTATTAATGTCCAAGTTTGATTAGACATTATAGCCTTGAATTATGCATCCATTGCTTCTTTTCATTCTGGCTTGATTAGAGCTTCCTTGACATTTCCTGGTTCTTTGTCATCTTCACGAACCTCTATCAATCCTATGTATGATTGCTTAGGCTTGTAAATTCTAGCTTTGCTTTTGGTCACCCTTCAATGAGTGTTGGTGTTAGGTTGATTGCTTTCAGTTTTAGTTTAACTATTGTTCTCTACTGACTCTGCAGAAGTTGAACATACTTGACTTTCTCTTAATGTATCAGTAAAAGATTAACCAAGATCTCCTTCATTTGTACCATTGTTGGCAAAAGTATGACTTGTGATTTCTTCTTGATGACTTGTAGTATTATTGTCTGGTTTAAGAGTATTATTAATAGTGGTACCTACAGTGTAATTTGGAAGCAAAATTGACACATGTTCAGTTAATTCTTTTAAAGAATTTCTTGTATCAATGAAACCTACATGAAAAGGGAAGTGATTCTCATTGAAAATCACATGTCTTGAGATGAAATTCTCCCATGGGAGTTAATGCATTTGCGTCCTTTGTGTGAATTACTGTAACCAAGAAACACATACCTAGTTGTATGAAACTGAAGCTTATTTTGATTGTATGGTTTGAGACAAGGATAACAAGCACAACCAATAAAATGAACATAATATTTAAATCCAGATGGAGACAAAATTAGGGCAGGACCCCAAACATCAATGTGAATTAAATCTAAAATTTCATTAGCATGTGACGAAGAGCTTTAGAAAGGCAACATATGCAATTTTCCAAATTGACAAGCTTTAGAGAATATGAATGAGTCACTATATGATGTTTTCACATTGCATTCCTCTATGACCTTTTGTGGAACTTTATTGTTGGGATGTCTAAGTTTTCTATGCCAATTTTCTTTAAGAGACATCCAAACGTTATAGTCTTTAATATCACATATTTGATACAAGCCATTTTTAAGTTTCCCTTTTAGAAGAGTCTTCCCTATCAGTTTTTCTTTCACAAAGCAATAATTTTCATTAAACTCAACAAGAATATTGTTATTAGTAGTCAATTTTGAAATACTCAGTAAACTTTTGGTTATTTTAGAACATAAAGAACATCATGTAGATGAAGATTATTCAATTTGGTTGATCCCAAGGCCATTACTTTCAGTCTTTCATCATTACCAACAAGTAAAGAATTTGTACCGTTATTTTCATCGTGTTCTTGAATTTTGTCACATTGGTGAGTCACATGGTTGTTAACTCCACGGTTAAAATACCATTCATAATCTTGACCTTGATAAGGAGAAGATATGAATGCACTTTGTGTTCCTTATTGTTAACTTTCAATAGATTGAGCTTCCCCTATATATGACTTATCAAACTGATAATAAAATTGTATAACAGTGTGGCCAATCCTTTTGCATACCTGACATATTGGTTTTGACATCTTACCTCTTCCTCTGCCACCTTTCGTGCCTATCAAATTAGAGCCTCTCCAATCACCTTGGGATCCAAATCTATTGTCTCTGGACTCCTTCTTGACAGTAAAGTTTGCATAGGCATTCAGTTAAGGCTACTGAAATTATTAAGTTGATATAATATGTTTTCAAAGGTTAACAATTGAGTTTGCAATTCAAACCAACTAATGTTAATATGTTCAGACAACTTGACAACAACTAAATTGTAATCAGAATTCAAACCATTTAGTGTATGAATCACTAAATCAAAGTTAGAGATTGGTGAACTTGCCAGCTTTAACTTAGCAAGTTTTTTCATCTTGCTAAGATATTACTCCATCTTCATGTCTCCTTTACATGTGTTGTGAAATTCATATTTCAGATAGATGATTATGGATCTGGTGTGTGCATCAGCAAGGCTTTGAGCTTCATCCAAAAGTTGTTTGGATATTTCACAATGAAGCAATTAAGTTGCAATGTCAATTGACATAGAATTCATCAGCATCATAAAATGGCTTGATCTTGGGCTTGCCAATCCTCATAATTAGGATTGACTTTTGTTGTCATGTTCTCCGTAACTAGGGATGGCAAAAAATTATGCGTCCACAAATACCTGCGAATAAAATTTGCGATGGGTAGTTACTACTTGCGAATATTTATTACCTAGGGTAACGAGTAGCGGGTATTTTAATACCCGTTTTTAAACGAGTCGGGTGTGGGTATTATACTATCAGATCTGCAGATATCCATTTTTAATTTATATTTTTAAAAATTAAATTTTATTTTTATTACTCTTAAAAAAAAGGAGAATACTTTTCAATTAAAAATTGCGTAACCCTAATTACAAATCTCAATTGTCCAATTGTTGGTTTCTCTCAAAAACTCTATTTAGGGTTTTTTTTCCCTAATCCCTTCACTTTTACATTTCTTGCAATCAAACTCAGAAGCTTCAAGCTTCTTCTCTATCTCTGTTCTCGTGCGGACAACTCAGCTTGGGGAAAATCATTTGTGGCTCGTACAAAGAGGTGGTCTCATGGTGAAAAAGATGAGGGTGCAAGGATGGCGTGACTCTGACAACGTTATCGTTTTCCCTCGTGTCTCGTGAGAACGTATGACCCTTATTGTTATTCTCCTTCCCTTCATTATGGTTTGTTGCGCAAGGAGGGAGATTTCCTCTCCCTTCAATTTTTCTGGTTCATCTTGCAAAGGGAGGGACCCTTTACGTTTCGTGGCAACTTCATAGCACAAAGGGTCCAATTCTCGCGTTTGGTTCACGATTTTGAGATTGAGTTTTGTTTGTTTTTCCTTTGTAGGTAGTGGCGAAATATTAGGGGTTCTTATTCAGGATTGAGAATTTTGAAATTGGGAATTTAGGGTTGTTGTTTCTCGCGATTTAGGGTTAGGGTTCCTGGGATTGGGGTTTTTCCTGAACTTGTAGCGAGTTTGGAGTTTATGATCTTCTTTTCTGGTTTGAGAATTTTTGGGATTCTTTGTCTTGCAATGCTTTAAGGTTTTCTTTGTGTTTCTGATCTTGGAGTTCTATGCTTGCAATTTTGTTCTTACAAATTGGGGGTTAGATTAAATTTAATTAAAAGATTAAATTTTAATTTATATTATGTATATATATATATATATTGTAATTTTATTTAAATTTTATTTTAAAAATGTATAAAATATATACTTTATAAAATTTTTGCAGGTATCTGTGGGTATCAGCGGGTTTTAAAATATCCACGGTTATTTTTTAAGCAAGTACCCGCACAGGTAGCGGGCGTGTTGCAGGTTGGATTTTCATTTTACGGGTCGGGTTATGGGTAGGCACTATCCGTGCTCGACCCAACCTGTTGTCATCCCTATCTACAACAATGAATTGGCTTAAACATTATATTTTCCCTAGTATATAACCATCAACTTTACATCCTCTAATCACTAGTAAGACTAGAGATTTTTATAATGGAAAGTTGTCTCTCTCCAACTTGATAGAGACTGTAAAAGGTAGGTCATTTTTCAGATTCACAACGATGACATGATGGTTGTGGTTATGGATCAAGAGTTGTTTGCGTGAAAGCTCTGATACAAAGATAGAAAATGGTATTGAATGTCATAATTTGCATTGATCATGTATTATTTAAATACAAGTAGTGATGTACAATTAAGATCCTATAACTATGTTAATACAAACAAATATTTTCCTAATTAGAATGTTGATGAATGATTACAGTAATTACTGTAATATTACATATAAAAGAAAATTAATATTGTGAATAGCCAAAATCAAGGGTCATAAATGATAGGATATTTGACATAATATTTTATTATGTTAAAATGTTGGGATTACTATCAAGATTAGGATATATTTGATCATTTCATTGTACATTGTAATGATTTATTGGTGAATGATTAGTGGACATGTTCATTTTTGATTTGAGTGTATGACTTTCATGTATTGTAGTTGAACAAAGTTTTAAATAACAGTTGTAGTTTAAGTGGTTTGGTGCTTTGAGATTTTTGTACAATAAACATGGTATGAAGTTGTTGTTTTTTTTAATGATGTTCTTATTTGGCTGTGTTGTTGATTTCTAGTTCATTGTTTTTTACTCAATAGGATTTATACAAGTCATGGATGATAACACTGCATGTACACAAAAGAAGGTAAATTTTGATGTTTAACTTGAAAGGTTCGATATATTTGGCATAATTAATTTTTATTATTGAACAAGTAATGGTATGTTATTTATTGGTATTTTATTATAGGTTCGACATCATAATTGGTGTGATACAAAATACATCGTTGAAATGAATGGTATCCTTAAAGATACACATCGTTCAAGGATTGGAGACACATTGATGAGTGCATACTTATTCCCGCATTTAGCCTTTACTATTGAATTCTTAATTGGTTTTTGTACTTTAAAAGAATATTTTTATTAACATTTGTTATAATTAGGTTTATTGAGCATGAGATACAAAAAAAAATAGATCTTTAGTTGCATAAATATTCTTTAGATATTTTGAGTTGTGTTAGTGCAACTGCAACTAAATTGAGCTTATTGAGGTATGAAGATAAATTGGTTAAAGTTTCATGATACCATAAAGATAAATCAAAGAATAAAAAATAATCAAAACCACAAGAAGTCCAAATAAACATTGCATGTAAAAGGCAAGAAAAACATGAAAAAGTGAAGAAATTTAGCTAAACTAGGAAAAGGGAATGGGCAACAAAAAATGGATCTTGCAGTTTTCTCTATTTTGATAATTGATAAATGTTTATGATAAAAAATAATTTGGGAAAAATATATCTTGAGATGTTTTATTTGATATTGTTAAATAATTACCTTATTTAACTATATTAATAAATATCAAAAGATAATATTTGTAAAATCTTTTTTAAGCTAACAAATATCTTCTCAAATATTTTAAAATTTCCATAACAATCAAATATATCTTGAAGATGTTAGATTATTTAGAAGATGTTTAGAGGATATTACTTTATCATAAAGAAGATTACAACAACAGAAAAGCCTGAAACAAAGCCCAATCAATTTTTTATATAAAAAGACTTAAGGAAACACATTCGGAGAGCTTATGAATCCTTTGGGGGTTCTAATTTCGTCCTCTCCCTCTTCTCTCATGTTCTCTACTCCCTCTTTTTCTATTATCATATTATTTTAAAATTCCATAGAATGTTAATCCTTTGGAGTTGATTCTGTTGTAATTTCTTAACTGGATTCTGAGGTTAGATGACTAAATTTGTTTATTCTTTTAATTCTAGTCGTGATTTATTTATATGTGTGTTTTGCTGCTTAATCAAGTAAAAATAATGATCTTTACATGATAACAAGTTAGCATGGTGTAAAATCTACATAACATATCAATCATATGAGTTCAAGGGTTTTTAATTTTAATCGAACATTTACTTTGATTAAAGTTAGGAACTTTCATGTGATTGAATGAGTTTTTTCCAATAATTGAGAGTGTACTTTGATTAAAGATGAAAACTTTAACAAGAATTAATAAAGAATGTACTTTGATTAATTAATGTTTTACTTGATATAAAAGGTGAAAGAATAAACATGATTAGGTCTAGTGATATTTAATTGAGAATATACTTTGGTTAAATTTACTATAATTAATCTACAAAATGTTTGCTTTTAATTGAGAATGTACTTTAGTTGATAGTAAGTACGCCAAAAAATTAATTGAGAATTTACATTGATTAATTTGAAAATCTAAGACAATAATTAATTGAACAATAATCTTTAGATAACCAATGATGAATGCTATTTTGAAAAAGCAATGAAATCAACCTATTTTCTTTATCATTGTTTTTTTATTTTTAAATGTTTTTATAAATTTATTTCTTTCTATCTTTCTTTATTTTGTTCTTTAATCTTTTATTTATCTTTATCTTTTTGATTATTTTTATTTTACTAACCCTTTTGTATAGTTTTTATAAGAACTAATTTGTTAAGAATCAATACCGTGTTCGTTGAGAGAAGACTTAGGGTTGACTTTACCCTTTCTATTTTTTGGCTACTATCTTTGTAATACTAAAATTACTATAATTTAGTAGTATTAATTCGATCGTGTCAATGACAATGTTATCACACACCTTTCAACTTATATGTGTACATGGAAAGGACTTTTGAGATCTATTCTCTTTTATTGAAGGATATGATATATTGTTGGGTATCTGTGAAGCAATCCTTTAGTGAGATGCAACACTTGGTGTCCTTAATAGTTGTAGACAAATATATGTGTGTGATGTTACGTGTAGGTGGAATTGAGGTAGAATTTGTTGAAAATTTATATGGTGTTGTGGGTTTACTTTTTAGTAGAAAAATAATAACCATTGAATATATTGTTAAAAGGATGAAATGTATTATAGGTAGTGGGGATGATGATTTAGACAATATATGTTGTTTGTATGTATTGGTTGTTTTGCGATACTTTATTTTCCTAAAAATTCAAGAACTATAAGTAATATACTCATATGTTGTCATTGACTGTATCAAATTAATACTACTTTACAAGCAACTTCAGTATTGCCAAGTTAGTAGTTAATAAACTAGATATAGTTAAAGTAACATTGAGTCATTTTCCAACGAATACAAAATTATTTTTCAATACTTGAGTCTTATAAAAGACTATGAAATGATAGTAAAACACAATGCAATGTTTAAAGATAAAAGTAAAAATTTACCCTAATGAAATTCATATTGAAGATTGATGTGAATTTAAATGATGAACAATTAAAAAACTTTGAAAAAATTATAATAAAATAGGCTAATTCTATTGCTTTTTCAAATTACATTCATCATTGGTTATACACAGATTATTGTTCAATTGATTATTGTTTTAAATTCTTAATTAATTTGAGGGCGATCTTACATTTAACCAAAGTAGATTCTCTATCAAAAGCAAGACCTTTCTAAATTATTCAAAATAAATTCCACAAAAATACATTCTCAATTAAATCCTATTATGTTTAATCATATCTATTCTTTAATCTTCTAACCAAATTAAAAGTTAATTAATCAAAGTACATTCTTGACTAATTATTGTAAAAGTTTTTACCACTAATCAAAATACATTCTCAATCACTAGCAAAAGCTCATTCAATCATATGAAACTTCCTAAATTCAACCAATGTACATTTTCAATCAAAATTAAAAACCCTTAGATTCATGATCAATATGCATATATATTAAAACACCTTATACTGTAAAAATAATTACTTTTGACGTGATATAGAGATAAAAGACATAGAAGAAAGATAACTCAAATCAATAATCAAAAGAAACAAAGACAATAATTTAACTTAACCTCATAATCCATAATGAAATTATAGTGGAATAGCCCTAAAAGCTTAGTCCATGGATGGAGTGGAATACATGATAAAAGTAAATTTGAGAGGAGTGGTTGATGATTGCGTCTAAGTGGAGGAGTTGAGTCTTCTACTTCCCTTTGATCCCTTTATATAGAACTTAATTGGCCTTGTGTTCTATTTGTTCTGTTGATAAAATCTTTTATCTTGTACTGCAATATCTTCCAAATAATTAACAAATTTAGATAGTTTTAAAAATAATTGGCAGATATTTTTTGTTGATATTTTAAGATTTATTTATCTTGTAAAATATCTAACAGATTTTTGACAACAAATTTTTTCCCAAAATTTCATTTCAACCCTTCTTATTTTTCCAAAATTGTAGAGAAAGCCAAAATATTTTATTATTTGCACTTTAACCCCTTGTTTGACCAAAATTGATCAAGATAGTTAATCTAATGAGGGACTACCACGTGGTAGCCTTCTTCCTCCCCAAAAACTAGAGTTTCATGTTTTGGCTCTTCTCTTTCACAAAGAAGGCGTCGCTTCTAGTGGCACAAGGCTATTGTGTTGCGCGAGAGAAGAGTAGGTTCTGTATTTTGCGATGGCTGCGATGGTGTCTGGTTTTTGTAGGTTGATGCGCGAGTTAGTGGACAACGTGAAGGAGAAGATGAACTTTTGCATTTTTATTTGCTAGTTTGTTTGTGAGGAAGATGATGGAGGCACAAGGGTTTCTCGATCTCGCTTCTCGGCTCGCGGTTGAGGTTTGAGGGAGATAGTGGTGGGACAAACCTAGATTGTTGCATCACGGTTTTGGTGTTACTTACAGTGGCGCGAGGTTTTTGCTATTTGGGTTTTGGACTGCTAATTCGTTTTTGGTTGTAGGTTCGCGAGGAGGCGTTAGAGAGGCTTTGGATCTGTTCCAAACATTGTTCGCGTCTAGGTGGCTTGCTAGAACTGGTTGCGTCACGGTGGTGGCTAAATGATGCCACACCTAATGCTGAGAATGTTGAACACGATGACGTACTTTTTCTGTAGAGTAGTCCATATGGTGGTCAATCTTCTTATTATAATGTTGAATGACGCAACACCTTGTAAGGAGATCGCTTCGTTGCTAGTTGTCGTCTCATTTGTTGAACCCCAACAACAAACTTGTTCAATGATTGTGGATTTGTTGAAGTTGTATAGGACTAGTATTCATTTCAATCTTCCTTATAGGTAGTGAATATTTTATTTTATTGAAGTTTTTAATTTTTTAATTGAGCATGTGTAATTTGAATTTATTCTATTTTTTCAAGGGTGATAGAAAAAATAAATGGGCAAACATTGAGCAGTGCTGAGTGTTGGGATTTTCAACCAACTAGAAGGTTGACAAGATGGTAATAATCATTTTATATCTTAATGTTTTATTTATAGGTGTAGGACAAATGTATTAAACATTTTTTGTCTATGTCATGTTGTTTGTTATAAGCACTTTTATGTACATGGAACAAAGGATGTACAAACATGTGAAGGTGATTGTCTTTTGTCCTTAATATATAGTATAAGTAATGGTATAAATTATTCAGTCAAGTTTTCATAAGAAATAAGTCTTTTGTAATTTGTTTCATTTTTATTGCAACTCATGTCGTTAACTTGTGTTAACATTTGTTGACTAAAATGCGTACTTTCGTTCTGAATTGTTTTCCTTAGAGGGTATCTTGGTAGCTGATTTTGTGAGCTTCCTTACCTGTGTCCATTATTTAACTTTATTAAGGTTTTAAATAATTTAGGTTGTTGAAGGACCTTTTTCCATGATGATTGTTGTGTTAAATGTCTTGTTGTTTAGTTGTTTGCCTCAATTGTCGATGATGATCATTAATGGTGTTAAGTTGTGAAGTGTCAAACAATGGAGTTCTTTGTTAAATAACTCAAAAACACTACAAGGGAGGTTGAATATTGTCATGGAAAACTTTTTGCCAAAAGGTAGTTTAATAACTTTGTTAAGGATTAAAAGGTTTAAACAAGTTGTCAGACTCTTGACTTATAAAGTTTTTTTTGAACTACAAGTTTAGATATAACATGTTTTTCAATCGTTTATGCAAATCTACTGTAGTGTTTAGAGAAAGGTATCTCTTAATAAAGATAACATTTATTGGAAAAAGTTTTTATAAATGATTGTGTTAATAAGCAATTGCAGAGTTTATAAGTAAAATGTTTTGCAAGGCCGAAGTAGTAAACACTAAGTTATTTTATATTAGTTCATTGAATTGAGCTACGTCTAGTTCTCCTCTAAGACTTCTTAGAAGGTTCCACTATAATCTTCAACAAGATTACAACTAAGTATTCATACCCTGAGACACTGACTAGAATCGAGTATCACTCACTCTTGGTTATGCAATATTCTTTACCATTCCTGGTATCCCTAGGCAATCCTGATATCTTCCTAATATGCTGTCTAGTTGAGTTTCACCCACTCCTAGTTTCCACTATACAAACCTTGTATCAACCTAATACACTATCTAGCTATCGTTTAACTCAATCTGAGTTAATCGGTAAGTGTTTCTGTTCTCTGCAGAATGTGCAATCAATTAGATTGGTTACAAGTCCTTAGACGATTACTCTCATAGAGAGGATATGTTTACAATACAATTCAATCTAACATACGTTTTAGAGTTTCTCTTTTCTTACAAGTCTAAGCTTATGATACTATGAAGCTTGAGAGTATTTTCTTTCTTTTATACTTGTTTTTCTTCTCAGATGATTTCGTTCATATTTGTGCGCTTATTCTCTTGATGTTCTCTTCAAGGATCTTCAATTTATAGGCTTCAAGAAAAAAAAAATACTTTAGATAGTACTTGTTTTTTATCTGCAGATTTTCTTAGCCTTATCGTAGGTAGCAACCGTAGGTTAAAGTTAATTTGTCAGAGCAAGTATGCTTTTTCAGTACTTTATCAAAAGTAGTTGTATGAACTTTTCAACGTGACTTTTTATGGAGATAACATTCCATGAATGTCTTCTTTGTCTCTAACATCGACTTTTAACTTGTATATGATAAAGCAAGTGGATACTTGACATGGTCAACTATAACGAGTATAGTAGATATACATGCAGGCAAATATGTCATTTTTCTTATCACTTTTGTTCTTTTGAAACGTTGTGTACTTAATGCTCTTTAATGTGTGTTCAAAATAAGTATGATCTTTTCAAAAATTTTATTGTTCAAATAAGATATGAGCCTTTAAGCATTTCTATAGAGATACCAATCTGTTCTTAAGGGTTTCATCGTTGGATGAAAATGTCATTTAGTATAAAGTATCGTTTGGCCTATACAGGGAGTTTACTAATAGCGCTTTGTTTAGTGATCTTAGTTTGATTCAAGAACACGTTTAGCAAAATGTCGTTCAACACATGTTTCTAGATCAATGCCTATATCTTTTAACATGTTTAACAAAAACATCATTTTGTTCATTATTTTGCAAGATATAGTGAAACCTCGTTTAACATTGTTTAGCAAGACTCTTTTATCACATATTGACATGTTTACTCAAATCTATTTTTCGGTACGGTTGCTAAGATATCAACATTTTTACTAAAGCTTTTGTTTTAGACATTTAAGCTTCACAAGGCTATTTTACAAAACGCTTATCTTTCAACAATATTTTTTTCCACAAAGATAACACTTTGTCATGTGCTCATTTCGTTTATTGTTGTTTGTTAAACTTCGATCCAGTGTTATAGACGATCTTGTATTAACACTTTGTTCTTAGCTCACTCAAGCACATTAAACGGGACAGTAAAAAGATAGACAATTTCATTATAATCATTTGTATTTTACCATGTAGTTATTTGGTTATATTTTGTTTGTTTATGTAATTAATAGATATTTGAACTTGCTCTTATTTATGTGGAGGCCCATAACATGGAACTATTATTTTTTATGTTGTTAAATTGTAATGAGGACATGAAGCCAACATTTCAAGTACAACTAGAGGTTACTCCCATTCAATAAAATATGTGAGTCGTTTGCCATTTTTTTTACCATAGTGTTGTTTCATTGAATATATAGATTTGATTTTGAATGTTGTAATTATGCATGTATATGACTGTGAGTGCTGCAAATATGATTGTGAGGTCATTGTTCTAAAAATGATTGAGTTATGGGATTTTATTCTGAAATATGATAGGAAAAGCATGCTTGAATACACCAATCTAAGAAGAAATATGTTAAATATTTTCAACCTTTATCAAATATTCCTATATTGTGCTTTTGTGTTGTGATTGTTTAGTCCGACTTGGTGTGACTTAATATTTTTGTTTTTGTGTGCAGAAACAACTACAACAGATATGGGAGAAATATATGTGTAATTGAATATTAGATCAAGATAATATCTGTAGGAAAAAAGTGCTTCAAGACTTATATTTATTTATTTTATTAATGTACATTGTTATTTATTGAAACCTATTAATGTAGAAGGTAGAAGATGTAACCTTATGTTGTAACAAATTGTATTTTCTGTTTAAAGAAAAATTGGTTTCAAGTAGTACAAAAAGTGTTAAGGTGCTCGCCATTAATTCTTGTAATGTTTTGAAGTTTTATAGAAAGTATTCAACTACTAGCCATATATTTTTGTATTGTGTAACACTTAGTATCAACCTTGGTGGACATTTTTTTTTTCAAAACAATGACTCTATGGAAACACTTAGGGTTCATATTTGTCAGTTTTACTCACCTTCATGGTAGATAAAAAGTAAAACCCATTGGTTGTTTATAAAACCTTGTTTGGACAACTGCTTCTTAAAATTGTACAGAAAGTAATGACTCGCTCTCTAGTTATTTGTTCATTGTGTACCACTTTTGTTTCATCTCTGGTTTGCCTTTTGTTTTTAAATTCAATCATGCTATGGAAGTACTTTGGTTCATATTTGTTAATTTTAATAATATTTATGGTAGATAAGAATTAGAACTCATTAGTTGTTTATAAAACCTTGATTGGACGAAAGTTTCTTAAATTTGTACAAAAAGTCATATTCAACTTCCCGGTTATTATGCATTGTATATTATCTTTGTTTAAGTCTTGGTAGGGTCTTTTTTTTTCAAAACAAATGCGAGAGTGAAATTGTTAATCATATTATTAGTAATTTTGTTTTTCAAAACAAATACAAGAGTGAAATACTAAGGTTCATATTTAGCCGCATTAGTTATCTAAACAAAAGTATATTGAAATCAAATTAAATATAGATGGTGTCATAATGAAATAAACTCAACAACATCACAAAAAATTCATTGATATAAACTTTAATAATATGATTGGCGCCTTCGTTGTACTCTTCAAACACCAAATTCCTCCTTCAAGCCATTCTTATTGCACAATTGTTTCCAACCTTTATCGAACTTTCTCAATCTTCCTTCAAGCCATTCTCATTAATTTATTTACTTCTTATTAAGTTTGCAAAAGTAGTTTTCAAGTACTACATGAATCACAACACAAATGTTTTGAACTAATGGCATTATATGTTGTATTTGATGTTACAGAAAATAAATAATTTGTTTCCATCCAATAAACAAATGAAGGATGACATAACGAATGACTTCCTTGGCTTATTTTGTAGACAGATTCATACTAAAGATTCAATAAATCTAAATATCTCAACCAAGCACATTTAGTCATATTCAGATTTATAAGAAAGAAAGCGAAAGCAAAAAGACCAACCTCCAGCCATTGTTGTATGCTTGCTTAACTTCTGGTTTTTGAACCATTACTCTTAAAACACGATGGTGATGTATATGAAGTAAAGAGTAGGCTCAGTGACCTGATATGAAATTTTCTGTAGTACTCAAAAAACCATCACAGAGTATTTTATAACGTTAGAAGAGATTGTTGTGGGAATCATGGCACACCCACACATTTGAAAACGATTTTTATTTAAAATGGACCACTTTCAAAATATTAACTGCTTTCAGAATATTAACTGAAAAAGAAATAAAATAAATGGGATATGATATAATATTAAAATGTAACCTCTCTTCTGTATAAGGCTAACATTCTCCCACTTGGTCCATTTTATTCAACCATCAAACGTAATAAGAGACCAAATATATGAGTCATGGTGACAGTTCCTCTAATAATGAGTATTATCTCCCATGTATTACGATGTATTTAGTCTTACATCACAAGCTCTTAACCCTAATGAATAAACCATATGTCTATTCTAGCTCACAATTAAATGAGTTTTCTCAAAGTAACTAATTATGTGCACAAATAATTGAGAAAACATTAAACTGAATAAGAGTTTTATCAAAATGAAAGTACTTACAATGATTGTCATATCATGGAACCAAGTCCCATTCGCGTTACATGATCCTTAAAATTCTTTGGTGGCATGCCTTTAGTTAAAGGATCAACAATCATCAACTCAGTGCTAACGTGCTCAATGACCACTTTCTTTTTTTTAACACGTTCTCTTATGGCTAGATATTTAATATCGCTGTGTTTACTTCGACTTCCACTTTTATTATTCTTAGCCATAAAAACAGCAGCAGAGTTATCACAATACAACTTCAGTGGCCTAGCAATTGAGTCCATAACTTTAAGCCCAGATATAA
This sequence comes from Vigna reflexopilosa, assembly GCA_027742785.1. NCBI lineage: Eukaryota > Viridiplantae > Streptophyta > Magnoliopsida > Fabales > Fabaceae > Vigna > Vigna reflexopilosa. The sequence goes on along the minus strand of CM050911.1, from coordinate 14,636,325 downwards.
AACTCTTCAACCATACACCATGTGAAGAAGCCTCAAAACAAGAAACGAACTCAGCCTCCATAGTAGAAGTAGTAGTCAAGGTCTGCTTTTTGCTACTCCAACATACTGCTCCATCAGCTAACATAAAAATGTAACCAGACGTTGATTTTTGTGAATCAACGCAACCAGCATAATCTGAATCAGAGTAGCCAATCACTTCTAAATTAACAGTTCGTTTATACATGAGCATAAAATCTTTTGTTCCTTGAAGATATCTCATTACTTTCTTTGCAGCTTTCCAGTGGTCAACACCTGGATTACTCTAATATCTTCCTAAAACTCCAACTGCAAATGCAATGTCAGGTCTAGTACAAACTTGATCATACATAAGACTTCCGACAGCTGAAGCATATGGAATATTTTTCATTTGTTCCTGCTCAAGATCATTTTTCGGGCATTGACTTAATTCAAGTTTGTCATCCTTTACAATGGGAGCTACACTTGGTGAACAATTCTTCATGTTAAACCTCTCTAAAACTTTGTTGATATAGGTCCCTTGAGACAAACCCAAAATGCCTCGAGATATTTCCCTATGGATCTTAATGCCAATGACATAAGATGCCTCTCCCATATCCTTCATGTCAAAGTTCTTTGAGAGAAATTGCTTCACCTCATATAACATACCCTTGTCATTGGTTGCAAGCAAAATTTCATCCACATATAAAACAAGGAAACAAATCTTACTCCCACTGACCTTTTGGTATATACATTGATCCATGACGTTTTCTTCAAAACCGAATGAAGTGATAACATCATCAAATTTTAGATACCATTGGCGGGAGGCTTGTTTTAATCCATAGATGGATTTATTAAGCTTACATACCAAGTGCTCACTGTCTTTAGAAGAGAATCCTTCAGGTTGTTTCATGTAAACCTCTTCCTCTAGATCACCATTAAGGAATGTTGTTTTCACATCCATTTGATGTAACTCAAAGTCAAAATGAGCTACTAATGCCATAATTACTCGGAAGGAATATTTCTTAGATACAGGAGAAAATGTCTCTATGTAGTCAATTCCTTCTCTCTAAGTGAATCCTTTGGCAACAAGTCTTCCCTTATGTATCTCAATGTTGCCTTTTGAGTCCTTCTTTGTTTTGAAAACCCATCTACATCCAATGGATTTTACACCGTTAGGCAACTGAACGAGATCTCACACTTTGTTTGATGCCATAGAATCCATCTTGTCTTTCATGGCATCATACCATAGGTTTGATTCTTTAGAACTCATGGCTTGTGAAAACGTTTCAGGATCATTTTCGGCTCCAATGTTGTAATCCGATTCCTGTAAATACACTTCATAATCACTTGAAACTGCTGGTCTTCTGATTCTAGTAGGTCTTCTTAATGTTGTCTCAACATCTTGATGAGAAGCTTATTGTTCAACTGGTTGTTCAACATTTACTTGTTGCTCGTCATCAACAACTTGATCTATATTATCATTCTCAGCAATTTGTGGAACTTCAATTATTGGTTGTCTAATATGCTTTTGAACTAGAGGAGCGTGAATGACTACCAATCTTTCATTTGATTGAGAGGTTTGAGCTTCATAGTGATCTTTTTCAAGATCAACATCTTGATTTAAATCACTCCCACTAATCAAATCATTTTCAAGAAACTTTGCATTTCTTAATTCCACAATCTTAGTGTTATGATTTGGACAATAGAATCTATACCCTTTGGACTTTTCAGCATATCCAATGAAATACCCACTAATAGTCCTTGGGTCTAGTTTCTTCTCTTGTGGATTATAAATTCTTACTTCAGACGGACATCCCCAAACGCGTACATGTCGTAAACTAGGTTTCCAACCTTTGAATAACTCAAAAGGTGTTTTTAAAACAGCCTTTGTTGGGACCTGATTTACCATATACACAGCCACCTTAAGTGCTTCAGTCCACAAGAACTGAGGAAGTTTTGAATTACTCCTCATACTTCTCACCATATCCATTAAGGTTCGATTTCTTCTTTCTGCTACACCATTCTGATCTGGAGAGCCAGGCATGGTATATTGGGCAACAATCCCATGTTCTTGAAGAAATTTAGCAAACGGACCAGGTGCTTGTCCATTCTCCGTGTATCTACCGTAGTACTCTCCACCTCTGTATGATCTCACAATCTTAATTTTCTTTCCACATTGTAACTCTACTTCAACCTTAAAAACTTTAAAGGCATCTAAGGCTTCATCCTTAGAACGAAGTAAGTACAGATACATGTATCGTGAGTAATCATCTATAAAGGTGATAAAGTATTTTGGACTACTTGCATCCATATCCGGACAACAAATATTTGTATGAATAATTTCTAGTCAATTTGAACTTCTCTTAGCACCTCTTTTAGACTTGTTAGTTTGCTTTCCCTTTATGCAATCCACACAAGTCTCAAAATTAGTAAAATCCAAAGTACTAAGTACTCCTTCATTTACTAATCGCTTAATTCTCTCAATTGAAATATGTCTCAATCTTCGGTGCCATAAAACAGAAGAATCCTCATCATAACACATCTTTTTAACCCAGCAGAAACATGCATAGAACTATAAGCAGCGTTGTTTTGCAATTTAATAAAGTAAAGACCAAAATTTGTAAAATTAAAAGAAAAACCCAAAGGTGCAAGTTGTGAAATAGAAATCAAGTTCTTGCTAAAACTAGGAACATAAAGGTCTTTTCTAAACATAAACCAAAACCACTGCTTAAAACTAAATTGCACGTTCCAATGGCTTCCACATGTGAACTCATCTTGCTTCCTGAATAGATGCGTTGTTCACTTCCCATCGGTTTCCTTAGGTTTTCCATACCCTGCAAGGTATTAGAAACATGGATTGCAGAACCAGAATCAATCCACCATGTGTTATGATTAAAACTAGTCAAATTAGATTCATAATAGACAAAAGCAAACAAATTACCTTTCTTTTCAAGCCAATCCTTAAAATTTTGACATTCCTTCTTCATGTGTCCCTTCTTTTTACAAAAGAAACATCTGGACTCCTTCTTAATAACTGGTTGAGCAGGAATCTTTCCCTTCTTAATAACTTGGTTCTTCTTATTCTTAAATGAAATGGTCAAGTTCACCTTCTCTCCTTCTTCAATCAATAGCCTTTCTTCTTCTTGAACACACATGGTCAATAATTCATTAATAGACCATTTGTCCTTATGTGTGTTATAAGAGATTTTAAAGGGAGCATAATGGTGAGGCAAAGTGCACAAAATATAGTGCACTAGGAAAGAATTAGAAATGGTAACTTCCAAAGCTTTTAGTTGAGCCACAATGTCCCTTATGCGCATGATATGATCACGCACTCCCCTAATTCTAATGAGCTTTAAGGATGAAAACTGCATTATAAGAGTGCTGGCAAGAGATTTATCAGATGTCGTAAACTGCTCGTCAATAGCCTTTAGTAAATCCTTGACATTCTCATACTGATTAACCGAACCCCGGATTCCAGCGAAAATGTTGGTTTTTATGAACGTTACGGAGAGACGATTTGACGTCTCCCATTTTTCATAAAGTTCAATGGCATCTGAAGTACTAGTCTCAGTAATACCTGGTGGTTCTGGTTTTCTAATAGCATAGTCAATGTCCATACAACCTAAATGAAGAAGAACTTTCTCCTTCTAAATATTATAATTATCTCCTTTTAATTCGGGAATACCACACTTGATATCAGAAATATTCACAGATTGAGAAACTACAAATTCAAAATCATGTTCATTATCATAATTTGAGACTAAAATAAATATCATGTTTTACCAATGTAAAACATGTCTTTACCAATGAGTCTATTACCATAAAACTTGCACGTGGGCTGAAGTTTTACTCAATTAGACTCATTTAACCTTATGATAAAACTATTAAATTATATCACATTCCTAATTCCTGTGGGAAAATTAAGAATTATAATAAATATTTTATCCTAATTAATCATACAAATGTAAGAAAAATCCCGTGGGTATATTTCATCACATTATATGTAACATCCCAATAAATGTATAGCAAAAGCTATAATTTATTTAGAAGGTTAACATAAACAATAATAAAGAACAGTGAGAATCAAACTCAAGATAGAGAAAAAAATATGAAATTTCATATAAAACTAAAAACTGCTCAAGAAGTACAAATGTAATTCAACTACAAACAAAAACCGTACGGTTTTACAAAATATTAACCGAACGGAATACATACATTAAGTAAAGAGTAAAACCTAAACTAAGGAAACAAACGGTCCAACACAGCTCTCCGGAGTAGCTTCTATAGGATGTTTAGCCTGCAGTACGTCTTCCAACGTAACTCCATGATCACCCTCTGCTCACACCCAAAAGGATGATCATTGCAGTGAAGAGAACAAACCGAACGGTAGAGACCGAACGTCACATGAAAAGACAGGAAAATAAGGGTAAGCTTATGTAAATTTAATTAATCATTTTCAGTATACTTTTAAAACATACACATGAATCACATACATCAATATCTCAACCATAAATCATAAGTCAAGTATATCCATATAAAAACCGAACGGTAATATCATAATAATCAAATTTCTCTAGACATTGTCCGGACGGTATGAACCATGCAACATCGCCGCTCTCTGCACCCAGGTGGACCTGGCTGGGATACACTCAACAGACCGCCACCCGAGGTTAGTCCAGTGGAACCACCTCGGTATAGAAATACCCTGAGGCTAAAGGACCTCCTGCCATTTCCACGCATGAGTTACCCTCCTTTACATGAGAAGGCGTAATCACGGAATATCAGGATAGAGCGGAACCTGAGTCTGACCACGGTCATACTTTACCAATCAATTCCAATCATGAGCTATTCCTCCCTGGAATACTCTTAAATCATCATAATAAACTCATTCATCATTCTCGTTTCATATCACCAATAATCTCATTTATAAATACTCATTTCACACCATCCAAATCTCATAATCTTATTCAGAAAATAGTTCTTTCATATATAGAAAATACTGTAAAGAAATGAATTGACCAAACGATCAGATACTGGTAGAAGACTGAATAAGAAAGAAGCTCTAGCAAGTGGTCGAACGGTCAAGCAAAGAATGGAATTCATTATAGAAATTGCTGTAGGCAGAGACCGAATGGTCTAAACCTAGGTAACTCGAACATCTTTTAAGACTGAGCAAAATCTCAAATAGATAATGTGTGAAAATGGCCGAACCTTCAACAATAACTTATCTTTAATAAAACTGAACACTTAACAATTTGGCTGAATGCCTTAACATATAGAAATCAGAGTTCTCTTCAATAAAGCGAGTGCCGGTACAAGACCGAACACTCTTTGGAGAATCACATGTCAGTATAAGACCGAACACTCTTCCAAGGAGATAATGTTAATATAAGACCGACAACTTCAGAAATCAAAGTGCTAGTCTATGACCGAGCACTAACAAGATCGAGCACTCTTCAAGACCGAGCACTCTTAAAACCGAGTGCTCTCAAGACCGAGCACTTCAACAATGAATAGGATATGTGTAAGACCGAACGTTATTCAAAAGAAAAGAATTAATATAAGACCGAATACTTAGTTTATGACCGAGTACCCTCTCAAGCCGAGCACTCGATCTATGACCGAGTACTTTCAACAAACATTATTAATATAAAACCGAACGTTATTCAAAAGAAAAGAATTAATATAAGACCGAATACTTAATCTATGACTGAGTACCTTCTCAAGCCGAGCACTCGATCTATGACCGAGTACTTTCAATAAACATTATCAATATAAAATCGAACGTTCAGTGTATGACCGAACGTACTTCCAACAAATAATAAGAATCTGAAGCCGAATGCTTCACAAGTTAAGTGTTAGTCTAAGACCGAACACTTTGTTAGTCGAAGGCTAGTATATGACCGAGCACTTCTCAAGGCCGGGTACTCTTCAAGACCGAGTACTTTTTCAGGGCCGAGTACTCTTCAAGACCTAGCACCTCTACAGCCGAGTACTTAGTTATAACTATAGCGTATAAGAACCGAATGCTCTATTCAAAGAAATGGATTAATATAAAACTGAGTACTTAGTCTATGACGGAGTACCTTGAGTTATTGATCATTCGGTATGAGACCGAACGTTCTAAAATAGGGAAAACCGAACGGTCCTAACGACCCTTCGATTTCAGATTCAGTATTTCTACTAAGTTACAAAACTTTATAAACTAATTTCATACCAAAGATCAATCATACAAATTCTCAACAGCAAGAACATACATTCAACAAAAACATGTACTCATAAAATCATTCATACAAAATACTCATAATTAAATTTATAAGCTTCCCTTACCTCTAACTCCAGCTAGCTTCCAAGCAACTACTTCTATGGCTTCCCAAAATCCAAAGTGCTCCAATTGAAAATCTGATCGGTGCAAGTGAAAGAGCTTGGCATCGGGAAGAATTATTTTGAAAGGTGTAAGGTGATCAGAGGAGAGGAGGTGGTCGGAATTTTAGAGAGAAGGTTGAGGTTTCTAAATAGAAGGAGGAGAAAATGGTGGTTTCTGGAGACTGAGTTGTGGAAGAAGAAGGGTTGCATGCAAAAACGGCGTCAATCTTCAGAAATCCAGCTTTAAATATGACCTCTAATAAAACCACTCGGTCCACTCCCTGCCTGTCACCTGTACTCCATTTTCTGAAGCCTCACCCTCCCTCTTGGTGACACTTGGATTCCACTCTCTGAAATTCGTACCTTCCCTGCTGCCACACGATTTACGATGAATGGGAAATTTAATGCACTGTACACTTTGTCCCCCACTATCCTAGGGAAAGCTAGAGGGGATTGACACGTGTTTTTCACTAAAGTGGAGAATTAATGGGGTGTGACATTCCCCCCAACAAATAAAAATTTTCGTCCTCGAAAATTAGAGTCTACCCAAGAACTCAGGGCTTGGCCGACCGAACGGTAAGATTAATCTTACCCAAAGATTAAGGCTGAAAGGTCAGAATACCTTTCTGCTAAAAGCGTGACTATATGATTGGGACAACGGGATAGCCCCACTATGAATCGAATACTTTAAACTTGGGCCGAGCACTTTGTCAAAGGATGAATTGCTTTAGAGTTGCTTAGGGTGGTGTTTCATTAATATTGATCAGTTGCACCTAGACCGAACGGTGAGGTTGAGCAATTGTCGAAAGGTCTTTAAAGGAGTCAAGTGAACAACTGGAATTTCCAAATTGAATGACCAAATGATAAAGAAAACTGAAGATTTTGAATTCAAAATTCAAGGATCCATGCACCCGAATGGAAAATGTTTAATTAAGGAGATCCAATATGTAATGGAGGTGTAACCGAACGGTAAGGTGAAATACCGATCGGTGGAGAGTTGATGTTGGTCACAAGTCTTGTTTAGGAATTATGAAAATGGTGTAAAGTTTTCTAACGGTTTATGGTAATAGACTAAACCGTTTGGTAAGTTGTTGGGTTCGATTTGGAAATCGAGAAATAGAAAACCCGAGAAGGAAGTGGTCCGAATAATTTTGGAAGTGAATTCTTGACCATACAGAGTGACCAAACGATCATATAAGCAAAAGGATGAACACAGACCGAAGGTCTACCCAACGGACCGATCGATAAACCAATTGGTTTGAGATTGTTAAGAATATAAACCGAGCGGCTAAGTCCTATACATCGAACGGTAAAAGGGCAAAGTTTGAGAAATCAAGTGCTCGTTATAGAAAGAAAACAAACGACAATGATTAATTGAAGAAATAACTGAACGGTATTGGGTCAAAGGAAAGGAACATGAGAGAATGAAAAATAGTAGAGGAAGAGTTGTCACCTCCTAATTCTTCCCTTTTGATAAGACCACATCAGAATTTCCCCACGTTTTATTGTTCGAACCTAGAGGAAAAGGTTGTGATTATTAGCTCCATAAATCTTATTGAGTTAGGTGTCATCATACTCACAGACGAGGAGAGATCTAATTGTCATCTCATGAGCATGAAGGAAAGAAGATCGAGCCACTAGAGAATCAAGGCACGACATAACAAGTTGATGATTTCAGCCAAATGTCGAACCATTGTAGTCAGGTTGCAAAGAAAATTTGATAGTAATGACTGAACAAAATAATAAAAGAACGATCGGTTACTAAGGTCTAGTATATAAGGTTCGAATGGTCTTCAGAAATGATCAAGCTGAAAACCGCTTAGTTAATAACAAAGTTGGACTCACATGACCGAACGGTAACTGACAAAGGATGTTTGGTTACGAAGGAATTATGCGAGACCGAACCGTTCCTAAGACTTCTTCAGTGATACCTTCTCGAACTCGACCGAGCGTTAACGATATCTTCTTTTCTTGACTTGGAAAAATAAATTCCTTCTTTCCGCAATCAACAAGAAAATGGTTGATAGCTAACTAACCCATTCTCAAAATTATCTCCAAGACAAAACAAACTAGGTTTACCTAAACTAGCTGCTTGAACTCCTGTTAGTGTATACACTCGGCCTATTGTTGGTGTCCTACCATCACTTCTCTGAGGAATCCTTCCAGCAACTGGGGGTCTCATGACCGTTCGTCCTCCCCTGTTGCACTCGGTATCAGGGTGTCCATTCCTTCCACACCGAGAGCAATATTTGGATCTCCTTAGTTGAGGGCATGCATACTTGTAGTGTGGTCCCCCACAGTTGAAACACGAGCTCGAGCCTTGCTGCCCTGACCGATCGACATGTACAGATGCTTGTGAAGAGGAACTAGATCCTGATGAAAGAGGCTGAGAGTAAGGTGTCTTCCTTACACCGAGACCACTCGTGGATGGTGTTGGTCCGCGGACAGCTTGTTGCAGCTTCTTATATCATTCGGCTTCCCACATATTCTTCTCAAGTAACGTAGCCCTCTCCACCAAGGCAGGAAAACGTCTGAATGCAATGACTAGCAATCACTGGTTTCAGATCTTCTCTTAAACCATTCTCAAATTTCTGACACTGCCACTCTTCATCCCTCCTCATGGTATAAAATCTCATTAGGTGTTTGAACCTATTTGCATACTCGGACACGTTCATTCCATCCTAAACCAGCTGGAGGAACTCGACCTCCTTAGCGAACCAAACGATATTCGGGAAATGTTCCTCGTGAAATTTATCTTTAAACAATTCCCAAGTAATAGGAGTACGTTCGTCTTCCAACAACATCCGTACAACACTCCACCAATGACTTGCCTCGCCGGTCAATTGGTATTCGGTGTATGCCAACCTATTCTCGTTCGGGCATCTCTTGGCATTATAAATTTTCTCCATATCTCTTATCCAATGATCAGCTTCATCAGTACTGCACTTTCCATCAAACTTGGCCGGACGGTGTTGGAGAAAACACTCCAAGCTCCATTCGGTTTGCATAGTCTCTGCAGGACCGAACGGTCTCCCAGCTTGCAAGTTAGTCATCATCTCCATCATCTGCCTGAGTATTCTCGGCTTGTGCTCGAGCAGCCTCCAAAGTTTGCACGGCAATTGTATTTTGTTGAGTTAATGAAGCGTCCTGTGGTTGGAGGGCTTGGATGACCGATTCCGTCAAGTGTTTATTGCTTGAGGAATCCCGATTGACTGGTTGACAGGGAGGTCTTGAGGCCATCTTCTGCTTTCAACAGAAAGAAAGGTCCATAAGTTTATTGGAAGAGATTAGAATAAAATCTAACCGAACAGTCGAGTACACAGCACAAGCACAGTGTACTCATAACCTACAGCTACTCTAAGGATAAAACTGTTCTGATACCATTAATGTAACATCCCAATAAATGTATAGCAAAAGCTATAATTTATTTAGAAGGTTAACATAAACAATAATAAAGAACAGTGAGAATCAAACTCAAGATAGAGAAAAAAAATATGAAATTTCATATAAAACTAAAAACTGCTCAAGAAGTACGAATCTAATTCAACTACAAACAAAAACCGAACGGTTTTACAAAATATTAACCGAACGGAATACATACATTAAGTAAAGAGTAAAACCTAAACTAAGGAAACAGACAGTCCAGCACAACTCTCCGGAGTAGCTTCTATAGGATGTTCAGCCTGCAGTGCGTCTTCCAACGTAACTCCATGATCACCCTCTGCTCACACCCAAAAGGATGATCATTGCAGTGAAGAGAACAAACCGAATGGTAGAGACCGAACGACACATGAACAAGACAAGAAAATAAGGGTAAGCTTATGTAAATTTAATTAATCATTTTCAGTATACTTTTAAAACATAGACATGAATCACATACATCAATATCTCAACCATAAATCATAAGTCAAGTATATCCATATAAAAACCGAACGGTAATATCATAAGAATCAAATTTCTCTATACACTGTCCGGACGGTATGAACCATGTAGCATCGCCGCTCTCTACACCCGGGTGGACCTGGCTGGGATACACTCAACAGACTGCCACCCGAGGTTAGTCCAATGGAACCACCTCAGTATAGAAATACCCTGAGGCTAAAGGACTTCCTGCCATTCCCACAAATGAGTTACCCTCCTCTACATGAGAAGGCGTAATCACGGAATATCAGGATAGAGCGGAACCTAAGTCTGACCACGGTCATACTTTACCAATCAATTCCAATCATGAGCTATTCCTCCCTGAAATACTCTTAAATCATCATCATAAACTCATTCATCATTCTCGTTTCATATCACCAATAATCTCATTTATAAATACTCATTTCACACCATCCAAATCTCATAATCTTATTCAGAAAATATTTCTTTCATATATAGAAAATACTGTAAAGAAATGAATTGACCGAACGGTCAGATACTGGTAGAAGACTGAATAAGAAAGAAGCTCTAGCAAGTGGCCGAACGGTCAAGCAAAGAATGGAATTTATTATAGAAATTGTTGTAGGCAGAGACCGAACGGTCTAAACCTAGGTAACTCGAACATCTTTTAAGACTGAGCAAAATCTCAAATAGATAATGTGTGAAAATGGCCGAACCTTCAACAATAACTTATCTTTAATAAAACTGAACACTTAACAATTTGGCTGAATGCCTTAACATATAGAAATCAGAGTTCTCTTCAATAAAGCGAGTGCCAGTACAAGACCGAACACTCTTTGGGGAATCACATGTCAGTATAAGACCGAACACTCTTCCTAGGAGATAATGTTAATATAAGACCGACAACTTCAGAAATCAGAGTGCTAGTCTATGACCGAGCACTAACAAGATCGAGCACTCTTCAAGACCGAGCACTCTTAAAATCGAGTGCTCTCAAGACCGAGCACTTCAACAATGAATAGGATATGTGTAAGACCGAACGTTATTCAAAAGAAAAGAATTAATATAAGACCGAATACTTAGCTTATGACCGAGTACCCTCTCAAGCCGAGCACTCGATCTATGACCGAGTACTTTCAACAAACATTATTAATATAAAACCGAACGTTATTCAAAAGAAAAGAATTAATATAAGACCGAATACTTAGTCTATGACTGAGTACCTTCTCAAGACGAGCACTCGATCTATGACCGAACATACTTCCAACAAATAATAAGAATCTGAAGCTGAATGCTTCACAAGTTAAGTGTTAGTCTAAGACCGAACACTTTGTTAGTCGAAGGCTAGTATATGACCGAGCATTTCTCAAGGCTGGGTACTCTTCAAGACCGAGTACTTTTTCAGGGCCGAGTACTCTTCAAGACCTAGCACCTCTACAGCCGAGTACTTAGTTATAACTATAGCGTATAAGAACCGTCCGCTCTATTCAAAGAAATGGATTAATATAAAACCGAGTACTTAGTCTATGACAGAGTACCTTGAGTTATTGATCATTCGGTATGAGACCGAATGTTATAAAATAGGGAAAACCGAACGGTCCTAACGACCCTTCGATTTCAGATTCAGTATTTCTACTAAGTTACAAAACTTTATAAACTAATTTCATACCAAAGATCAATCATACAAATTCTCAACAGCAAGAACATACATTCAACAAAAACATGTACTCATAAAATCATTCATACAAAATACTCATAATTAAATTTATAAGCTTCCCTTACCTCTAACTCCAACTAGCTTCCAAGCAACTACTTCTATGGCTTCCCAAAATCCAAAGTGCTCCAATTGAAAATCTGATCGGTGCAAGTGAAAGAGCTTGGCATCGGGAAGAATTATTTTGAAAGGTGTAAGGTGATCGGAGGAGAGGAGGTGGTCGGAATATTAGAGAGAAGGTTGAGGTTTCTAGAGAGAAGGAGGATAAAATGGTGATTTCTGGAGACTGAGTTGAGGAAGAAGAAGGGTTGCATGCAAAAATGGCGTCAATCTTCAGAAATCCAACTTTAAATATGACCTCCAATAAAACCACTCGGTCCACTCCCTGCCTGTCACCTGTAATTAAATATATTATTTCCTATCATCCCCCCTCAAGCAAAGCGTGGGATTTGGTCCAACGTGAAGCTTGGCTCTGAAGAACTGGAACAATGGTCGAGGTAGACTTTTAGTGAATATGTCTGCTAGCTGGAGATCGGAAAGAATGAATTGAGTGATGAGTTTGTTAGATAGAACAAGCTCTCGAACAAAGTGATAATCAATATCAATATGTTTAGCGCGTTTCTGAGCCACCAGATTTTGGGAGAGAAATATTGCTTTCTTATTGTCACAAAGAAGAGTTGGCACTTGATGGGAAATATGCAGATCATGTAGAAGATGAGTAATCCATATTAGTTCAGCTGTCGCATTACCCATGGCTCTATATTCTGATTCACAGCTTGATCTAGCTACGATTTGTTGTTTCTTAGCACTCCATGAAACGAGATTTCCGCCTAAGAAGATAGAATAACCATAGGTTGATCGTCTAGTCTCAATACAACGAGCCCAATCTGCATCCGAGTATCCAAGAACATTAAGGGAAGCTCCACGGGTGAAGGACAGGCCATAGGACATGGTGCCCTTGACATATCGAAGGATGCGTTTAACTGCTTGAAAGTGATCATTTGTTGGAGCTTGAAGAAACTGACTAACCAAATTTACCACATAGGACAAGTCAGGACGAGTTATTGTAAGATACTGGAGTGCACCAACGAAAGAGCGATACTGAGTGGGATCAGAGAAAGGATCTCCTGTGGTTGTCAGCTGAATATCAGGTTGGAGCGGTGTGGTTGTCGATTTTGCATCCAACATCTGGGCCTTGGATAAAATGTCTTGAGCATATTTGGTCTGGCTTAGAAAGACACCATTGGTAGTGTAGTGAACCTTGAGACCAAGAAAGTAATTTAGACGACCTAAATCCTTGATAGCAAACTCAGTTTTGAACCTTGCCAAAAGTTTTTGAAGTAAAGAATTATTATTCCCTGTCAAAATTATGTCATCAACATAAACAAGTATGTATAGAGTGGTTGCTGTGTTGTGGAAGACAAATAAAGATGGATCTGCCTTGCTTCCAAGGAACCCAAGACTGAGCAGAAACGAGCTGAATCGTTGAAACCATGCAAGAGGAGCCTGTTTGAGACCATAAAGAGCTTTCTGAAGTCGACAAACATGATTTGAGTATCGAGGATCAACGAACCCAGGAGGTTGTTCCATATAGACAGGATGTGTCAGGTACCCATTCAAAAATGCATTGTTGACATCCAATTGATGAAGAGGCCAATTATTCGTTACTGCTAGAGTGAGAATGACACGAACAGTGACAGCTTTAACAACAGGACTGAAGGTGTGATCATAGTCAAGACCAGGAGTTTGAGTGAAGCCTTGTGCAACCAACCGTGCTTTTAATTTGTCAATTGATCCATCTGAAAGATATTTGGTGCGAAACACACATTTGGACCCCACAATGTTGGTATTGGATGGGCGTGGGACAAGATCCCAAGTATTGTTGAAGTGTAGGGCTAGGAGCTCTTTATGCATAGCATCCAACCAACCAGGATGTTTGACAGCGGATTTGAACCCTTTGGGTGTAGAAGTGGTAAGCATAGCACAAAGAAGAGAAGATGGTTGATAGGTGGTAATGTCAGCAAAATGACGGGGCTTGAAAATACCTGATTTGGCACGTGTGACCATAGGATGAGTAGACTGGACACTACGAGATATTTGTGGTTGAGTATCAAGCATGGAAACAGCAGGTGAAGGAGGATCTTCAGCAGGACATAGACCATAAGGTATGGTTGGTGAGTGCACAATTTCCTTGGATGGTGTCAAAGAAGAAGCTGGTGCATGAGCTGGAGTAGGAAGTTCAGGCATTGAGGCTGGTTCAGCAAATGAAGAGAAACCCAATCCAGAAATGGAGATATAGTTCCTGTGTTTGAACACGGAAAATAAAGTTCATCAAACTTAGCATGTCTTGTTACGTATAACCTGGAGGTTGAAGGATTCAAACATTGAAATCCTTTATGGTTGCTGCTATATCCAAGAAAAATACAAGGTGCACTGCGTGGAGACAATTTGTTAGTTGTATAGTCGCGAAGACAAGGATAAACCCGACAGCCAAAAGGATGAAAATGTGCATAATTAGGAGGAGTATTATATAATGTCTCAAATGGGGAAACACCATTTAGAAGAGTGATGGGTAACTGATTAATGACATAAAAAACACAACAAAAAGCATGTAGCCAATAATGAGCAGAGAGATGTGAATGAAAAAGCATTGCAAGTCCCATTTCAGTGATATGACGATGCTTGCGTTCAGCTCTACCATTTTGGGCGGGTGTGTGAGGGCAGGACATAAGATGAAGAATTCCAGTTTCATGTAACAAGGTCTGAACTTTGTTATTGGTGAATTCGGTACCTCCATCACTTTGGAATGTTTTTATAGATGTATTGAACTGATTTTCAACAAATTTCTTTTACTGGACAAATATAGCATAAAAATCAGATTTCAGGCGCATTGGATATACCAAGTGAATCTGAAATAGTCATCAATAAAAATCACATAATATCGAAAACCAAATTTTGAACAAATGGGAGCAGGTCCCCATAAATCACAATGAACTAAATCCAGCACATGCGATGCGCGTTTCTCATTTAGGGAATAAGGTAATCTTTTGCTTTTAGCTAATTCACAAGAGCCACAAATAGATGGAGTTGGTAAAATAGAAGATAAAGACAAAAGACCTCTTTTTCTTAAATGGGAAATAGTATCAAAGTTAACATGACCCAAACGGTAATGCCACAATTCAAAGGATCCTTGTAGCTTATTCGAATTTAAAACAGAAACAAAAGCATTTTGACCATCCTTCAAGACATATAAGTTGTGTTCACGCCTCCCTTTTGCTAGAATTTCCTTTGTACCCCTTTTCTGAAGCAGAAAAGATGTGTCAGTAAATATAGCATCCATAGGAAAGTCACGTGTAAGTTTTCTAATTGAAATGAGATTTTTTTGTAGTCCAGGCACAACAAGAATATTAAGGAGGTTTAAAGTATTTGTCAAACGATGAGATCCAATATGGGAAATAGGGAGAGCATTACCATTTCCAACAATAACTGTGTGATTACCAGAATAAGGCTCAATTGAGTCTAAATTAGATGAGTTTGCTGTCATATGTGCTGAAGCTCCAGTATCAAGGTACCAATAAGACTGGTTTGAATTTGATAGAGTGCAAAAATTTGCAAATGATTCAACAAGATTTGCAGATTGAGGTGGGCCACCTTCATAACGTTGATGGCAAGATGTGGCATAATGACCTTCTCTTCTACAGATTTAGCAATGGATAGGACGACGTCCTCTACCGCGACCACCACGGCCTGAGTTGTGGTAACCACGACCTGTTTTGCCATTTGAGAAAGAACGCGACCCAGCTTGAAAACGTGTATTGGATGATTGAGAGGGACGTTGAGTAGTGGTATAAAAAGCAGCTTGAGAGGGAGTGGATTCAACGGCATGTAAATACATTTCAAAAATCTCGGCAGCAGAAAGAAGATCACGAAAAATAGGCAGTGGTCGCATGGCTAATTGAGATGCACCAAAGCTAGTGAAAGTGGGACCTAAACCCCGTAAAAACCAATGTAATTTATCTAAATCATCCACTGGTCTTCCCGCCTAGTTGATCACATAAGCCTCGAAATGTTTTGGAAAACTCCTTGACAGTGGATGAGCCTTTTGTGAGGTGCAACAATTGATCTTTGATCCCAATTTCTCGTTGCTTGGAGTCACTACCGTAGAGGGATTCAAGAGTAGTCCAGATCTGCTGTGCGGTGTCACAATGCAGTACCTCAGCTAGAGTTTCTTCGGTAAGGGAGGCTTGAAGAAGACTTACAAGTCTTTGATCTTGTTGTTTCCACATGATAAAGGCTGGATTAGGAACCGTCAAAGATCCATCATCAGCAGGCAATTTTGCAGGAGGAGTTTTGATTGAGCCATCAATATGACCATAAAGGGCATGTCCTTCAAGAAGAGGAAGGAGCTGACGACGCCAAAGAATGAAATTGGTTGAGGTGAGGCGTATGTTTAACATGTGGATCATGGTGTTAAAGAAAAAGCACCATCAGTATTAGCCATAGGGAAGAAAAGAAAATAAGAAAGGGTAAGGAAGGATCGAGATTAGGCTGATACCATGTAAGGATTAGAACAAACACGTTTTATTGATTTAGAAAGAGTAATCAGCATACAATATATAGAATATACAGACTACCTAGAATCTATAAATAAGGAAAGAATATATCAATTAATCATGACAGAATCAATTATGCAGAGACTAAGAAAGGTAAATTGTAATCAAATATATTATTTCCTATCAATATATGAGGGTTTTAGCATCAAAAATTTTACAGAAAATTTCACTGAAAGCTTTCTTCTTTCTCCAAACAGTTTCAAAACAATTGATAAAATTAAAAAACACAATACAATACGCACAGAGGAGTGAACCAGACAAGGCAGAGGATAAACATGCTCTGATACCAAATGTAGACAGATTCATACTAAAGATTCAATAAATCTAAATATCTCAACCAAGCACATTTAATCATATTCAGATTTATAAGAAAGAAAGCGGAAACAAAAAGACCAACCTCTAGCCATTGTTGTATGCTTGCTTAACTTCTAGTTTCTGAACCCTTGCTCTTAAAACACAATGGTGATGTATATGAAGTAAAGGGTAGGCTCAGTGACCTGATATGAAATTTTCTGTAGTACTCCAAAAACCATCATAGAGTATTTTATAATGTTAGAAGAGATTGTTGTGGGAATCATGGCACACCCACACGTTTGAAAACGGTTTTTATTTAAAATGAACCACTTTCAGAATATTAACTGCTTTCTAAATATTAACTGAAAAAGAAATAAAATAAATAGGATATGATATAATATTAATATGTAACATCTCTTCTGTATAAGGTTAACATATTTGTGTACATGAAAACTGTACTCTTTTATTGAAGGATATGCTCAATTGTTGGGTATTTGTGAAGCAATCCTTTAGTGTGATGCAATATGTTTGAGGTTTCGTGTAAGATGAGTTGAGGTAATATTTGATGAAAATTTATGTGGTGTTGTGGGTTTACTTTTTAGTAGAAAAATAATAACCATTAAGGATATTATTAAAAGGATGAAATATATTATAGGCAGTGAAAATGATGATTTAGACAATATATGTTGGGAATTCAATACACATCCTTTGCCCATAAAAGAACATAATATTATCACATAATAATTAGATAAAAGTCAAATAGTTATATAAAAAAAAGTTAAAATGATCGAATTTATATTTTAGAAACAACTTAAGAAACTAAAGAACAAACAAAAGTTAATATAAGTTTTTCTAAAATACGTGTTTTGATATTTTAAAATTAGAAATGATAATGAGAGAAGAATAAGAATGAGTATGGGAAAGGAAGAAGATTGATATATATATCAATCATATCCAATTCAAAAAATCAAGTATTATCAGTACTCTTTTTTATCAAAATAAAAATAAATTTGAACAACAACCAAGATAACATATTCATTTGTCATCCTATTCAATGAAGAGTTTATAGGCTTTTCTAACTCAACAAGATTTTACTTCTTATACAACTTGTTCAATGATTAAGAGAAAAATTATAAAAATATTCATTAGTGATGAAAAATGAGAAGCAAATTCTGCAAATAAATGCATAATTTTTCTTATTTGGAATGAGTTTTAAATGTTCTTCGATTAACGAGTAGACCGGCCTTGAATATCCCCAAGTAGTTTATGTTCAGCATACTTTTGTGTCTTATATGTGAGAATCAAGGAAGGATTAAAATTTAGAACGCCTAACTGAAGAAATATCGTATGCATAGTTGTTTCTCATACTATATGTATTTTCATGTCCCATCAGGTTATGGTAGAACTATTACTCCCCTAATTTTAATAATAAGTTAAAACTTTTACATTCCTCGTATTGTTGTTTCATTAAAAGGTTTAGGTACGTTCCTTAAATTTTAGCCGAAAAGCCACCTTAATCCGTCCTTTAAAAAAGATTGTTTTAGAAAACGGTTGAGAATTTAATAAATTCTTGGTGATTACGTATATAATAACAATTTTAATCCTTTATTTATTAGTGACCTATTATCGTTTTATACTACTTTGCTGTTAAGGTGCTGAATGCATTTTAGAGGGACCAAAATGCCAAATTCAGCCTCCATGTGGAAGAATCAACACATGAGATTTCAGAACCATGAACAAAATAGGAAATGGTAATAAATTTACACACAATGAAGGAGCAAACATATAGGATTATTATTATTATTGGAAACCTACTCTTAATTTTAATACACACCATTATTAGGTGGTATTTATTGAAAACTATGCCTTTTTTATATACTCTTTCTAATCTAACAATGTTTATGATTTTCTATCAATTTCAGCCAATAGTAAAAACTAGTGATCAAAACAGTATCTTAAAGAGTGGTTTGATAGCATTCTTCATTACACAACAAAAGCAAACAGCTAGTTATATATATATATATATATATATATATATATATACACCATCATTCCCATAGAGTGAAAGTAGCATAATTAACATGATAATATTACCCAATAAGTTGAAATACAAGAAAATAGTACATGCAAAAGATCTAAAACGTGAGCAAAATTTCTGCTCTTGTGTTTTTCTCTTCCCCTTTTTTCCATAATTAGCTGAGCAGATGGACAAGCACTTATAAACAGACCTTAACTCCTTTGTATGGTTATCAGCATTTCAACTTACAGTTAAATAACCATCCAAAACATACATAAACTTTTGTGGCAGACCTAAACAACAAGAACCCTTCTTGCAAAAGGGGAGAATGTACATCATTTCTTCAGAAACTTCTGCGAGAAAATCTTCTTGGAATACGGGCTATTTCGAGAAATGGCTTTGTGGGACTCAATTGCTTCAACTAGTACATTGTGCAGACGGCCCTAGTTTACAAGGAAA
Source organism: Vigna reflexopilosa (assembly GCA_027742785.1). Taxonomy (NCBI): domain Eukaryota; kingdom Viridiplantae; phylum Streptophyta; class Magnoliopsida; order Fabales; family Fabaceae; genus Vigna; species Vigna reflexopilosa. The sequence continues at coordinate 14,616,980 of CM050911.1, read as the reverse complement.
AAGGCAAAGAGAGAAAAAGAAACAAACATTTCCACTAGATCAGGATCAAAACTCAGTGATGAAATGAACCTCTTAAACAGCTAAAATATGAGTATAAAAGTTATATGCACTATTTACTTATCTAAAACAGTAGTAGTACAACATATTTGTAGATGGTATAGATTTTGGCTAGTGATAAATTATGACATGATTTTGCACTTACTATATTCTGTCATTGGCTTTTCAATGAGGATTGAATGTAAATAAGGTGGCCATGTTACAAACCTCAGAATTTCGAAGAGCTGATTGAACAACATAGTTTGCATGTGGATCCTGAAGCAAATGTTCGAAGTGAGGAGTGGACAGCAGCTCCAGAATGACTCTTGATCGATTTTCATCATTGAATACAGCCAGACATTTTTCAACCACGTGACTACCAAACTTCTGCCTTGACAGGTGCACGTAGTTACCTTCAAATTGCGACCTTATAAATGCGGTGGCAGATGGAATCTTTAAGTCCAAGATAAACTGAACAACATAATTTCTGCAGCAAGCAAAAAGAACAGAGTGATGAAAGGGTAGAAGAAAGAATTCATAATCAATAGAGAAAAAGGCTCACTGTTGTTTGAGTGCTTTGTACTACCATCTGATTTAACAAATTCCTGAGATGTTAAAACTGATAGCAACATATGAATTTCAGTTTATAACAATCTCCTTTCCTAGTGTACTATTCATTTTTTTCACAGTGGTACATATATCTTCACCAGCGTAGCACAAGGAATGGTCATATGTAAAAGAAGAAAGTGAAGAACAACAGGTACTGTCTGACCGCCACATTTTCCAGTCCTCATTAGTCTTGGCCTCATGAAAATGGGTTAGAACTTTTTATACAAATTGTCAATGTCACTTGACTACAACTAAGTTCTCACATTGGGAAGACAAAAAGGCATGTTTATGGGATGGAAAGTGGATATTCTAACAAGAAGAAGATGAACCAGCCAAAGGAATTTCGTGCTTTGTAAACTATAATGCTTCCAATAGTTACCCGTATTGATCTTGAGCTAGCACAAGTGCATTAGCGCATATTTCTTCAATCAGTTTTTCTCGGTACTCCCCGCTGGAATGGCCAATGCATCTTTGCAGAACACAACATCCATGTTGGTGAGTTGCAATGTCAACACAATACTTTGCAGCAGCAACAAATATAAACTGCAGAATGCAAAATAACAGGGTAAATGTTTAACTTATGCAACCAGATATCAATTTGCAAATTTATTCTGCATTTCATCACACTTTAGTGATGGCTCAAGTCAAGAACAAAAAACAAATTAGCAACACCAAAATAGACAGCATTTCAATCATAGTTCACAAGCCCTTTATCCCAGAATCCAGATTATTATAAGCTCGTTTCTTTTGATCCTATTCCAATATTGCTCTCCTTTAACAACCGTGAAGATATTAATTTCACAATCGAAGCAAATGTCCTTAAAACTCTAGTTTTCTAATTTTTAAAAATTGTTTAATAGGATTTTCTCTAGGCGTTAAATTCAAAATCCTTCACAAGCAATTTTCATCTGACCAAATCACTAGTCGTTAGAGTGGTGCTTGTTCATCATGGATCAATACAATTTTTTTTCTTTGAAACATAATTGGAATCTCACAGCAACACAAGACATTTATATAAATTTATATTCATTATTAGTCTTGAAGATGAAACTTTTAGCACATTTAACAAGCCTAGTCCACGATACAAAAAAGTTCAAACATTTATATGTGCCATTTTTCGAAGTACCATTATTGTTACCATACTAAAAATGGTAGTATGTTAAGGACGAAAAACTTTCAGAATCAAATGAACGTGTAACAAAACAATGAAATTCTATTTCATATGAGATGATCAATTATCACCGACTAAAATGTGTATAAAACAGAAACAAGAGTGAGATAAGCACACCGATTTCTGTTCATTGATAACAATATCATGCACAATATTATCCAATATGTATGCTTTATTGAGAAAGATAGAAATCGTGCCTTGTTATCTTCATTGCTCAAACACAGCAAACAGCGCTGAACCACATGGTTTCCATTTAGATCTTTAATGAGAGCCAAAAATCCTGGTTCAAGAGCTGAAACAGCTAAAGAAATTTGCTGCCTAGTTTTGAGAGACTCAATAAGCTTCTGTACCACACGAGTGCTGATAAAAGAAAAGGAAAAGAAGTGAAGTTAAATGTAATATAACACAACCATATAATATTTAAGTAGTTGCACAAGTTGTGCCATTACCCATGAGTGTTTAAAGAGATTCTGACAAGCTGACCCGGTTCTTCAGTAAGGATTAGAAGGATTTGCATCCTCTGTTCTTCATTGCATACATCTAATAACTTCTGCATAAGGTAATTTCCAAAAGGATTCACCATAAGTTCCACTACATGATCAATGATCTCGTTAAATATCACTTGAACATCATCCGGTGTACCCTCATCAAACATTTTTTGCAAGAACCTACAGCCATGCTGATCTTTAGCCATTAAATATATATAACCTTGAGCTTCAGCTAGAGAATTGTATTTGGGCACCAAAGGTAAGGAGCAACCTATCCTGGCACCCCTAGGATTGTCAAAATTTCCTACAACCTGGTAAGGCATGCCTAGCTCTGATCTCTTGCAATGCTTATCAAAGCTAGTGCCCCGTAGTGCAGACTTACTGTGATACATGGAAGAATCCGAACCTCTGCCAGCAACATAATTTACACCTTCACCTTGTATGATGAAGCTTCCCTCACTTGCAATTGCATCTATATTTCCTTGTGGGATTCTAGCATTTGATAGTGGGACAGCTCTTGCATTATTATGCACAGAACGGCTATACTGCAGTAAATCTTGAACACCCAAATAAGGTCTTAAATTAACAAACTGGGGAGAGGTAGGCCATCTTTGCATGGCTGTTTCTTCAGTTAGATGCATTCCATTATTCTGAGCATAAAGTAACGCATCAACCACTGGATTTATACTCAAAGGAGTGTACTCCGGTGGCTGGCTTCGACTTCCTCCAATATAGTAGTTATTCATCAGCTGCCTTGTCTGATGGCATGGAGACTTCAATGAACCACTAAAGTCATTTAATTGAGAAAGCATTGTCTCAGTCCTTTCACCACACTGTCTTGATCCAAATAAATTAGCCATTCTATAGTCCCGGGTCAACCCGGACAAGGCCATATTCATTTCACCATCATGATTTACAGGGCTCCAGGGCACAGGGGCTTGAACCCCAACACAATCCAAAGAACCTCTCCTGAAACTGCAATGTGCCCCGTTTGTGTGAACATTGCTGGGACCATTTCCAGTGAACGAACATTCTGGAAACAGTGGCCTATTCATGCCCATCGAATGTTCCTTGAAATCACAAGGCCTCTCTTGTTGATTGCTGATGTGCATTCGACTCAAATTGGCACACAGGCCAAATTCATCAACCAAACCTCCATTGGCATTATTAAAAACAGTTGAATCAGGTGTGATGAAACGGTTATTAGGGTAAGAAGAAGAACCTCCAGAAGGCATGGTGGATTTAAGATCCTCCAATGGAGGAGGGGTTGGTGATCCAGTGTCAGACAAAGCATGTCCAGAAGAGAACAAGCTTGAGGAAGAACCATCAGATTGCAGAGAAAAACCACTCGCAGGAGACGAGACACATGGATACTGAATCTGACTAAATGGGTCATCATCACACACACCACACATTCCATTAGACACAAAAAAACCATGATTATGATGATCATCACCATCATGAACATCATATGATTTCCCGTGGTAAAGATTGTTTGATGTTGCCTGAGGGATCTCATTCAGCAACATCTCAAGCTCTTCAAGGCCCCCATCGTCCTTCACATTCTCCAACATCTCTTTCCCCATCTCAATGCTTTCACACACCAACAACCAGTGACAGAACACAACCAAAAAAACCAAAGAAAAAACAACAACAAACCAAACTCACACACAACAATCAAAAGACTCCATGAATCAGAAAACCCATTTCAGACATCGATTAAAAGGGAGTAAATAACACAATCCCATCAGAAATTAGACGCCTTGGGTCATCTGGGCTGCGCTAAGTGGTTGGAAAAACTGAAAAAGTTAGGTTCTTTGTTATTAAGAAGAGAATTGGGATTGCATTTGCATTTTGAGAAAATCATATTATTTGGGTAATGGGTATTGTCTGAGGGGAGTTGGTGAAGCATGCAAATATTGAAGATTTACATGCGGTCACTTGGAACCGTAGGCGTACACACTCAGCGTAGTCTCACAGGCCATTAAAGCTGAAGCAAGAACAGACGCTACGGGCTTTCTATATTTATATAGAGGGAATATTTAATTGGAATATATTTATTTATAGAATAAAAATCACTTGATGATTTTTACTAAATTTATAAAATTATATGGTAGATGATTAGTTTTTTTGGAATATGACATTTTAAACATATTTTTTTTAAGAAAAAACCTCTTTTAGAAAATAAAATAATTTGTATGTATTATTAAAATAAAGATAATTATACATCCTTTTAGTTTATATAGTGGGTAATGTATAGTTAAACTAGATGTAATTTTTTTATCAATAAATAGTATAAGAGAATAACTATTTTGTATGTTAATATCAAATTATTTTAAATTAAAATAGTATATAACATATGTTAAAAAAAACTTTTATTATCATAATTTGTCTTTAAACAATCATATTTCTGTTTTGATCATTATTATTCTAAATACATGAAAATAATAATAATAATAATAATTAATAATAATAATTATTATTATTATTATTAATTAATAATAATAATAATTATTATTATTATTAATTAATAATAATAATAATGGTTAAAAATAATAAATAATTTTTTTAGTGACATAAATAAGATATTTTAGAGTTAATAATTTAAATACGTTAAAGATTTCATTTTTTTAAAGAAAAATAATACTTCAGATTATGATAACTATACAATATTTTAATTTGAAAAAAAAAATATATTAGTATAGGTTGTTTATTTTAACATGACTAACATCTTGTTTTGGCACCAATTGAATTCAAAGTTTAGTTTAATTTACACACGTAACACCATTTTGTTCCATTTGAGTAACAAGAAGAAGTTGATATTATAATCAAGTAAGTAAAGTACTCTATCTATACAGTTCTTGTTTTCTAAAAAGGATTTGAGTTATTAGTTCAAACCAATTTTACAACATTGTTCTTAAAATCCTATTAAACATTGTTGTAAAACAGTACATTGTATTTCTAAAGAAACTAAGAAACTAATAACATAATAAAAAATATGTAAAGCGAATTTTAGATTAAGAAAATTAAAATAAGTACAAGTTAAGGTGAGTAAAAATATTAAAGTTACTATAATAGTGGAGTTTAACTTCTTTATATTACAGGATAACACATATATATTTTTATCATTTACCAAAGTTTATAAATATGAAACTTTATTGATCTTAGCATGAAATAATATGTACATAGATAATTTTTTACTTTTATTCATAATATATCAAACTGCAGTAAAACACTAATTAATGTAAATGAATAACTCTTACTTTCAATATATTGTAAAAATATATAATCATAACAAATAAAAATAATATTTTATTTATTTAAATAATTCATATTTTATGTCTAAACATACATATTTTTTTTCAATGAGTTGATATTTAACATTTACAACAGAATAATTTTAAGTAAGAAATCTTGGATTATTTTTATCAAGTTTAATCAAAGTTGTTTTCATATAAATGAATTTGATATTTCAATTTCCAAAGAAATCATGGATATGGTTTCTCGTCTAAAAGGAATTCATTGTGTTTTTTTTTATATAAAATTTTGTTGTCATGTTTAACTAATAAGAATAGATTTAAAAGTATTGTTTTTATTTTCTAAAAGGTCTGATTAGCCTACTATAAGATAAGTAAAAGTGTTTTGTAGATTTTTTTTTATATTTTAACCATAAACTAATATAAAATAATAATAATAATAATAACAATAAATTAATTATGTATGAACCGGAAATAACAAGTGATAATATTTTATTAGGGTGAAAAAAAAAAAGAGAAGTACTCCAACAATAGAGATCATTTTATTACTTAACCTGGTACATTAAGATAGCCAAATCAATTATATTATATATATAATTTATATTGTAATATATTATTTCATATTAAATTATATATATATATATATATATATATATATATATAATATTATAAAATTTACTTAAATTAAATATTTAATAATCTTTCATAAAATTCTTTTATACAAAAATAAACAAACTTTTTAACTATTTAAGTTTCAAAATCAAGTAATAATTGTGAATTTTTTATTTAAATTAATAATATCTTTAATTTTAATTTTAATGCACAGAAGTGTAATAATTAAAAGGATAATTTATACAAAATAATTAAAGTAAGGTAATTAAATTTAAAATAAAATACTTTAATGCTTATTTTTTAAATTAAACATATGAAAGTAAAGCTTCTATATTGTTTTTAAGAAATATATGGGTTTTAATTTCGGATTAAACTAATGATTTATAAACAGTTACAATTTTGTTTTACTTTTTTATTTAAATAACACCTTTTATATGGTTACCCATATTGATCGTAGCTATCCTAAACGAAGGAAGAATTTGTCAAGAAATGAAGGAGATGTCAGGAAAGTTTTTGTTTGAAGTTGCACGTTGTATTCTTGGGAATCACAATCCTTGGGAAGTTAGTAGTAACCGATATCTATGTTGTTCTTACACGTGTTTTAAAATGTCTTTGTTAACTTTTTCACATTTTTATAATTTTTTAAAATTTTAGAATAAAACTAACTTCTCAGAAGTTAAAAAATTAGCTTTTCACATGCTCTTTAATGCAATGTTTGGTCTCCATAACATAGGAATAAAAACTATACATATACAATATATATTTTTTAAAAAGTAAAAACATTTTATATTATTTCCATATTTAATAATATGATAACCAACGTAAGATAAACTAAATATTTTATATTTATCTTTTATATTTATCTTGATGTTGGATTGAATTTATTTTTAGATTTGGTTGGTTACTCATGAACTGTTATACGAAAGTTTTGAATCATTGTGTTATTATTTGTTAGATTGTTAGTCCAATTAATTATTGGCCCAATTAACATGCTAGTCTTGCTATGACTGAGCACAACCCACTTAGCTTTTGGCTTAATTACGATCCAATGTAGACATAATATTATATTGGACCGCTCGGCTCAGTCTTTCAACCATTCGGCCCAGATCACATACAATACATAATGCCCTCAAGTCCGAGTTAACCATTCGACTGTAAAGAAAGGTTTACTATAGGACTTATGATAAGCACTCAGTGCTAAGGCTTCCTATTGTGGACCGTTGGATGAAGATGTGGCACTTTTTTCAGACAGTTATTTAGATTTCTCGCCTTTGAGGCAATTGCAGCGTCTCACAAGGAGGACCACAGGATCAAATTCAATCCTACGATAGATAATGTTTTTTAGGGCTGTCAATTACCCCTCTTTAATGCGACAAGATATTTGAAATCATTTGGCTACTCAACCGTCATTTCTTTGTCAAACCACATTTTCTCTCAAGGCGTCGCTTCTTTCTGCATTCTACTCTCTTATTCACTCTTCATTTGCATTTCTCAGGTAAAAATGAATTCCTCTGTTATTTTGAGTTGCTCATCTGAACCTGCGGGAAGAAAGGGGTAGGGTGATGGCATTGAGGTGTCGACCATAGTAGGAGCAACGTCAGTCGAAGTTACTAATACGACAACCATTCTCAGTGGTGAAAGCGCTTTTGTCTATGGTGGGGTTGCGACTGAAGGCCCTGAGGGAGAAGAAGATCCATCTTCATCATTACCCAGTGTATGGTACATGATCTAGGCCGAGCGATTGAAAGACTGGGCCGAGAGGTCCAGTACAATATTATGTCTACATTAGACTGTAATTGGACCAAAAGCTAAGTGTTTGTGCTCAGTCATAGCAAGACCAGCACATTAATTGGGCCAATAATTAATTGGGCCAACAATCTAGCAAATAATAACAGAATGATTCAAGATGTTCGTAATTGACAACAGTTCATGAACAACCAACCAAATCTAAAGGTAAGTCTGTTTTTATTTTATTGGATCTATGCTAGCCCAAGATCAACGAAACGTATTATAAATACAAGGTCAGGGCCAAAACCCAGGTACGTTGTACTGAATTCACAATACTCAATTACAACAAATACTAAACATTCATTTATGAGCGAAAGCTTTTTCAACAGACACCTAACTTGAGCGTCGGAGTGTCATTGCAAGTACATCCCCCCTCGGTCAAAGAGTGTAGGCAAATGAAACAAGAAACTCCAAGCATTAGAAAGCAGTAAAGACACATCGGAAAGGTTAGTCTCTCAGCCCCCTAAATCCCTACCGAAACAGAAAATAATGTTAAAAATTGGGGAAAGAAAATGGGTTTTCTCTAAGTTTATTGACATGCAAATTGTCATATATAATCTTTTAATGTTTATAAAAAGTCCAAGATAAAAATTAATCTAATTGAATAAAGTAAGACACTAATAAAATTGAATATAAGAAGAGTGTTTCTTGGTAACAAAAAATTCTTAAACTTTATGATAATTTAGAGATAGAAATCAATTTGGATAAGTGTGTAACTGTATTTTGTATGAAAAGATCTGTCAATTTCAAAGAGATTCAGAGTCTCAATGGCAAGCTAGTCACCCATACTTGTTTTTTGCCATGTGTGACATAAAAAACCAAATTTCTCTACAAAATATTGAAAGGAGTTTAAATTTATAATTGAAACAAAGAATGTGAGACCATGTATCAACAATTAAAGAGGGAAATCTTAGCACTTCCTATTCTTAATAATCCTCAACCAAATCAACTTTTGTCCCTATATCTAGGAGTATCTTTCTCGATAGTAAGTTTGGTCCTTATAATGGAAGAAAGTAAAAAGTAATACCCAACATATTTGACCAACCGAACTTTTCAACCTACTGAAGAACGCTACCAAACAACAGAGAAGGTCGTCCTACCTTTGGCTTTTCACCCGACTACTACACTAATATTTTTGCAGTTTCAATATATGCGTACACACCAACTACCCTACGAAGAAAATTCTGCTGATACCCAAGCTGGCTAGATGCATGACAGCATGGTCAATGGAACTTTCTTAGTTCGGGCTGACCTATCATACTAGGAGACCAATGAAGTCAAATTTCCTTGCAGGTTTCCTCATCAAGTTCTCGACAAAAGGAGAATAGCTCGCCTAGAGGCTCCTTAGTGTTGATGAGTCTTCCAACAAAAAGGGTAGTGGAGCAAGCATAATTTTGGAAAGCCTCACGACCATGTCCTAGAGCAGGCCATCTCATTCAAACTCAACACATCCGACAATTAGGCTGAATATGAGGCCTTGATCATCAGGCTACATTTAGTTCACGATTTGTGAGTCAGAAAATTACACTGCTTTAGTGACTCCTAACTAGTCACAAACAAAGTAAAAGGAAGCTACTAAGCTAAAGAGATCTCTCTACAAAAATACTTTCACATAGAAAAAAGATTAGCAGAACATTTCGACGAGTTCGAAATCAATCATGTACCGTGAGAAGAGAACAACAAAGTGGATATGTTACCCAAGCTTGCTAGCACAAAGAAGCTTGGCCACTATAGGACCCTCATCCAATAGACTCTCTTGAGTTCGAGCTGGGATCAGGAAGATGTCCTCAGGGTCTCATACGCTTCACCAAAATGGATGATACTGATTATAGCTTACCCTACCTCGAACAAACTCCCCACTGACCGGAAGAGGCAAAGTGCATATGGCAGTAAGCCATGTTCTACACCATGCAAGATGGAAAACTTTTCCAAAGAGGCTTCATTGCTCCTCTACTCAAATGCCTAGATCAAAAGGGGCCCATTACATGCTTACACAGATGCATCAAGGTATATGCAGTATGCATTCCAAAGCCCAGTGCATGGCCGCAAGAGTGCTAAGAATTGGATACTACTGACCCACTCTGAAAAAGATGCCCACGAGTACATTATGAAATGCCCACAGTGTTAGTAATTTGGTCCACTACACCGAGTTCCTCTCGAGAAGTTACACATATTGGCCTCTCCATGGCCATTTGCGATATAAGACATTGATATACTCAACCCCTTTTCCTTAGCAAAAGGGCAAGTGAAATTTATCATTATGGTCATAAAACTACTTTAATAAGTGGATAGAGGTAGAACCACTTGCCACCTTCTCAGCCCAACAAGTGTAGAACTTTTGTTTGAAAAGTATTATTTGTCGTCATGGACTACCACATGACATAATTACGAACAACGGCTAACAATTCATTGATATCGACTTCGAGCAATTCCTCAACCATCTAGACAAAGAACGTAAAATCTCGTCAGTAAAATACCTCCAGTCAAACGGACAAGCTGAAGCCTCCAACAAAGTTATCCTTGCTAAGCTAAGGAAGAAGTGGAAAAGCCATAGGGCTTTGGGTCAAGGAGATACTGGTCATATTATGGGTTGCAATCTTCAACAAAGGAAACACCATTTTGTCTACCCTACGACGTTGATGTCATGGTATCAGTAAAGCTTAGCTAAAACTCTTGGAAATGACAACATTTTGATGAAACACACAATGAAGAAAATCCCCAAGCCAAGCTTGATCTCATGTGCAAGATCCGAGAAGAAGCCAAAGTAAGAAAAGTAGTAGTCAAGCAAAGGGCAGCTTGGTGCCACAACACCCGGATTCTGGAAAGATCCTTTTAAAAATGAGATATAGTCTAGAGAATGCTTAGCGACGCTCAAGGAGCTAGAGACAAGCTTGCCTCCAATTGGGAAGGTCTTTTCCGAGTAAAAAATTCTCTCTAAAATGGGGCCTACAAGCTAGAAGAGCTCAAAGGGAAACTCATTCCTAGAATGTGGAATGCCACACATTTGAAGGCGTATTACAACTGAATAATTATATGTATTTGATTTCCTCTAGATGTATTTTTAAGGATGTGTGTACTTTTTTTCCTTCGACTGAATTTTTCCCTAAAATGGGTTTTGCCGGACAAGGTTTTAATGAGGCACACCTTATTCCTACCAATAAAAGTTCTCCCTTTTTGCTTCATATTTATTTCAATGTAAGACCACGAATATGACACTTAAAAGACCTCAACCGAGGCAATCAGGTTACTAGATTGTAACAGAAGAAAAATCTCAGAAGTAACGTGCATCTCAAAGACCTGTAGGGTAAAAAACATTAACACAATAAAGGGGATACTTAGCGAAAATCGACAACCTAAAACACTAAACCGAACAAAGAATAAGCTCAACATTTTAGTACTCAAGCATGAAAGAACAAAATTAGCATGTACCCAACTAACAAGAAAAATTTGACCTTACTGTGTTTGGGAACAATTTAGCATTCCTAATACCAGAGTACAAAAACAATATAATAGCCCGACATCTAATAAAAAAGGTAACTCAAAATCACAACACCCGAATAGATATGACAACCTTATTACAAGAGAAAGGTTGTACCAAAGAGGGAAGGACAACAAAGGAATATAAGGAAAAACAAGGAAGCTTGGCATACTCAAGCAAATACGATAGAAGCTCTCCAAGCCCGAGTAAGACAAGATTAATAAATTCGGAGGACGTTCTCTCATCCTATTGGTCGGCTAGGTCGCCATCTCTACCTTAGCCACCTTCACTTGAATAACCTCAAAAGAAAAGAAAAGAAACACAATGATCAAACTCGAAGAGTAGCACGAAGAAGACTCGAGAACGGGGGAGGGTAAGGAGGATGAAGAGAAAAATCCAGCAAATACTAAGTCTTCTCCAGCTCAAACCAAAACAAGTAATAAATCCATATGGAGAACGAAGTCATCAACATCAAAGAAAGTTATGCCCGAAGTCGACTACATCAAAGAAAGTTATGCCCAAAGTTGACAACATTAAAGAAAGTTATGCCCAAAGTTGGACACATCAAAGAAAGTTATGCCCGAAGTTGGCAACATCAAAGAAAACTCTTCCCGAAGTCGGTAGTACCAAAACAAAGTTTGCCTAAAGACGGTAGCACCAAGAAGAATTTTCCTAAAGTCGACAACACAAGTTAGAAGAACTATTCCCAAACAGCGACTTAAATAGCTCAACTAGATTAGCCACTCAAGGAGCTCGGTCGAATGGTCCAATTATCTAAGAGCTCGGTGGAATGGCCCAATTAATAACTTATGTAAACTTTTTAATCCTTTACAAAGCTGTTAAATTATCTCCTCTACAAAAGTTTTCCTATAATATTATTCAACCTCCCTTCTAGTGATTTTCTATGTACTTTAAGTCACATGATCTCTAGAACTATTTTTGTGGAGAATCGTTTTATAAATCATGTCTTGTATGATTTTGGTGTAAAGAGACTTTCTCGTAGGGATGTAGCCTTTTGTACTAGGTCAGAAGCTATGTTGCATCTTGCAAGGCAAATGTGTTGTGTACGGAGGAGACAAACAAAAAGAATAAAGGAAACATTCCTAAAATATCTTTATGTCACTATCTTCTGATTCTGATGTAGACTTTTGAATAAAGATAGTGTACCGATATGATCTACACAGAAAAAGAGAACATAACATAACATAACATCCAAAAGAGTACTACAACATACATGCAATAAAGCATTAGATGATCCTATTCGTTTAGGAATTATACGTGTATTATCATTTAGGTGTTGTCTGTTTAAGTAACTGATAGAGTTTAGGATATTTTTAATATATAGCATTTAGCGTTTTTCATTTTTATCCTAGATGGTTTAAATGTTATCAAACGTTATTTCATTTATACGCATTGTTAAACTTAGTGCTGTTAAAATGGGGCACCCAGCCTGACCCAGCTCAACCCACCTTGGGTTACTTAGTGAGTCAATCCAACCTGGCTCACTTATTAGTGAGTCGTCGAAAAAATTTGAACTCGGCCCAACCTACAAAAAGTTGATGGGTTAATTGAATTGGCTCACTGACTCACTTAATTAGAAGATTTTTTTTCAATTAAAAAATAACAAAAGATTTCTAATTCAAATCGAAGTAAAAGGGAAGGGTCTTAAAATATATTTATGATCAATCAAACATAAGATTTCATTCATATAAAGATATCGCAAAATCTCCTCAATAAAATTTTTAAAGGCTTCATAGCAATTGTTTCTACATGAAAATTGAGTTACTAAGTAAAGATTTTTGGATTTTTCATGTTGCCTAATTATTCATACAAAAATAATTTCACACAAGCCTCCATTTCAATATTTTGTAAAATGACTAACTCTATAAGAAAGTACTTATTAGAACATTAACCAATATTGAAAATTAACCCAGGTGAGTCGGATTCTTAGTAAACCAAGTTTAAAATCGATCCATATTGAAATTTTAATTTTTTTTCAACCCAAAACTCGATCTAAACCCGTGGTGGACTAGGTTGGCTCATAAGTTCCAACTCGTTTTGACAATAATAATTAATCTTCAAAACTAAGTTTGCTTAGACAAATTTTTTTAACACAACATTTAGATGATCTAGTCTTAACATGTAGAGTTTAAAAGATCTTGTCTTAACACATAGCATTTAGACGATATTGTCTTAACATATTGTGTTTAGATGATTTTTTTCTTAACATACAGGACTAGATGAAATGGAAGAATGATAATTTTATGGTATTAGTAAATGCTAGGTGGAATAGAGAGCATGCTTTTATGTCATAAAACTTCAAGGTTGAATTATTTCATCTTATGTCTTGATGTGTTGTATGAATATGGTTAATTATAAGGAGAATTGTCATATTGTGTTAGAATATGTATTAAGTGAAAGTCTTTATTATGAAGTCTTGATTGTGAAATCATCTTAACTCTATTAAACTGACATACTCATTAATGATCTCAAATATCAAAGAAACTAATCATGTTATGGGACATTCAAATTTATTTATCTTAAATTTATTTTCATACATTTTTTAAATTTATTATTTAACTACAATAGAATTATTTATCAAAATCAATATGTACAATTTCAGATAATATATTGAATGTACCATTACATATATTAAAGACCCATGAAATGTTAACTTTTTTTAACAACTCTTTTTATAATAGATTATGTGTCATTATTTTATTGGTCTATATATTTGAAATTAACCAATCATGAACTATCACATAAACGATCAAAAAAAATTGTCAAAAAAATTATTAAAAAAACTTTTTTCATATATTAAATATTGATTATCTCCACATGCTATGCGATGGTTATTTTTGCCAAATAATAAATACTTGCCACACAGACAATAATAAATAATTTTTATAATACTTATTTTTAGACGTTTTAAATTTATTTTATTACGATCATAACATATATTTTAATGGCATTGCTTTAAATTTTATGAAATTGTATTCAATTAACATAAATAATCTTATTAATTAATTAAATTAAATTAACTAGAATTACATAAATAAAAAAGTAAACATTATATTTAACTATTTTTTAAAATAAAATGAAGTAAATATATTTATGCATCATTCTTATTGTTTTAAATTATCTAAATTTGTAAAAGTAAAATACTCACGTTTCGTTCTTAAAAAATTCACAAAAAAATAACAAAAATTAAAAATGAAAAAACGTGTGAATACGATTTCAACAAAAAAAAAATGAAAAAAAATAAAAAAAAATTGAAGAAAAACATGCTTTGTAACATGACTTTAAAAGAATTGAAAACATACAAGTTCAAATGTAAAAAAAGAAAATTAGAACTGTGTTTAATAAAACATGAATATGGATTTCAAAGTGAGCTAATCTATTTTACTTTTTCATGAGCAAGAAATTTTGTAAATAGATTTGATTGATGAGTCAGTGATTTGACTAACTTACAAATATTTTTATTTTTAAAATTTATTTTATATATTTATTATAATACAATAAAAATAGATTGATTTGATTTTTTTAATGGAACCAAAATATTTGCTTAGTTATCCAAATAAATGATAGTTTGAAATTAAACTATATTATATATAACTTTGAGAAATAAATAAATTTAATATCAAAACTGTTAAAACATTATTAAATAATATTCTAGTATTTAAAAAAACAAAATTGAATCTATATAACTTGAACAATAAAATAATTATAATAAAAAGCTTATAAAAAATAATAAAAAATTAATAAAATGTTATTATTGATGAATTATGAATTAATCCACCTTCTAACTAGTTTGAATTCATTTAACTAATGAATTAAACAAATCAAATTTAGTTGATTCACATTTAAGAAAAAACCTAAAATTTTCTCAATCCAACTTAAACACTGAACAAACTAAATTAACTCACCAATTAAAACTCTCTACTTTACATAGGATTAAAATATATAGATTAAACTAAAATCGAAATATAAAGTTTACTTATTCATTTTAAAGTGATGCTTCCAATACAATTTGTCTAATTTTGTAACTTTTTTTCAAATTTACTTGTTTTATGATATCTCTTCAAAACTACAACCCTTTAGTAAAACAAAATCAAGATATTGCTTTAATTGTTTTCAATTTAAACAAAATAATAACTGTAACAAATAAAATTTTAATTTAAAAATGGGTAAAATTGATATATTACATATGCTCACCAAAGACATTGATATTTTTTATTACAGATTATTTTTAAAAGTCTGTAAATTATGATTTACATTTTTATCAAACTAATATGAAACTTTTTAACTACTAAAACAAGATGGCTTGAAATTCTCTTCCTTTATCACCATGAGTATCAATAAACAGAATGTTACCTGATATTGAGATAATATTTCTAATATATATGTAACAGTTTAATATGTATGGAAATTATAAATCATAAACTGCAATAATTTACATTAATAAATGTCTAGAAATGACAAATCATAAACTACAATAAATTACATTAATGTAAGTGAGTTTAATTTAATGTTATTATTGATATTTTAAATTTCCATATGTATATATCACAATCCATAATGTGAATGTCTATACTTTTATATATATTTTCATTTTTTTTAGCTTTATTCTCTTTCTAGCTATTTATTTTCTCCCACATTTCTTCAAGTTTCTAAAACTATTTCCTAATCTTTTTCACATACATCTTTTACCAACTAAAAGAGATGATAAAAACTAAAAATTTCTTTTGATTTCAAATATATTTTTTTGAAATCTCAATATTCTTAAATTTTTTCTATATTAGTATTTCAAAGTTCACCTTTTTTTATAAGTTGAAAAGTTTTGTTATCCTAATGTGTTCATTTTCTTTTGAGTTTTAGTTTCAAATAAAGTTATATATTATTATAAACTTTGACATCTTAATAGCTATGCTAATATTTTAAATCATTCCTCATAAAAATTTATTAAAAATAAAAAATATAATAAAAATAAGAAATATAATAAAATAATACAAAGTATGAAGAATCACACCAAACCTATGATAAAAATTATATCTCACAAAACATAGGTGAGCTATACCTATTATGAAAAAAAAACTAAATAAATATATGGAGGTAAAACATTAAATCACTTATATTCTCTATGAATCAAAGATAAATTAACTAACCTATCAATACAATGATTTTCTTCATGAAAAACAGGAGAAACTTTGAGCTACATATGCTTACAAAAATGTCAGCACCAACATCATCCTAAGACTCCAAGGAACCACTCGTTAATCCAAAAAACCATGAGAGACTAAAGAAAAATCATTCTCCAATCAAAGTCTAAAAAATTCTTCCCTCTAAAACATACTTTAAAGCATAAATGACTCTCATAAACTCAACATAAATAGAAGTTTGCTCCCTTAGAAAACCTAAAAAATCTACTCATATATTCATCCTGCTTCATCTAAAAACACCAACACATGAAGTCAAACCAGGACAACCCCTAGTTGCACCATCAATATTCACCTTAACGGAATTGGTAGATGGAACTTGTCAAATTACATCCATAAATATTACCATCATACCTTTCCTAGTTTGAATATTGAAAAATTTCAACACCAAAAAATAAGAGATAATATTACTCATATGCATCTTAGATTTATTTCCAATCATACACACTAACTCCTTAATTTGAAAAATATCATAAGGAAATGCAATTGGATCCTAAACTATATTATGATTTCTCATCCTTCAAATAATCTAAATAATTGTAGTAATGACATCAACTTTAATCACTTTAAGCAAAGGTCTATAACAAAACTTCATAAACTAAACAACCAAATCCAAAGAAGAAAACTACAAATCTTGAAAAACTTCCTTCAATCATTCTCATAACGGTATATCAATAGAACAATGAAAGAACAAATGAAAGAAAGATTCAACATTAATACCAAATAAAGAACACATAGAACATAAAACCACTCCTTTTTTATAACTTCCAAATCAATTTGTAAATGACCATACAACAAATTTCAAAGAACAAAAGTTTTAGCTGGCGGCACCTCATTCAACCAAATCAAGTTTCCTCATTCCACACATTCAATGCTAGAAGAGTAAAACCTTTTTGTAACTTTTTGAGGTAGAACACTAGTATCGCCTATAATCAACATCTTTATACTTATCAACCATTAAAGAAGAAATATCACATAAATTGACAACAAAAGAAGGAAAGTTCGAGTGAATACATATCCAAGTTGAACAAACAATAAATATAACCTTACTTTGTCAAAATAATGAATTTTAACCAATTTAGAACACAACCAATAATTTCAAAGATTAATACAATTACCTTTACCTAATGTCCAAAAAGTATTTTCAAGAACAACATCATTTGTATTCTTAATACTATGCTAAATTGACAACAATTTAAAGAACATATATTTCTAATACTTAGACTTAAGAAATTGAATACGCATGAGCTTAGTCCAAGTCATTTTTCCATAAGGAAACTCTCAAGCTAAACATAGCATATATGCTTTATCTCCAATTAAATATTAATAACTTGCAAACAACCACTCACCTTAGAACCCCACAAGATAGATCATTTAACAATGAACAATCATTGTTTCTGTATATCTCCAGTCCAAACAAAATTTTAAATCCAATGTTCCAACTCAAGAAGAAGCTTAATAGACTATTTGTAAACTTGGAAATTATGAGATAATAAGCCAACAATTACGAATTTACTAGCTTAATTCTTCCCATCATACTAAGCAACTTTATTTTCCAAGAAGAAAAATTATTACAAATCTTATCAAAAAAGGTTGAAAAATTGTGTCTTAGGATCCCCACAAAAATTTGCACATCCAAATAGGTAAAAGGAAGAGTTCTTTAATTATAAGATAGAAACTTCTTGAGATGTCTAACAAAAGAAGCAAAAACATCAGCGATGAAAAACTGACATTTAGAAGGACTCACTTATTGACTTGAGAAAGTGTCATACTCATGTAAGAAAGATTTCAAATGCTGCAAAGTTTTAGTATCTCCTCTACATTAAACAAATATATCATTAGCATAGATAGTATGAGAAGGAAATTATATCCCCCAAGGACCAACCATAGGAACCATAAGGCTTTTAGAAACAAGCTTTGAGAAACCCCTACTCAAACCATCTTCAACAAAACAAAAATGTAAAGGAGAGAGAGGATCCCCATATCTAACTCTTCTACTACAAACCATCCAAACTACCATTAACCTAAATAGAAAAGATAAGCATATTGCAAGATATGAAGAATCCACGTCAAAAAGTCTTCATGAAAACTAAAACAACTCAACCCTAAATTAAGAAATGATAATTGGTGGTGTAAAAAGCCTTGGTTATATCAATATTAATGGCTACATTACCACTCTTGACCTTTTAAGATAGAAGATTAATAGTTTCAGAAATAATACAAATACAATCTTTAGTACTCCTCCTTTTCATGAAACCATTTTTTATTAGGGAAAATAATCCTATTAAAAATCACTACAAGCCTATCAGCTTAAATGTTTATAATGATTTTGAAACGAAAATTAGCCACTGTTATAGGACAAATATCAGTTATATCTTTTGTCCCATCAACTTTAGGAATAAGAGAAACAATATTTGAATTCATACCAGGAGGATCCAACCCTGTCGAAAGAATTATTGGACAACTTTACAAACATCAATAATAACAATATCTCAAAAAGAGTGATAAAACCATCCACTAAATCCATCTAGACTAGGAGCACTATCATCATTAAGTAGAAAAAATCACATGCTTCACTTCATCAAGATCATGGCATTTAATAAAAAAATTATTTTCATCATCAATAAGTAGAGAAGGAACATAAAAAGCAACAAAAGACTACATAGAAGTCAATAAAATAGCAAGATTAGTAGGACTAACATATAAATTTGTATAAAATGACAAAATAGAATCTTCAATCATTTTTAGATCAAAAATAACTTGATTATTGATGAATGCATATTTATGCCCTCATTTAGCCTTTAATCTTGGATTCTTCATTGATTTTTGTACTTTAAAATAATACTTTAAGTTGGATTACAAAAACATGATAAAAAATTAGTGTTTTAGTTGCATAAATGTTCTTTAGATATTTTGAGATAGTTGTAGCTAAATTTAACTCATGAAGGTGTAGAAATAAATTGGTTAAAGTTTAATGACACCCTAAAGATAAATCCAAGAATAACAAATAATAAAAACCAAAAGAAATCAAGCCAAGCATTGCATGAAGAAGGTAAGAAAAGCATGAAAAAGTTAAGAAATTTAGCTAAATCCGGAAGAGGGAACAAACAACAAAA
This sequence comes from Vigna reflexopilosa, assembly GCA_027742785.1. Taxonomy (NCBI): domain Eukaryota; kingdom Viridiplantae; phylum Streptophyta; class Magnoliopsida; order Fabales; family Fabaceae; genus Vigna; species Vigna reflexopilosa. Next base: position 14,597,209 of record CM050911.1, on the reverse strand, counting down.
AATAGACCTTGTTGTTTTCTCTATTTTTTCTACAAAAAAGGTTTGGTAATTGATAAATGTTTATGGTAAATAATAGTTTTCGAAAAATATATCTTTAGATATTTTACTTGATATCTTTAAATAATTATCTTATTTAACTATATCAGTAAATATCAAAAGATAATATTTGTCAAGCCTTTTTTAATCTAGCAAAGATACAATAATCAAATATATCTTGAAGATATTGAATTATTTAGAAGATAACGGGATGAGATTACATTATCAAAAAGAAGATTACAACAACAAAAAAACCCAAAACATAGACCAATCCAATTTCTATATAAATAGCATTAGGGAAACACATTACGGGAGCTTAGGAACCCTTTAGGGATCCTAATTTCATCCCCCCTCTCTCTTCTCTTATGTTCTCTACCCTATCCTCTTCTATTTTTATGTTATTTTCACATTCCATGGACTGTTAAGCTTCTTAGGTTGATTCTATTGTAATTTCTTAATTGGATTCTTAAGTTAGACAAATAAATTTGGTTGTTCTTTTGATTATTGTTGTAATTTATTTTTATATATATTTTTTGCTTCTTAATCAAGTAAAAATAATGATTTTTACATTGTAGCAAGATAGCATAATGTTAAATCTACATAACATATTACTCATATGAGTTCAATGGTTTTTAATTTCAATTGAGAATTTACTTTTATTAAAGTTAGAAACTTTCATGTGATTGAATGTGTTTTTTCCAATAATTGAGAATGTACTTTGATTAAAGGGAAAACTTTAACAAGAATTAATAAATAATTAACTTTGGTTAATAACCTTTTTACTTGATATAAGAGGTCAAAGAATAGACATGATTAAGTGTAGTAATATTTAATTGAGAATGTAGTTTAGTTAAATTTACTATGATTAATCTACAAAGTTTTTTCTTTTAATTAAGAATGTACTTTGGTTAATAGTGAGAACGCCAAGAAATTAATTGAGAATTTACATTGATTCATTTGAAAATCTAAGACGATAATTAATTTGAAAATCTAAGGCAATAATTAATTTGACAATAATTTTTAGATAACCAATGATAAAATTTATTTTGAAAAAGAATTGAAATCAACATATTTTCTTTATCATTGTTTTTATCTTTCTAAATCTTTTTATAATTTTTTTTTCTATCTGTTGTTATTTTGTTATTTAATCTTATTTATTTTATTTATCTATATTTTCTTTATTATTTTTATTTTACTAACCATTTTGTATAGTTTTTATACGAACTAACTTGTTAAGAATAAATTTCACATTCATTGGGAGATGACTTGAGGTTGACCTTACCCTTTTCATTTTGTTGGCTATTATCTTAACAGTACTAAGTTGTTATAGTTTAGTAGTATTAATTTCATCGTGACAATGATAATGTTACCAATTATCATGACGCAACTTAAATATACCCATTGCATTATGCCTCTTGCAAATCATAACATGAAAAAAGGCAATATTATTATCCTCATCTTTAAACCAATTCATTTTAGCCTTTTCCTTCTCGTAAACCGACAATCAGAGCAAAATTTATGGTTGAAGAATTACCAAAGAATCCAAATCAGATAGAGAAATATTCAAAATCAATGGGTAAATATTATAATTGATAATTCACTACCAAGTTATGTATGTTCCCAAAAAATATTTTTCCAAGAGCTATTGATGAGGAAACGATAGTTCATATGAGATATCCACATCTTTAGAAATCGAAAACATGATGGTTTGGAAACCCCAACTGAATGAGAAAGAAAAAGGATTAAGCGATGATGATCTGAGCAATTTTAGGATAAACGTTAACTTGAGAGGAAGAACAATTATCAAGACAAGGAAAATTACAAAAAGCTATATCAACACAATGCATACATCTCTAAAAGTTTAACCAAATATAGTAAGATCTAGAAGATGGAGTCACAATAAGTTCACTAAAATTGATCAAATATGAAAACTCAGCACAAGAGATTGGACTAGAGGAAACACCACCCTTCTCAACACAAAGAACAACATTAAAGTCACCAAGGATACACCAAGAATCATGAAGATTAACAAGAGAATACCACAAAGAGCCAAAAGCAGTTAAGTAGTTGCACCATAAACCCCAACAACCTATAATTTAGCATTATTGACCATAACGACAAATGAAATAAATTAACTATTAATATCAATAATATCAAACATGAATTCACCTCTATCTAAGAACCACAAGCAACCTTGGTATCATTGATAGTCAAAACATAAAGTTCAAACTATATAAAAAAAAATTGCTTGATAAGAACTAAAATAAGTCATTGGTTCAACTAAGAAAAGAAAATTAGGTTAGTGCTTAGCAATCAAATTTTTTAGCCTATTAAGAGTTTTATCATTAACCAACATCCTCACATTCCAAAGAAAAGCTCTAAAACTCACAATTGCTTTTTTAAAATTCCCTACTTTTGAGGATTTGATATTAGCTTTCTTTGTAGGTTTTCTCCTATTTGGTTTCCTAGTAGTTTGAATTGGCGCATCATCTTTTTCAATAGTAGAATCTTCCGACCCTTCCATCACATTAGCTCAATTAAAAGCTAATTTCAATTCTTCTGCAAGGCAAGTTTCCTCAAACGTAACAGAATTAGAGATAATCTAAGAATTTTTATTGTAAGAATAAAACTGTTGTGAGTCTTGAGAATTATTTCCAATGGGAGTAACATACTCCAAAGAAGACATATCAGTCAAGGAATCTGAATTCATTGACACATGACCAATGATAGTATCAAGATTATGCATAGAGGAAGACCTATCCTCAATCTTAGGAGACTTATTCATTGTGCAATCATTAAAAGATAAAAGTGTATCAATATCACATGTGATGGAAAAATAGATTTCAAATGACAATACGTTAACAAAGAGCCATGGAACATAAAGAATACCAAAAAAATAAGTGAAAGTTCCTATAATCAAAATCCTTCTCATATTCTCTCTATAAGAGAAAGCAAATCCATATAATTTTTTATCAAGAGGAATTATCTTTCATTGATATAATGCTTCCAAATCATTAAGTATCTTATAAAGGTTCATGTCTAAGAAGCTTATCCTTTTTTCAATAGAATACACTCATGTAAATGAATTTCAGAACTGTACCAGTAAAATAAACTTCCTCTGAAATATGCACATAAACAATGTCTTCTTTTAATCCAAGGAGAAGACAATTATAAAAAGGAACATCACATGTATCAATGAGAACTTAAGCAAAAGAACGTTTTTGTGTCCAAACACTCATAGATGATTTGGGTGACGGTAAAGATCCGTGATTTTGCAAACATCCCTACAGAATATGAAACCTGAGCACAAGACCATATCCAAACAATCAAAACCACCACGCAAATTTCCCCAAAACACGAAAAACCATGCGACGGCGCGCTCCACCAATTGTGATCCACGTTGGATGCGCCTTCGTGCAGTTAGGAAATTGGAGCTAAACCTCAATCCCTAGGGCACACTGCAATTTTCCCCCTTTTGATGATGAATTTAGGGTACCCACACACCAAACCAGCAATAGTCGCCCTTGTTGGGTCAAAATTTCTAAGCAAAATTTGATGATCGGAGATGCGCGATGGTCGGAGAATTCTTCCTTAACCTGCTGAGGTGACTGACAGTGATCTTGAGAAAAAGAGTGTTTTAGTTCATACGGCGTTGTTTATGTAGGTTTCTAGGACTTTGGGTGATTCCATCTCTCAATTTCTTAATGTTAATAATAAAACATTATTGAATATTGTTAATATTAGAATAGTTTATTTTCTGCCATGATAGATGCGTTAGGATTTTGATAAAGAAATATTATAAGAAATATAAATGGCGAGAATTTTATGATCATGAAATTGAGAATTTAAACATGTTGAAGGGAAATTAAAAATATGAATATTACTTAAGTAAACTTTTAGAATTGTGATAAATTGTGATATAGTTATGATATGTGTCACATCCATCAAAATCGAGTTGAGTGGGATCTAAGTGACAGAGCAGGGAGTGTAGAATTCAGAAAGTGGAAGGTAGGTGACAACATGGGAGTGGACCGTTCGATCATACTTAAAGTGGGATTTCAAAATCGGGTGTCATTTCTCTGCATGCACCCTTCTTCCCTAAATGTGTGATCTCCATTTTCTCCTCCTTCTCTTTAAACTCCTCAACTTCTCTCTAAGATTTCTCACATTTCCCTTCCTCCGATCATCAAACCCCTTTCAGATTGAATCTTCCCAGTGACAAGGTCTTTCATTTGCACCGATCAGATTTTCATTTGGACGACTTTGAATTTGGGAGCCATAGAAGTAGTAGACGTTAGAGACTTAGAAGAATAGCTGGAATTAGAGGTAAGGGAAGCTTATAAGATTTAATTATGATTATTTCATATGAATGGATGCATGATTTAATGAGTATATGTTTGATGATTTTAATGGTATGTTGAAGTATTGTATGCTATTGTATAACATGTTTGACATTTGATATGAACTTAGCTATAATTCTGTTAAACTTAGTGAAATTCTGGAACCTGTAACCGAGGGTCATTAGGACCGTTCGCTTTTCCCAAAAACGGTCGGTCTTGGCTGAATTTCCCTGGTAGGAGATCAGTTGATGACCGATCGGTCTTATAATACTCATATTAATTCTTTCCTACTTTGCTTAGTTTAGTCTCTCCAAACAAGTTAAGAAAGTTTTCCCTCTATGTCTTAATATGTACATTTATAATAATCCATTTAGAACGTTCGGTCACTTAGAGTACTCGGTCTTATATTATTGAGTAGTCAATTTTAAGAGCGCTTGGTCATAGACTAGCGTTCGGTTACTAAGTGCTCAGTCTTATACCAACACTTAGTCTTTGTAGTACTCGGTTTGTAATAATACTATTTCACTGAAAGAGGGCTCGGTCTTACACTGAGCGTTCGGTCATTTAAAGTACTCGGTTTATATTAATAATAATTATTGGAAAAGTGCTTGGTCTTATACTGACACTTGATTTCCCCAAAGAGTGTTCGGTCTTGTACTGACACTCAGTTTATTGAAGAGAACTCTTTCTATTTGAAGGCATTAGGCCCAAGCTGTAAAGTATTCGGTTTTCTTAAAGTTAATCAGTTGTTGAACGTTCGGTCATTCTCATAAATTATCTATATTGGCTCGGTCTTAAATAGTACTTGGTTTCCTCTAGTGTTTGACCGTTCGGTCACTTCCTAAAGTATATTTCTACGTTCGGTTTTTCTCCACGGTAATTGACCGCTCGGTCATTCCCTTCAGATACTTGTCATAAATTATAGAATTATTTCAGAATAATATTTTGTATTACACTATGGAAATTGAATCGTCTGAAATGAGAAAGATGAAGTATATTATGACCATTTTAAGAGAATTCCAAGGTGGAATCTCTTGTTATTGAAAATGAATGGTAAAGTATGAACATGGCTAAGTTAAGTTGTCGCTTATCCTGATATTCCGTGATTATTCCTTCTCATGTAGAGAAGGGTAACTCATGTGTGTGAATGGCAGGAGGTCCTTTAGCCTCAGGGTATTTCTATACCGAGGTAGCTCCATTGGACTAACCTCGGGTGGCAGTCTGTTGAGTGTATCCCAGCCAGGTCCACCCGGGTGCACAAGCGTCGTAACTACATGGTTCATACCGTCCGGACAGTGTCTAGAGTGGTCGGTCTTAAGTATTTATACGTTCGGTTTATATTGTTGTACATGAATGATGATTGTATGTTTGGAAATGTTGTAGCATATGATTCGATTTTCATGATTAAATGTATGTGGAAATTGATTAATTAAATTTACATAACCTTACCCTTATCTTTCCTGTCTTGTCTATGTTGTCGTTCGGTCGTTGGCCGATGTGAGCAGAGGGTGAATTCGAAGACTCAGTGGAAGAAGCCTTGCAGGTCGTGCAGCCAGAGGATAGTATAGGATTGTCTGATCAGTAGATTTAGATAGTTTTAATTACTTGTACCACCGATCGGTGTAGACCCCCCCTTTTGTTCTACTGTTCGGTCTAATCTTGTAAATTGTATTCAGACTTATATTTTCCTATACAGTTTCAAGTTCTTTATGATGTTCATATTCCTTTTCTCTTTTGTTGCCTATTCTCCACTGTTTTTTATTATTATTTTTGTTAACTCCTTAAAATAATTATAGCTTTCAACCTATATTTATTGGGATGTTACAATATGATTAAATATTATATAAAAAAAATTGTATGTAGTTTTAATTGTGTTTTTGGCTTCATATTTGAGTGTTATAAGTCTAGATTAGATATCAAATACATAAGAATGGGAGAGTTGAGATTTTGTGATTTGTGTTGTTTGGTGGTATATTATGAAATTTGTTATTTTTAACAAATTTTCCTAGGGTATGAGAATATATTTATACAACAAATCTCAACATGAGAGTAATGATATTTTTTATTTAAATTTGTTGGTCAAAGTTTAAACGAATTTACTTTGTTTTAAGATTATAGCTTATATTTGAGATATATTATTAATATTGTATATATGAAATGTATATATGCAAGAATAATTGTCTGTAAAATAATTTATCTTTTACTATTTATTAAAATTAATGTTAGTTTAATCAATGGTTATTTTTTTAGTTTAGTTAGCCTTCACTTTATTAACTCTAATATTTTTTTAATATTTATTTAACTTAATCTAATTTATTTTTAATATTATTTAAAATTGATGTCATAAGTGTTTTAATTCACTTATGACATATATAGTTATTTAAATCAATATTTCTTACTAATTTGATTTATGTTCTAAATTTTATGTCCATGTGATGACTTATAATAGATATAAGATATAAGTCTTGAAGGTTTAAATTTAGGATACATGATAGATTCATTCTCCTACTTTTTTTAGAAAAATTTTCTTAAACTCAAATGTTCTTTCTTACCCTTTCTCACATAAAGTTGTTCTTAAACTTTAACTTCTTTTTTAACAAAGCTACACATTTTAACATAAATCAATTTATCTTCTTGGTTTAGGATCACTACAATTGAATTAAACAATACAAATGTTTTAATTCACTTTTGAATATACAAACACAATCAGTGTTTTAGTTTCTCTTACAAGACAAAAAATGTAAAAAAACATGCAGAAGAATGATTAGAATGTATGACAAAACCAAAAAGGAGGTGAATTGGTTCAAGTTAAAAATCGCTTTACTTTGAACAAATTTTTGCTTTTAAAAATTTCTTCGACAAAATTGAAACTCGCGTTGTTCAAAAGCAAATAATTAAGTAGAGTAGTGAGAAGAAGAATTACACAAGTAATTTTTATAACACTAGTTCGAATCAAAAGATTCTACGTCCAATTTTTAATATCTCTAAAAGAGAGATTAACTTTTGCACTAAATGTAAAACAATTTACAAAATGATAATGAGAATAAGATTAGAAAACACCTCTCTTAACATATAAGAGATAACCAACACTTTCTTGACAAAAGAATGAACAACTTGATTCTGCTTGGTAGAGAAACATCTCCAACTTAGACACACTAAGTAATAGCTTTTCCTTCTTCAAGCACCGAAACCACACGTCTGCTTAAACACACAATGTATTTCAGACAATTCTCTATGCTCTGCAAAAGTTTAAGTTACCTTAAACTTTTATGAACTATGAAACAAAGTATTTATAACCCAAGGTTCGAGCTCGGTCAGAAGCTAAACAGACAACTCTCAACTATAAATGATAATCGATTATCCCAAATAATAATCGATTTATCTGTTAAAAAGAGTTTCATTCGGTTATAATCGATTATCCCAAGTGATAATCGATTATCCCAAGTCATAATGGTAGAGGGAGCATTGCATGATATTTTAGATACTTCACATGCCTACATTTAAGGGGGATATTATATCTTTATCATGTGATTATTTATGACAGGGAGAGCATCATTGTATGATTACTGTGATTTATTGATGCATCTCTGAATAATTGTTTATCTGCATATCATTATCATTAGGCATACCTTTTTTGTTATTGCACAAAGGGGGAGAATGCTTTGATATGTTCTGATATGAACTGATATGTCTTGCTCTGAATCAAAAAACGAGAATACTTCAACATTTGCTCTGATACAAATTGATATTTGCTCTGATACAAATTGATATGAGAATTTTTTGATTGATAACATGAATTGATTTGTACAACATGGTTTTTTATTAATCATGGTTGTGCATCATCAAAAAAATGGGAGATTGTTGAGATTGTAGATAGGGGCATCACTAGTTTAGCCAAACCTTACAATCTTAGAGCTTCTGGCTTTTGATGATGACAACACATAATTAATAACACATGTTTATATGTGTTTACATGTTCATAGTTTTCATGTTTATGATTATGAGAACATGTTGGTGTTGTGTTTCTGTCATTACTGAAATCACTATGTTTTACACGAGATCTTATTTGTGAATGCATGACATATGATTTAGAAAAGAACTTATATTGTGTGGCTAAATAGCAGTTTTAAGCTGACTTCATTATGAAGTAAGTCGATTAAAACTCGTGGCTTTGCACAAACCTTTTCAAAGTATGCTGTGAGTATTTTTGGAAAGAAAGTTTTTCAAAACTATGCATTAAACCGTTACATAGTCGACTGTATGCGCAAGCTCCTCGACTTAGTTAGTTATGTTTTGAAATTTTGTAGGTGCTTGTCATGTCTAACGACTATAGTTTTAAATGTTTGACCAAGCATTGATTGTGAGTCAACTGTATTAAATGCGTAATTAATTAAGTTGTCTTGACTGCTACTAACTGTTATAACTGTTTGAGTATAATCGACTCTATTAGTAGCAAAGTCGACTTAGGAGCGTCAGTTTTATGGAAAACTATATATAGACGCGAATTTGAATTTTGTAGATTTTGTGATTCTAACGAGTTCATTGATCTCTTTTCAGATTTATGATCTCTTGTAGAACGTGAGGAAGCTCCAAGAATTCATCAAGGCGATAGTGGTGATCATCTTTGGTGTAATTCTTGACGAGCAAGATTATGTGCGTTTTGACTGTTTGATCAACCTACACTTAAGGTGTGTGATACGTGATCAGTTTGTTTCTCTCAATCTTGTGAAGATTGTGGCTTCCATGTTGTGGCTACAACAAGAGGACGTGCGACATTCTGGACTTTGAGGATTGTTCAAAGGATTAAAGACCGTAGGAGAGGGGACATCTTGTTGTTGTTCTTTGTTTGTATATGTCTATATTTTGGTTAGAAGGTTAGAGATGTGTTTTATATTTTGACGTGGAGGTCACTATAGAAACCTTGGTGTAAAAACCTTGATCCTTATAGTGCACTTGCTTCCTGGGATTGGAAGGACACTGGATGTAGGCAATTTGGTCGAACCAGTATAAAAACCTGCATTTGAATTCTCTATCCCTGCACTTTTATTTTCAAAGTCGACTTTGCTTTTCACGTAGTCAACTATATTCCGCTGCATTTGAAAAATCTTATTCCTTGCGATTCAAGAAACTTTTGAAAGATCATTCTTTTAAGATAAAGATTTTTAAAAGACTCTAATTTTACATTTCACCAATTCACCCCCCCCCTCTTTGTGTGAGAAATTGAGCCATATCATTTTCAACAATTGGTACCAGAGCCAGGTTTTCATAAGTTTTTTGAAAATTAAGTCGATTACTTTTTCTTTAAGTCGACTGATCCTATGAAAATGGATTTTAGTTCTCAAACCTTTGGTGAAGGTGCATCAACAAACAGACCACCACTGTTTGCTGGTGAAAATTATGCTTTTTGGAAAATTCGGATGCAAATCTTTCTTGAATCTGTGGATAAGGGTTTTTGGGATACAACATTAAACGGTCCATTTGAGCCAACTCATATTGTTAATGGAAAAATTGTTTTGAAAATTTTTTCTGAGTGGTCTCAAGATGAAAACCGTAGGGCACAATATGATGTCAAAGCACGTAATGTAATTGCTTCTACACTAACAATGGATGAATTTTTCAGGATCTCACAGTGCAAGACAACAAAGGAAATGTGGGACATGTTGGAGGTCACACACGAAGGCACAGAAGAAGTGAAGAGAGCCAGAAAGAACTCGCTAATACACGAGTATGAATTATTCACGATGAAGGCTGGAGAGACTATATATGAAGTACAGAAAAGATTTACTCACATAGTCAACCACCTGATGGCTCTAGGAAAAATGTTTGATAAAGAAGAGATCAATATCAAGATTTTGAAAAGTCTGAATAGAAGCTGGCAACCCAAGGTTACTACAATCTCTGAATCAAGAGATCTTACAAGCATGAATATGGCTACCTTGTTCGGCAAGCTAAGGGAACATGAACTTGAACTTGGAAGACTAAAAGAAGAGGAAGAGATTGAAGAAAAAAAGTCCATAGCCTTGAAAGCCACTAACAAAAGAGCCTCAAAGATTGTACCATCTAAGGATGAATCTGACGCTGAACTGGACAACAATGAGCTTATGTCCATGGTGGTAAGAAAGTTTAATCGGTTTATATAAAATAAAATTCAACTTACTGACCATACGGGAAATGGCAAAGGAAAGAAAGCTGTAAGATCAAATGCGGTTCAATGTTACAAATGCGGCAAAGAAGGACATATCAAGCCTAAATGTCCTGACTTGAAATTGAAGCAAAAAACAACCAGGAGGCTCCCTCAGGACAAAAACAGAAAGCAGAAAAGTGCTTACATTGCATGGGAGAATAGCGACTCAGATTCTTCAAGTGATGATTATAGTGATCGTGAAGAAGAATCAAACCTCTGCTTTATGGCTAGCTCAAAGAAAAATGAATATGACAGTGATGAAGAATTCGAGAATGAGTCAATCGAAGTCAAATACGACATGCTGCTCGACGCATTTCAAGAGATTCTTGTTGAGGCCATGCGACTGCAATATAAGGTCAATCGATTAAACTCTGAAAGAAAAGACTATGAGTATAAGATTAATAATTTGATTGATGATAATGAAAAATTGCAAAAGGAATTAGACATTGCTTTAAAATCTGCTAAAACTGTGATTACTGAGACTGTAACAGTAGAAAATAATTGTGAAAAATGTCCTACTCACATTGTACAAATTGATTACTTAACTAGCACACTAGCTAAGTTTACACAAGGTAGAGATAATTTGAATGTTGTTTTAAAGTCTTCGGGTAGAGCAGTATATAGACAGGGTATTGGTTATAAAGCTCAATCAAATAGGACAAATTCAAAAAAATTTGTTGATATAAGTAAACGTGTCACACATGCATACTTTTATTGTAACAACATTGGACATATAGTTAGAAACTGTTTTTATAGAAAGGTTGGAATTCCTAAAGGATTATATAGATGGATTCGTAAGGAACATCTATCTATTATTAACAAGAAAGGACTCAAATTCAAATGGGTACCAGCATAAAAAACTTCAACTGTTTTGCAGGATAGCAAATGATGCTAAAGTAGTGAAGAACTCATGGATGAACTAAAGTGATTATATCAAATTTCTTGAGTAACTACAAGGGTAACAATCATTTTCTTATTGCATCATGCATAATATGTATCTGAATTATTGTTTGATGATTGTGTGTTTGTTGATTGATTGATTGTGATTGTTTTCTGTGAAAATTCATTTATACGATTTTTAATCGACTGTATTATGTATGAAGTTGAATATATGTTGTTGTATGAGTATTTTTGTTTTGTGAAAACCTTCTGCCATACAGAAGTCAACTTTGCTATTAACGAAATCGACTAGATATCTCTGACATGGGCTTTATTTGTTTGAGAATTTAAATAGGTCCAAAGTGAACATGTTTGGTTCGTTCTCTTTTAAATGTCTGAGATGTATTTTGTGCTGACAATAAGAGGAATCTATTTGTGTATCTTCATAACCCTAAACTGAAAATAGTGAGTTCAAGGGATCATTTTGAATGGCGTCTTCATCTCATCCTTCGAAAGAAAACAGGGGAAAAGGTGTGAAATCAGCAAGAGAAGCTAATCCTAGAGGTTGGATAAGTGATGATGAAACTCGTATGAGATTTGTTGATGGTTGAGTAAAAATAGTTGTCTAACCTAAGTATTTAGACTTAAGTATGTTTGAGAGAGAAAATTTTTAGTTTCCTGGATGGATTGAAACATAAGAACTCTCGACACTGGTTCAGATGAAAAGTGATTGGTTTCCTAATCTTGTGAAAGTATTTTAACACAACCTGAAGATTGTGAATGGTGATATTCAATCTAGAGTAAAAGGAGTAAATGTTCATTTTGACAATGATGTTTGGCAGCAAGTAATTGGACTAAAGGCTGAAGGTATATTTTCTCATCTACCAAACTCTGAAACAAATCGCTGGTTAAAGAAAAAGGATATCTATAGAGGCTGGCTTAGATTTCCAAGAAGTGGCACAAGAGAAAGTCCTTGTTTGCATGAAGGTCTTAAAATGTAAGAGATGCTAACTGCACATCTCCTAGCTTGGGTGATCCTACCTGGAAGAATGATACAGGATGAAATGACTACAGAGCATGTCTACCTCTTGCATGCTATAAAGAATGACATTCCTACCAACTTGATGGAGTTCCTAAAAGATCACATGACTGAAGTTGCACTCAGTAATTCTCATTACCTACCGTATGTTATTCTTGTAAGCAGAATACTTGTAATTCAAGGAGTAGATACAAATGGAGAAAGAAAACATTCATGCAACTGCTCAAATGTTATAAATCGAAACACTCTTGTATCCCTTGGATTGGTAAGAACAATAAGAGGATGGTGTTTTAGAGGAGAAGAGAATCTGATTTATGGTTCAGGGAGTACTTATGTGGAAAATGAAAACAGAACGAACTTCTCTCCAGAAACTACCTTTGAACGTTTTGTTGCTGATGAATTCAAAGTGGTGATTGAAAAACTAAATCAGCTTGAGTGGAAAATTGACCATGCTCAGCAACAAAGAGAAGAAGAAAGACAATATGACAATGACTTTATGGATTCATCTGAATAAGAATGGGAGTGAAGATTTACACAGAATAGGGGTCTTGTATTGTCAGCTTAATTTCTTTTGTGTTTTGTCTGGTCTTAGTTTGTTTGAATGTTTTTTAGTGTTTCTCTGTAATAGGCTTTATAAGACATTTCTTTTTGTTATTCTGATTGTACTATCATTTGAGAATCAATGAAATCATATTTTTAGCTTTAATTTGATCAGTGTTGATATCATACATTGAATCTGTTTATATCTGACTAAAATCAAATGTGTTATGTATGAAGTTGATTGCTTTACTGTTTATCATTGCATTTATACATTTACACACACAGATTATACCTGTAACAATTCTTGCAATTACAATGATTCTAAAATGCTTTATCTGGAAAAGATCTTGAAAGGTTTTGCAGGAACATTACTTCTGGATGAACAACTGGAGTTTCAACTAAATGGAAAGCAATGAAGTCGATTGCAATTGTGGATCAATCGATTACTATTAACAGGGGTTATATGTTCCATGATTTGGAATTTGGTTATTCGGTTTATTGATCATAATATTATTATTTTTTTCTTATTCAATATATCTCTGTGTTTTGATTGATTAAAATGTTTGAGAGATAATACTGAGATTGTTGGTTGATTAATATTGTATATATGATTGCATTGATGATTTTGCACAATTACTGATATGATAATATATTGTCACATGCTTATACATGCTCTGAAATGTTATGTGAAAACTGCATTGTGCATTTGGGTTTTGACTATAAAACATGCATAATGGCAGGGGGAGCATTGCATGATATTTTAGATACTTCACATGCCTACATTTAAGGGGGAGATTATATCTTTATCATGTGATTATATGTGACAAGGGGAGCATCATTGTATGATTACTGTGATTTACTGATGCATCTCTGAATAATTGTTTGTCTGCATATCATTATCATTAGGCATACCTTTTTTGCTAATGCACAAAGGGGGAGAATGCTCTGATATACATTTTGCTCTGATATCTTCTGATATGAAGTGATATGTTTTGCTCTGAATCAAAAAATGAGAATACTTCAACATTTGCTTTGATACAAATTGATATTTTCTTTGATACAAATTGATAAGAGATTTTTTGATTGATAACATGAATTGATTTGTACAACATGATTGTTTAATAATCATGGTTGTGCATCATCAAAAAAGGGGGAGATTGTTGAGATAATTGATAGAGGGAGCACTGGTTTAGCCAAACCTTACAATCTCAGAGCTTCTGGTTTTTTATGATGACAACACATAATTAATAACACATGTTTGTGCATCATCAAAAAAGGGTGAGATTGTTGAGATAATTGATAGAGGGAGCACTGGTTTAGCGAAACCTTACAATCTCAGAGCTTCTGGTTTTTTATGATGACAACACATAATTAATAAGACATGTTTATATGTGTTTATATGTTCATAGTTTTCATGTTTATGATTATATGAGAACATGTTGGTGTTGTGTTTCTATCATTGTTGCAATTCACTATGTTTTACATGAGATCTTATCTCTGAATGCATGACATATGATTTAGAAAAGAAAAACCACATGCACTTTTGTTGAACTTATATTGTGTGGCAAAACAGTAGTTTTAAGTCGACTTCATTATGAAGTAAGTCGATTAAAACTCGTGGCTTTGCACAAACCTTTTCAAAGTGTGCTGTGAGTACTTTTGGAAAGAAATTTTTTCAAAACTATGCATTGAACTGTTACATGGTCGACTGTATGCGCAAGCTACTTGACTTAGTTATGTTTTGAAATTTTGTTGCTGCTTGTCATTTCTAACGGCTACATTTTTAAATGTTTGACCAAGCATTGATTGTGAGTCAACTGTATTAAATGCGTAATCAATTAAGTTGTCTTGACTACTACTAACTATTATAACTATCTGAGTATAATCGACTCTATTAGTAGAAAAGTCGACTTAGGAGCGTGAGTTTTATGGAAAATTATATATAGACGCGAATTTGAATTCTGTAGAGACTTTTGTGATTCTAACGAGATAATTGATTTCTTTTCAGAGTTGTGATCTCTTGTAGAACGTGAGGAAGCTCCAAGAATTCATCAAGACGACCGTGGTGATCATCTTTTGGTGTATTGCTTGACGAGCAAGATTTTGTGTGCTTTGACTGTGTGATCAACCTACACTTGAGGTACTTGATACGCGATCAGTTTGTTTCTCTGAATCTTGTGAAGATTGTGGCAGCCATGTTGTGACTACAGGAAGAGGACGTGCAGCGTTATGGACTTTGAGGATTGGTCAAAGGATTAAAGACTGTAGGAGAGGTTTCTCTTAATCTTGTTGTTGTTCTTTGTTTGTATATGCCTATATTTTGCTTAGAGGGTTAGAGAGGTGTTTTATATTTTGACATGCAGGTCACTATAGAAACCTTGGTGTAAAAACCCTGATCATTATAGTCCATTTGCTTCCTGGGATTGGAAGGACACTGGATGTAGGCAGTTTGGTCGAACCAATATAAAAACCTGCATTTGAATTCTCTATCCCTGCACTTTTATTTTCAAAGTCGACTTTACTTTTCACGTAGTCAACTATATTCCGTTGCATTTGAAAAATCTTATTCCTTGCAATTTAAGAAACTTTTGAAAGATCATTCTTTTACAAAAAATATTTTTAAAAGACTTTGATTTTACATTTCACCAATTCACCCCCCCTCCCCTCTTGGTGTGAGAAATTGAGCCATATCATTTTCAACAATATTTGTTTGACATACATCAAGGGTTTATAGCATCAGAGTTCATCAAGAATATATGGCACCAAAGTTTTTTAATAGTTTGAAAAACATCTAGATTTTATGGCATCAAAGTTTTATACAGATATGACATCAGAGCAATGAATTTTAATATATGATAGGGGTATACTCCCCATGACTTTGGTGTCCTGAACAATGTTTAGTGTTTAGCATACAAAGGACATTGTTTAGCCTATTACTTTCTCTATTTGAATTTAGCATATTAATATGTTATTCCCTGTTAAATATTTTCTTCTTTTAAATTTTAGCATGTATTTTACCATTGTTTTTAACATCATATAATTCTCCGCCTTATTTGATAAATATCAAAACGGGTTCTAAGAAGGGCACAACATATCAAAACAATAATTTCTTATGATTTCTTTTCTTCATCAAAGATAATTTTTACTTTATCAAAACATGCTATTAATGGCATATTATAAGGATCAAAGCAAAACTTAGAGTAATTTCTAGAAGCATATACAAAAATAATGCTTATTAGAGGGATATGAAACAGGTATTATATGAATGACATACGACGTCCATAAGTCAATCATTTAGACATATGTATGCATCATAGTATCAGAGCAGTCACACAAGCATACCAAACTAAGCATAAATTTAATTATTAGAGCATATATGGTAGATTGATGGATGGATCAGATCATGTTATGATGATAACGTATCAGAGCAACTAGAAGGTAGAGTATTAGAATAAAGAAAAATTTATTAGAGCAAAAATTGATGTATCATGGTATTTGAAAATAATGTATTAGAGCAAAAGAAATGTTTCATATTTTCTAGACTCCTCGAGCTCCTAATGCTTTTAATCTTCTCCTAGATGTCATGTCACCCCTTAGATGATATTGTTTAGTGCTCAAAGGAGGATGGAGGAGGTGGAGGTTGTTAAGTAGTTGGTGCAGGTGGATTAAGAAGTGTATGAACTAGGGCAATTAGGGTTTTGACCACTTCCTTGATTTTTTCATTATGCTCAATCTGAAGAGAAGCAAACTCTAGAGTAGTGAGAAGTTGAGTGTGTAGGTAGGTCAAGATTTGGTGGGAGAGTGGTTAAAGGCCAAGGATTGGATGTGGTTGTTTGGGAGTATTAGTTGGAAGTGGTTGTTTGGGATGATTAGTTAGATTGTTTAGGTTGAGAGGTTTAAGGTATAGGTTGAGGGTTGATTGTGATGATTTGGTAAGATGGGTTGGATTGGTCAAGTTGAGAGGTTGAGGGTAAGATTGGTCCAAGGGATTGGATAACAGGGTCATGGTCTTTTATGGTTGGTTTTATTATCGTTGAGGTGGGAAGGAAGTGGTTGATGGAGGGTTGGATGATATCTAAGATATGTCATGTACAATTTTTTTTCTTCTTCATACGGTTCTTCATCAATAATTAGAAGCTTTAAATACCAACAGATGTCATCATTTGTTGCAACATGTATGTCAGCCATTATTGTTGATACAAATAATTGTTCAACGACTTGGCCTAAAGCATCCTCAATCCTCACAGGGTGTCTTATGACAACAAGTCGATGCAAGTTTGTTCCTGGAGGCAGCTTTGGCAGAAGACAATGACCATAAACATCGTTATCTTTCCAAAAGGTAGGATTAAAATCATCAAAGTGATATATTCTACATTGTTCCGCTATGCATTGGCCAGGTGGGATGATGCCTTCGTTAAATTCTTTAGAGGAATGGTTGTTAGACAATGCATGGTTAAGTTAAATTGAGATTCAACTATGTGGCCAAAATTTAATTGTTGCTAATACAGATAGGCATCTGATTTGTTGTATGTTGCATTAAAATACCATATCTTCCTAGGGTTTTCGAGAATGGATCTTGTAGGAGCTAGGTGCACATCCTTGATGGCTTCAATCTTCTTCGTCTTCATTGGCCTCTTGTCAATGGTAGGTAGACGACGTGCAATTATATCAGGCACCACGAATATTTGCTTGAGGAGTATGGAGGCGCTCTATTTTGGTTAAGCAGCATGAAGAACATATGCTTGTAGAACTCCAATGGTGGGTGGAATTCCGGATGATCTTTAGGTATAGGAGACATCTTGGATAGGGGGCCATAGGATCCAACATTTCTGTTGAAAAAAGAATGGCTTAGTTTCAACACCAAAAGGGGGGGGGTGAATTGGTGAGGTTCAAAAATCAAAGTCTTTCTGAAATCTTTTTCACCAAGTATAAACCTTTCAAAGTTTTCTTAAAACTCAAGGAAGAAGATAAATCAATGCAGCGGAAAAATAAAGTTGATTGTGCAGAAAGTAAAGTCGACTTAAAGTAAAGAGTTCAGGGATAGAGAAAATCAAACACAGTTTTATACTGGTTCGGCCCAATGCCTACATCCAGTGTCCTTCCACAACCAGGAAGCCAATGCACTATATTAGTCAAGGTTTTTACACAAGATTTCTATAGAGACCTCCACGTCAAAAGCATAGACAATCTCTCTAACCCTTTAACTAAAAGTATAGACAGCAACACAAAGATCTGCAACAAGATATCCCTTCTTTTGTAATCTTCAACCCACTTTGAACAATCCTTAAAGTATCCAGAACTTCAACAAGTTCCCTTCCTGTAATCCCAACAAGGCAATTCAATCTTCAATAGATTGATAAAATTCTTGATCAATATGATGAACACCAGCAGTGCAGATTTTGATCAAACAGTAAGCACAAATTACTTCCTCCTAAAGAAACTCTTCAAAGAAATATCTCCACCGTCTTCTTGATGAGTTCTTGGAGTGTTTTCACAGAGATCACAATCTAAAACAGCAAAATGAAATTGTTAGAATAGCAAAAGTCTTCTGTGAGTTACAGAATCACATCTATTTATAGTATCTATAAAATAGACGCTCTTGTAGTCGACTTTGCCACTAATATAATTGATTGTCACCAGACAGTTATAATAGTTAAAACAGTTAGCAGGTGTCAAATCAACCAAATTGATTACACATTTAATTCAGTTGACTTGCATTTAATGCTTGAACACTTAATCAAAATATAGTCGTTATAGTTCATAAGCATTAACAGAATTTCAAAACATAACTAACTAAATCGAATTCCCTGCACATGCAGTCGATTATAACACTTCAAATCAGTTTTGAAAATCTTTTCATTGCAAAATTACTCACAGCACTGTTTTAGAAAATCTGTGCAAAGTCACAAGTTTTAATCGACTTGCTTCATGATGAAGTCGACTTAAAACTTGCAATTTTGCCACACAATATAAGTTTAACAAAGTGCATGTGGTTTTCCTTTTCTGAACCATATGTTATGCAATCACAAATTATGTATCATGTGGAAAATCAGTGAATATGCATACATATACGAAATCAACACAAACATGTTCTACAAGATCTCATACACAATAAAGATTTGAACATGTAACACAAATCAATACATGTGTTATTAATAATGTGTTGTCATCATCAAAAACCAAAATACTGTGAGATTAAGGTTTAGCTAAACCAGTGCTTCCCTTATCAACAATCTCCCCATTTTTTGATGATGCACAACCATGATTAATAAATAACCATTTGTACATATCAGCAAAAAAAAATCAATCATGTAATCACACTATATCAGAGCTCATATAAGAAAACAGTATCAGAGCAAGTGATTAAATGATTTTTCAATATATCAGAGCAAATAAGAGTATTTCAAAACATTTTAGATTAGAAACGGTTCAAACAACATTTACTTTGTATTAACAGTATCAAGCAATCAAGTACAAAGCAAATAAGCAATCAAACTTTTCTCCCCCTTTGTGCATTAGCAAAAAAGGAATGCTCTAAGATAATGATATGCTGATAAATGATATACTAGAGATGCATCAATGTAAAACAGATTAATCAATCAATAATGCTTTCCCTATCACAGATATTCACATGATAAAGAAAAACTCACCCTAAAGTGCAGGCATGGGAAAATCAATACTATCATGTAATGCTCCCCCTGTCATTATGCATGTTTTAAAATTCAAAACCCAGATGCACAATGTAGTTTTCACAAATATTAGAGCATATAAAATCATGTATCAGAATTGTATCAGAATCAGAATTGCAAACAATTCAATCAAGCATAGATACAATCATCAACAATCTCACAATACATTCTCACAGATATATCAATCAATTAGAAATAGAGATACATTGAAAGTAAACAATATAAAATATGATCAAAAAACAGAATCACCAAATTCCAATAAATGGAATTTATAACCCCTGTAAATGATAGTCGATTGATCCATATATCCAGTCGATTTCATTGCTCTTCATTGAGTAGTAACTCCAGTAGTAAGTCCAGAAGCAATGTTTCCTGCAAAACCTTTCAGGATCTTTTGAAGATCAAACAATTTAGAATTACAGTAATGTAAGAAATTATACAGTTAAGAAGTCAGTATGCAAAAGAATCAATGTAACAATAAACATGTGCATAATCAACTTCAACAATCACCCAGTCAATTTATAATCAATTCGAACAGATTCAATCAAGAAATTTAAAGCAGATAGAATTAAACCATAAATGATTGATTTCATTAATGTTAACAAAAGGTATTACAAACTGATTAGACCAGAAGATAAACAAAATGGAAATCTAAGCCATTTTAAAAAAATAACTAAGAACAAAGACAAAACACAAACAAGACTCATGACATAATGCTGTAGACACAAAATCCCTATTTTGTTTCTGAAGACTCTTCAGAATTTTCTTCACTTGATTCGTCAACATCTTCCCTCTCAGATTCCTCAGAAGATGTAGAACTTTCTACATAATGCTTGATTATCTCATCCATTTTCTCATCACACTAGCTCTTTTGAAGACCTTCTTAATTTTGTTTGCCACGAATCTTTCAAATTCAGAATTGCGAGATGGCAGTTCTTGTTCACTATCTGAGTCAGGTAGTTCACCTTTACCTTTCGTAGGGTCTTGTTCATCACTGAAGATCCATCCTAGAGCAGTTCTCTTTAACCCAATACATGTTAGAGTTGCTTTTCCAATTTGATTTACTCAGCTACATGTAACCTTGTTTTCACCAAAGAGATTGATTCCATTCAAAGACAATATCATTCCAATGAACACACCATAGGGTAGTGTGCACCAATCATTGAAACCTACATCTATAATATGCCACTTGAAAACTGCTACCCAATTTGTTGGTATCCTGAGCATGATAGCATTCAGCAGATATACATCTTCTGAAGTCAGTTTTATGAGATTACGCCTTCCAGGAACCAAGATATGGCCAATAATGTATGCAATAACCTTTTCTTCTTTATCCAGCCATTTGTACAGAAATCCTTTCTCTTTCTTGTATCTCCCACGGTATCGCATGCAGTCTTTAAACATTTGTGTCTTCCTGGTTCATCTGTTTTGTAAACAATCAGGTAGGTGTGATAGTTTACCCTCATCCTTGATCCCTGCAACTTGTAGCCACGTATCATTATCAATAATAATGTCCACTCCTTTTACTCGAGAATGAATGTTGCCATCAACAGCCTTGACATTGCTGTAAAATACTTGGACAAGATCTGGATAATAATCACCAGTCATATGGATAAAAGTGTATAGACCGTGAACACCATCCTCTCTAGAAAGACAAAACCTTCTTTTCGTAATAAGGATAGATCAATTGATTTGTGCGCAAACATATTTTATCTTCTTCCAACCCAAATATTTTTCTCTAGCTTCACTGTCACTAATCCATCCTGAGGGACTAGCATTTCTTTAAGATAAAGGAATGGTTTTGGACCATTTAGATGAAGAAGAAGAAGCCATCCTTCAGAGCATCTTTAACAGAATTCTTTAGGGTTTTGTGTGCTATGACTTTTTTCATGATAAACAAAAATATAAAGGCGTGAACCAAGATTTAACCAAAAAAGTCATTTTAAATTTTCAAATATGGAAAGCCCAAAAACATAGACACATAGTCGATTTTAATAAGACTAAAGTTGACTTCTGTATGACAGAGAGATTTCAAAAATAGAAACAAATATACAGAGACATAATTCGACTGTGCTCATAATCAAGTCGACTAAAAGTCGTAAAAAGTGATTTTCACATTAAGCATTCAAGCAATGAATCAGACAATCATTCATATAATCAAACATCATCAATCAAACAATTTTTATGCATGATGTAGTAAGATGATATTTGTTACCAGTTGTAGACACTCAAGAAGGTTGATATAATCATGTTAGTTCATCCTTGAGTTCTCACTGCACAACACTGCATCTGTTGCTAACCTGCAAAACAATTCAGATTTTTCGATGCAGGTACCCATTTGAATTTGGGTCCTTGATTGCCAATTGAAGCTAGATGTTCTTTAGGAATCCATACATATAAACCTTTAGGAACACCAACTTTTCTGTAATAACAGTTTGTAACTGTATGACCAATACTATTGCAATAAAAGCAAGCATGCTTAATAGGTTTGCTTAAATTAGTAAATTTCTTTGTACTGGTTCTATTTGCTTGAGCTTTATACCTAATTCCTTGCCTATAAATTGTTCTTCCTGAAGGCTTTAAGATAGCTTTCAAATTATCTCTACCCTGTGTGAATTTGACTAGCGTGCTAGTCAAGTAATCTATTTAATCTTCTATTTTCAACATGAGTTGGACATTTTTCACATTTCTTTTCTACTGTAGTAGTCTCAGTTATAACAGTTTTAGCAGATAATAAAGCAGCATCTAATTCTTTTTTCAATTTATCATTATCATTGACAAGATATTGATTCTATACTCATAATCTCTTCTTTCAGAGTTTAGTCGATTAACCTTATACTGCAGTTGCATTGCTTCAGCATGAATCTCTTTAAAAGCATCCAGCAGCAGGTCATATTTCACCTCAATTGGTTCTTGCTCAAACTTTGTGTCACTTTTATAGTATGCCAATGATGTTCTAGCCATGTAGCAAATATTTGATTCCTCTTTTCGATCAAGATCTTCATCACTTGATGAATCTGAATCACTGTTTTCCCAGGCATTGTAAGCTCCTTTTTGTTTTCTGTTCTTGTCCTGAGGAAACCTTCTGTTGGCTTTTTGCTTCAACTTCAGATCTGGACAATCCGGCTTGATGTGTCCTTCTTTGCCGCCTTCATAACATCTGGACTATTATTTTTTATAAGTCGATTGAATTTTCTTATCACCATGGACATCAGCTTGTTGTTGTCCATTTCTGCCTCTGAATCATCCTCTAATTGTGCAATCTTTGAGGCTAACTTGCTTGTGACTTTCAATGTTATGGACTTCTTCTCTTCAATCTCTTCCTCATCTTTCAATCTTCCAAGTTCTAGCTCATGTTCTCTTAATTTTCCAAACAATGTAGCCATGTTCATGCTACTCAGATTCTTGGATTTAGAGATTGTTGTGACTTTGGGTTGCCAGCTTCTATTCAGGCTTTTGAGAATTTTGATATTGAGCTCTTCTTTGTCAAAGACTTTTCCAAGAGTCATTAGATGGTTGACAATGTGAGTGAACCTTTTCTGGACTTCATATATTGTCTCACCAGTCTTCATTCTGAAAAGTTCATACTCTTGAATCAAAGAATTATTTCTGGCTCTCTTGACTTCATCACTGCCATCATGTGTAACTTCAAGACATCCCACATTTCCTTGGTAGATTTGCATTGAGATATCCTAAAAAATTCATCAACTGTTAGTGCAGAGGCAATGATATTTCTAGCTTTGACATCATACTGCGCTTTTCTATTTTCATCTTGAGACCACTTAGAAAAAATTTTCAAAACAGTTTTTCCATCAACAATGTGAGTTGGCTCAAAAGGACCATTTATTGTTGCATCCCAAATACCTCTATCCACATATTCAAGAAAAATTTGCATTCAAATTTTCCAAAAAGGATAGTTTTCACCCGCAAACAGTGTGGTCTGTTTGTAGATGCACCTTCACCAAAGGTTTGAAAACTAGAATCCATTTACAGGAATATAGTCGATTCAAGAAAAACAAAAGTCAACTAGTTTTTCAAATATCTTATGAAAACCAGCTTTGGTGCCAATTGTTGGAAAAAGAATGGCTTAGTTTCAACAACAATAGGGGGTGAATTGGTGAGGTTCAAAAATCAGAGTCTTTTTGAAATCTTTTTTGCAAAGTATAAACATTTCAAAGTTTTCTTGAAACTCAAGGAAAAAGATAAATCAGTGCAGCGGAAAAGTAAAGTTGACTGTGCAGAAAGTAAAGTCAACTTAAAGTAAAGAGTTCAGGGATAGAGAAAATCAAACACAGTTTTTTATATTGGCTCGGCCCAATGCCTACATCCAGTGTCTCCACAACCAGGAAGCCAATGCACTATATTAGTAAAGGTTTTTACACAAGATTTCTATAGAGACCTCCACGTCAAAAGTATCGACAATCTCTCTAACCCTCTAACTAAAAGTATAGGCAGCAACACAAAGATCTGCAGCAAGATATCCCTTCTTCTACAATCTTCAACCCACTTTGAACAATCCTCAAAGTGTCCAGAACGTCAAAGAAAGATACCCACCGTCTTCTTGATGAGTTCTTGGAGCGCTTTCACAGAGATCACAATCTGAAACAGCAAAATGAAATTGTTAGAATAGCCAAAGTCTTCTGTGAATTAATAAATCACATCTATTTATAGTTTTCTATAAAACACACGCTCTTGTAGTCGCCTTTGCCACTAATATAGTCCACTGTCACCAGACAGTTATAACAGTTAAAATAGTTAGCAGCAGTCAAACCAACCAAATTGATTACGCATTTAATTCAGTTGATTTGCATTTAATGCTTTAACACTTAATCAAAATATAATCGTTATAGTTCATAAGCATTAACAGAATTTCAAAACATAACTAACTAAGTCGAATTCCCTGCACATGCAGTCGACTATAACACTTCAAATCAGTTTTGAAAATCTTTTCATTGCAAAATTACTCATAGCACTGTTTTAGAAAATTTGTGCAAAGTTACGAGTTTTAATCGACTTGCTTCATGATGAAGTCGACTTAAAACTTGCAGTTTTTCCACACAATATAAGTTTAACAAAGTGCATGTGGTTTTCCTTTTCTGAAGCATATGTTATGCAATCACAAATTATGTATCATGTGGAAAATCAGTGAATATGCATACATATACGAAAATCAACACAAACATGTTCTACAAGATCTCATACACAATAAAGATTTGAACATGTAACACAAATCAATACATGTGTTATTAATAATGTGTTTTCATCATCAAAAACCAGAATACTGTGAGATTAAGGTTTAGCTAAACCAGTGTTTCCCTTATCAACAATCTCAACAATTTCGTTCCACTTAGAGCGTTTAAGGGCAAGTTGCAGCTCTTCATTATCTTCATTACCTTATGTTGGTGGTGGAGATGAGGTGGTAGGTTTAAGTTGATTGGGTTTTAGGCTTGCTAAAAGTTTTAGTTATGATAGTGGTTCCTAAGGGCAATTTGTAGGTAGGCATGCCTGAGAGATTAGGATAGTGCTCATGGGTCCAGGTAGGTAGAGGTTCGTGAATGATGGCATTTGATGGTAATTGTTTATACGCTTGGGAAGCTTCGTAAATGTGGTCTCCAGGGCATGCTGTGAAAGTTGCAGTGCCATCCTCAAAGGAGTG
The DNA here is from genome assembly GCA_027742785.1 of Vigna reflexopilosa. Taxonomy (NCBI): domain Eukaryota; kingdom Viridiplantae; phylum Streptophyta; class Magnoliopsida; order Fabales; family Fabaceae; genus Vigna; species Vigna reflexopilosa. The sequence continues at coordinate 14,571,846 of CM050911.1, read as the reverse complement.
TTGAATTGTTGGAAAGTGTGGTAGGTTTTGGTAGGTGTATTGGTAAGGTTGTGGTAGATAATCTGGACGATGAGGCAAGGTTAGGAGAGGAAAGGGAATTTGTTTGTGAGGCTTGGGGTATTGTTTTTCATAGGTTGGTACTTCTAAGAAAAAAAATGTGTGTGATAATTAGTTTGGAATTGTTCAGGCAGGTTTTGATCAAATATTTGTTTGGGTAAGTGTTGAGAGGAAGTCTTCTTAGGAAAGGTCTTTTTAGGTGACTTGTGAAGGGTGTTTATTTGGGTGAGGAAGTTGAAGTTTGGTTAGGAGGAATGGACTCTCTAGGTGGTGATTGAATAGGGGGCTCCTAATTTTGTTCATCATCGATAACAAACTCTATCACAAGAGTGCTTGAGGGTACCTCCTTAGACATTATCTAGGATGGGCGTCTGATGCTTATCTTTTGCTTTTTAGGAATGGGCACAGCAATAGTTATCCCTTTATCAGTAGAAGGACGCTTCTTAGATGCATTGCGTTCTTCTAAAGCTCTTTGATAACTAGTCCATCATCAGAGTTGTTAGACTCTTTAGGACATTCAGTGGTAGGATAGGGCTTCTTCATTTTCTTGTCCTTTGCCTTCGACGTTGCTCATCGAGGTCATTTAGTAGACACTCCACCCTTCAATGTCACAATCGTCTGAGCAAGAGTGGTGGATTGATAACTAGACGAAGTTGCAATAGATGGGGTAGAAGATTGTTGACCTTTATTTTTTATTTCTACTTCTTTTTCCAAAAGTCTTTACCCATCATAGTCTCTTTTAGTCTAGTGTCTTCTCAGTTCCATATTTGTGATGTATAGTGCCTTGGCGAGGCCTACAACTTTGAGATTTCCTTCTTCTCTAGGTTCATGTGAGAAGGATTCAACCTGCTCTATCTGAATGTGGCAATTTTGTTAATGTTGAGTGGAGGAATTTTACTTAGTTTCTTTGCCTCCAACTGCATCTGTCTCACATTATTGATATTAAACTTCTGTCCACAAAAGGCACCACCTATAAATATGTTATTCCTTATTGGAACAAGCACATTTGTTAACAACAAGTGTTCATTGACCCTATGCTTTATAAGTACCATGTACACTAATGAGAATTAATAATAGTTTATCACATCCTCATGTAGATTTCTTATTGACTTGATGGAATAGATGAAGATCAAATGTGGCACGTCGAATGATAGTCCAGTCATAATATGGTGAATAATGAATATGGCCAACTCAGTCACATGGTCTCTAGTACTACTCGTGTGCATGAATGCCTTAGAGCAGACATGTTGAATAACCTTTGCGTATGTGCACAACTCTTTATATATGATTTCCTTGTCGATGTACTCCCTTTTGAAGATTATTCCATAAAGAGTACATTTAATGGTTTCGTTTGTCGCATACATTACATTTCAGCCTTTGTAGTAACAATTTTTGTATTTAGGGCATTCTATTACAATCGTGATGGTCTCTGTTGATAAAGGGAGCAAAGTGATTTTGTTAAACTCAATCCCTCATGTCTCATGTGCGTGACTTTTGATGATGGCAACACAAATATGTTACCATGACAACAATTGAAATATGTCTTTATGTTTCATACATATGTTGCTAAACTGATTGTCTACATACTCTCTATGATCATAAATGTGTCTTACATCTGTTGTATGCATTCTCATGTTTTCATATGTTAAAACCACTTGCACAAAGAAAATCTTTATGAAGGAATTGATTACACTGGTTTAGTAATCAATTAAGTTCATTAGATAGCTTATGCTTAAAACTGTGGCAAAACAACGAGTTTCAATCGATTACATTATGTGTGAAATCGGTTACAACTCATGTCTTTGTAAACACTTTTGAAAATGTGCAGTGATGTGGTTTTAAGGAGGAAAGGTTTTCAAAATTGTCTAAGTGTAGGACTTAACCGATTACACTATTTACGTAATCAATTAAGTCTGGTATTCTTTGAAAATTATTTTCAAGCCAAGTCACAATTGTAATAACAGTTATATTTTCAAAAGTTTTGACTTACTGATAACATGCAATCAATTACATTAAATACTTAATCAATAATATTTGTTTCAATGTAATTCTGATATAACTCTAATAAAGCGTAACCGATTACATTATTTTCATAATTGATTAAATTGCGTCTGATATGAGAAAAACTATATAATAACATGTTGTGCGCTGTATGAAAGACTTTTGACACTTTGATCATTTTGGAATTTTCATATCTGATATCAGAGAGTTTAATAAAGAGATTGCAGGTGTTAATAGTGCTCCAAGAATCAAGAATCAAAGAACTTGCAGATTTTGAAGAATTCTTGAAGGTTATCTTTGTGCGCTTATTGGCTGATCAATTCTACACAATTTAGGTGTATTCTTTACTGATTAGGTTTTGTTTTGCAATCAAGAGATTGTAGTGTTTCCCTGTGCGTGTTGCCAAGAAGAAGAACTTGGTGTTCTTGGTACTTTGAGAAGGGTCTCAAAGGGTTACTATAGTGAAGAAGATTGTTCTTCTGCAAGGTGTTTTTGCAATATTAGATTGGTGTGAGTTAGAGAGAAGATTTACATTTGAGAGTGGTCTTTGTAATTTCTTGTTGTAAAAACTCAAAATCTTTATAGTGGAAAGTCTTTCAATCTAAGGTTGATTGAAAGAGACTGGATGTAGGCATTGAGGCCGAACCAGGATAAAAAGACTGTGTTTGTTTTCTATCCTTAATCTCTCTACTTCATTATTTTGATATTCGTATTGTGTGCTTTAAAGATCGTCTAAAGTCTCCAAAAAGATTTAAAAAGAAAGAGTTTTTATTGATTACCAATTCACCCTCCCTCTCTTGATAAAAGAAACAAGCCATAACTTTTCTTATAATTGGCACCAGAGCAGGTTTTCGAAAATTACTCGAAAAATAATTCATTAAGCTTTCTGTATAATCGATTAATTTAATCCTGATGGCTTCTGTTTCTCATACCTTTGGTGAAGGTGCTTCTACAAACAGACTCCCTTTGTTTGCAGGAGAGAACTATCCATTTTGGAAAGTCAGAATGAGAATCTTTTTAGAATTTGTTGATAAGGGAATTTGGGATGTTACAATTAATGGACCTTTTGAGCCTACTAAAATTGTTGATGGAAAAACTGTTTTGAAAATTTTTTCTCAAAAATTATTTCCTCACTTACTATTGACGAGTTTTTCAGGGTATCAACGTGCAAGAATGCAAAGGAAATGTGGGAAGTTCTTGAGGTGACTCACAAAGGAACTGATGAGATAAAGAGGGCTAGAAAGAATTCTCTAATTCAGGAGTATGAAATGTTCCAAATGAACCCTGGAGAGAATATATACAAAGTCCAGAAAAAGTTTACTCACATTATAAATCATCTGATTGTACTTGGTAAATCATTTGAGAAGGAGGAGATCAACATAAAGATCTTGAAAAGCCTAAACAGAAGTTGGCAACCTAAAGTGACAAATATATCAGAATCAAGGGACATGACAACAATGAATATGGCTACACTCTTTGGTAAGCTCAGGGAGCATGAGTTGGAGTTGACTAAATGTTGAGACTTTGACAAGTGTACCAAATCGTTCAAGTAATAAAACCAGTAAGACTTGATATCGTTTCCCAAGAGACTCGTATCACCAAAAAATTGTATAATTTCCAACTAACTTAGACTAAAGAATGCTTCCATATTTTGGGTTTTAGTGCAATTAAAGTAAACATGAAACATAAATGGTAAAAGTGATCTTAGATACTCAAACGCTTGGAAATGGAATGATTAGAAATTATATGGAATGATATTGTTGGGGGTATGATTTCACCTACTTCACTCTTATGTATAGAAAATTACTTCCTCTTCATTAATATGTTTATGTCAATCTATTAATTTACTCAAACCTCAATCCCTTGCTAGAGAGAGCCTAGACTTCCTTATTAGGCTTCAATCCCTTGGAAAACCTAACAATTATTTCCGCATTAAGAATTGAGATTTAAGACAACCAAAGGTCCTAGTTCCATCCCTAGATACTATTTCCTTTAGGTGTTTAATCCAAGTCCACATTTACCCAACATTTCCCAATATCAAGCAAACCATGAAATCATGTCATGGGTAGAAACTTCACAACAAGCATTAAGAGAAGGAATTAAACACTAACAATCAATGAAAGAGGCATATATTCATTCAAAACATAGTAATTTACATAACAGTTCAGTGGCTACATCAATCTCCCAACAACAAAGAAACTACCTCTCCATGAATGGAGAGCTTAAGCTTACAAACATGATAGAAATGGAAGAAGGAAGAAGACCCAAAGGTGAAGAAGGATTGTTCCCACAGCTCCTAGCTCGCTTCCAAGAGCTCCCAATGATAGAATATGTGTCTGGGTGTCAAAAGATGCCGAGCCCCTTGTGTTTTAGGGTTAAATAAACCCAATCTGCCACATCAGTGAAAGTCGCGCTCAAGTTCGCACTCCAACGCACGTCAGTCAACAAAGTGGCGTTCCAGCGCCCATATGTAGGGGGCGTCCAAGCGTGTTTCAGCCATGGTGCAATGGCGCTCAAGCGCCCATGAAGAAAGGGCGCTCGGGCTAGCTTCAACAGAATTATGGTTCTTCATTTTTGTTGTTTTTCTTGCTCTCCTTGGTTTCCAATGCCTTCATTTGATGATAGGCTTCTTTCAACTACTTTAAGCACATAAAAGCAGGAATTAGTAATCAAAATATCTCATTAAAGCTTAAGGTGCAACCACTTAACAAATTACAAGAAAACTATGATTTACAAGGCCAAAAGCTAAGGAAGAGTTGACCTTTTCTCTTAATTCATTATTGAAATCATGGTAAAATATGTCATTATCAGTAAATTGAGAGAGGAAGAGGTATCTAAACATAAACACTCCATAGCTCTTAAAACATCCAACAAGAAAGCCTTTAGAAGCAATGAGTTTGATGCTAATTCTGATGCAAATGTTCCAGAAAAGGAAGTGCTAAACATGATGGTAAAGAAGTTTACTAAATTCATGAGATCTAGAAATACTGCATCTGATTTTGTAGGTAACTCAAGAGAAGGAAAAAGGAAAGGAAAGGATGCAACTATCTCTCTTGTTATGAATGTGGAAAGGAGGGCCACATCAAACCTGACTGTCCTACCTTAAAGCTGAAACAAAAATCTGAAGAAAGGTATAATCAGGACAGAAGGAAGAACAAGCAAAAGAAGGCTTATATTGCATGGGAGAATGGTATTCTGCAGGGTCATCCAGTGATGAAGACAACTGCAGTCTGGAAGAAGAGACAAACTTGTGTCTTATGGCTGGATCAGTCAGTTCAGAAAGCAGTAGCAGAAGTTTTGGGGATGAGCCTATAGAGGACAAATATTATCAACTGTTAGATGCGTTCCAGAAACTCCATGCTGAAGCAATGAAGCTTCAATATAAGGTTAATTGATTAAACTCAGAAAGAAAGGATTATGAGCTTAGAATTGGTAACCTTGTAAAAGACAATGATAAATTGAAAATTGAACTTGATGAAGCCTTACAATTTGTTATACATGTTAAATCTGAATCTAAGACTGTTGAAAAGGATTGCAAAGATTGCCATGCTTATCTGGAAAAAATCAAGTATCAAACAAATACATTGGCAAAGTTTACTCTTGGAAAATCTAATATAGAAGTTGTTCTAGGATCACAAAGAAGAATAATAAATAAGCAAGAAATAGGGTATAAGGCTAAAACTGAAAGGATTAACTCAAAGAAGTTTTCTGATTTAAGCACACCTTCTAATATTACCTATTTCTATTGCAATTCAATTGGTCACACTGTTAAAACTTGTTATTATAAGAAAGTTGGTGTTCCAAAAGGAAAGTTCAAATGGATTCCTAAAGAACCAACACCTGTGACTAACACTAAAGGCCCCAAGTTTATTTGGGTACCTGTTTCCAAACCATTTAGTGATTTTGCAGGTAAATAAACTGAGCAGGTGGCAGACAAGAACTCAAGGAAGGATTACAAAGGAAAATTTAAAAATCTCTTGAGTATCAAATGTGGTAACAGTTGTTAAATCTGAAATTCATGCATCATTTTTGGTCTATAATTTGTGTATTGATTTTTGTGAATGTTGTGTGCTTGTCTACATTTAAATTGGTTGAGAAAACAATTTCGCGATCTTAACCGATTGCATTAGTAATATAATCGATTAAATTGTTCTTAGAATTCCTATGTTTTTCAAAAATCTTAGACTGGTTGAAGTTTAACCGATTACATACTTAATGAAATCGATTAAAATTCACTTCTAATTACTGTATGTATTTGAAATTGAAATTAATCGGTTGAGAAATTTTTGAAATCGATTGAAGTGTGGGTGTGAAAATTTTGAATTTTGGGCTTCCCCCTAAACAAAATTTGAGATTCATTTAAACCTAAGATGTGCAATCTTCCCTTCATACTCTCTGTGCAACACTCTCATCCTCAGAATATCTTCAAAATTCACCTTACTCCACACTTTGTACAATGGCATCTTCTTCTTCTTAGAGGAAAATGACTAAGTATATTGGGAGGAAGAATCTATATCATAGTCCAAATCTGGATGGTTGGATCAATAATGACGAAGCTCAAACCAACTTCATCGACCAATGGAGAATGAGGAAGATTATTCCTCACAAGTATGTCAAGCTGAATTTCTTCAAAAGAGAAGGCTTTGTTTTTCAGAACTGGCTAAACAGGTAGGGTTTGAAGAAGTTTGTTGAAATGGTCGACCCATGGTATCCTGAACTGGTAAGGGTATTCTACTCCAATTTGAAAATTAGTGATGGAACTCTATGTTCCAGGGTGAAGGGGGTGGATATCAAACTGACTAAAGAAGTTTGGTCATATGTGCTAGATTCCGACCAAGTGGTGAAAAGCGTCATTTAGGGGTGGAAGGATTCCATAAATTTACCGTCTATCAGGGCTGTCTAAGAAATCCAAATGAACCCAAGGATTATTCACATTACAGAACTGGTGGAATAAGAGGATTGTTCTTCTGCATGGTGTGTTTGCTATATTAGATTGGTGAGTTAGAGACGAGATTTACATTTGAGAGTTAGTCTCCATAAAGCCTTGTTGTAAAAACTCAAATCTTTATAGTGGAAAGTCTTATAATCCAAAGTTGATTGAAAGAGACTGGATGTAGGCATTGTGGCCAAACTAGGATAAAAAGACTATGTTTGTTTTTTATCCTTAATCTCTCTACTGCATTAATTCGTATTGTGTGTTTTAAAGATCGTCTAAAGTTTCCAAAAAGATTTAAAAAGAAAGAGTTTTTATTGATTACCAATTCACCCCCCCCCCCTCTCTTGGTAAAAGAAACAAGCCATAACTTTTCTTACTGTCTCAATGTTGATGACCATTTCTTGTCCAATGACATAGAGACAATATTGTTAGATCACATTTTTGTGTTTGTCCAAAACTGCCTCACCAAGTCAGGCACTATGGGTGTATCTCATTCAAAAAACCTTGTAATGTTGCATTTGTGAGTGTTATGGAGAATGTCATAGCCATAGGCTCTTAGGTCTTTGAGATCCATCTAATGCTCAAGGTAAAGCCTTATGAGTTTTTCTTTGATGGGGTGAATAACAGAGACATATGTTGCAGCATCATATACTTCGTCGATGAAGATAACAAATTTTTTTGCAGCGACCATGGCAGTAGTTGAAGGTTTTCTGAGAGAGAGGGTGAGAGAGAGAGAGAGAGAGAGAGTTTTGGTGGATTAGGGTTTTTGAGGAGTGATTACTTGAGAAAGAGAATTTGGGATAACTTAGTGGGCAAGAAGGCAGTTTAGATTTATGACAGTTATGTATGTGAGGGATAAAAATCCTTTCTTAGAATGGTAACCGCCAGGGTTCAAGGGCAATCATGACATATTTAATGTTATGTGTACGGTTCCACTTATCTGACAACTTTTGAATTTCTTTTAAATTTATATGGTTTCTATTAGGCTATTTGGTTTAGGCTTTAGCATTTAAACAATGTCGTGCATGTATGTTGTGTTCATACATTATTTTTCTTAGACAATGTTATTATATGAGTCATCAAAAAATATGTCTTTAAACATTTAAACACTAGACACTTACATTTTTTATTTTAAGAAGGCTTGATATATTAATGCATAATCAACACATTATTACTATTGTTAGCTATAAGAATCTTACTCATTTTGTAGTAGTTGACTTAATTCTTTCTTTTGATAGTTTTCTTTTAATGTTTCATTAGATGATCCTTCCTTAGGAGGTGAGAGTAGCTAGCATTTCTCTCTAGAAGACCTGGGTTTTCACGTACTGTTTGATTTCATATTTTTTTTCACCAGATGTTATGACTTGTTGAACTTTCTCTTTCCAGTGTTCTATCATCTTGTCTAGATGCTTTGATGTTCTAAATGCTTTGTCCCTTCTCTTCCTATCTACAAAGAAATCCTCTAGCTTTGACATTTCGTATGTCAGGCTTGTATTTGTTATTTCAATATATAAGGCCTTTTCCATACATTTCAATGCATCTACTATCATAATACTTATTTGTTAGCAAATCATGTTTGGGTCTTAACGTAATGAACATTGTCAATTTATAGGATAATGTCTATACTTATCTTTCCAATATATGTTTTCTTGCCTTTTTGGCTTTCTTTAAGACTTATAGATTCCTCTGTCTTCTTTTCAGGTTTTGGTAGATAGACCTTTCTTCCTTTATGATGTGTCAGGATTCATCATCATGGTATCATGATAGGAGTCTATTATCTATTGTCTAGTAGGTCTGCAAAAGCAATAATTTGGTTATTTGGTACCCATTTAGAGTTGGATCCATCCTTGTTAATTTTTCTTGCCCTTTTATTTTTAGAATTGGACTCAGTTTCATCATTTCCAGCTTTGACAAATTGAACAATTTTTTTCAAAGACATATGATGAGTTTGTTTGTCTTTAAATCCTAACCTTGTTTTTTCATAAGGAAGTTTACTACTTTTTATTAAAAGCCCTAAGCATTTGTTGCCCTCATAAATTGTGTTCAACACTTTAAGTAAAGTGTCGCTTTCTTGCTTAAGTTGCTCAATGTGTTTAGTGTTTTCATTTTTCAAAACGAGATTTTTATTGTTTCAAAATAGTTATCTCCTTTTCCAGGTTTCTAATTTTGTGTTTACATCATCCTTAGACAATGGCAGGTCATTTTTAAAAATTTTATTTTCTGATGAAGAATTTTTAAATCGTTGTCTTAAACTTCAATACCCTTTTGGCGATTTTGAGGAGTTTGACATTAACTCATCATAAGCTTCTATAACTGATTGAAGATCATTAAAATCTATCTCATCATTAGAGTCGTCTGACATGTCACAGGCTGAGTCAACCATTAGGCATAGATTGACTTATTCTTCTTTGTCTTCTTCAGAGGTACTTGTAACCTCATATTTCTTGACTTTATTGGCTTTTTCAAATGTGGCTATCAATGTATCCTACATATCTTTTACGCTCTTGCATTGTTGTACCTTTTCGTACTCATCTTCACATAAAGCACACGTTAATATGTTTTTAGCTTTAGAGTTAAAAAGGTACCTATGTTTATGATAGTCTGACCAAAATCTTTTGGCCATGGGCTCTCCATCTCTATTCAAAGGCATAAAGTTTCCACTTTCCTCAATGTTTAAAATGTCAACATGACATGATTCAAAGAAAGTAATCATTCTTTGTTTCTCGTTGTTAAACTTTTTTCCATTAAATAGAGAAGGATGGTTGATGGTGTACCCTACGTTTTCCATAACGATCTGGATCATTTTCTCAAGTCCTGTTAAGAACTAACCCTTGAGGTTAACTCTTATATCAACTAAAATGCAAAAAAAAAAAACACTAAAGGGGGAGGGGGGGGGTTAGACGATCTTGTCTTAACAAAGATTGGGTGTGGGTTCACTTAAGGAATGAGAGGTTTCCTTCCAAAAGGAAATCTAGGCTCCTACCTAAAAGAGATGAGTCTTTTCAAGTTCATAAGAGAATTAATGAGAATGCTTACATCGTTGATCTACCTAATGATTATGGAGTTTGTTCAAGTTTCAACATTAATGACTTGTCTCCGTTTGACATAGGTACAAATTTGAGGACAATTTTGCTTCAAGAAAGAGGGAATTATAGAGGTTTATCTTTGGATCCTTTACAAGACAAACTTGAGGAAGAATCATTGCAATTCAAAGGACTTATGACAAGGTCAATGAACAAACACTTGGAAAACAAATTTCCTCAAGGCTCACGATGCTCCATTAAGTTTGGAACTTAAATGAAATAAATATCATGACTTTGAGCACTCTTATATAATAATATAGGCAATTAAAAGTTTTAGAATTTTATTTTAATAAGAAATTAAAAGTTTTATAATTTTATTTTAATTTTGTAAGTTTGTTGGGCGAGAAAGGTGTTTCGTTGGGTGAACAATTAATTTCTATTTTTAAATTTTCAAATTACTTTTGGGTCCGATGTCTTTGGGTTTCTTTTAAGATTTTTTAGGTTGCTTAAACATTTGTGTCAATATATAGGGATACCAAATACATATGTAGACAGCTAGGTTGGTTAATATATAAATTGTGAATTCAGTAAGAGGGGATTCTCTTGATTCTTATCATACAACTTTGATTCTTATCAAAGATGAATTTATTTTTTGTGGCGAATTTCAGTGACTCATCAATCTACTGTATTGTGGTGTCCCCCTACTTTGATTCTTATCAAAGATTTCCATCTTTGTGGTAAATCTTCATTAAGTCATCAGTATGTTAGATTGTGACATCCTTATCTTTGTCTTAATTTGGAGTTCTTCTTTGAATTATTTTTGTTTATGTCTCTAGAGGATTTAAATTCATAAGCAATTGTATTGTTTCCTGGATAGGATTGTATCAATTTGAACATGTTAGCCCACTACAACCCGACTCGTTTGACCTGCCAACCTATCAAGCCAAAACACAGGTCAGCCTATACCAATCTGTCAGCCTGTTTTCTTGCTATGTATAATTTTTGTATCCCTTTCTTCATTCACTTCACTGCCACAAAAAGAAACTATGAAACCTCACAATTCTTCTCTTCCCACTTCAAAAAACTCTTCTTCCCTTTCCTCATATTTCTTGTGATAGACCACTGAGAGACTTTCATTCCCTCACACGTTTTCTCTCCCCACTTCGAAAAACTTTTCTTCCCTTTCCTCCCATTTCTCGTGATAGACCACTAAGAGACTTCCATTCCCTCACACTTCTTCCTTTCCCACTTTAATAACCCTTCTTCCTTTCCCTCCTACTTCGAGCGACTCCAACAACGCTCCTTAGCAGCCACCTCACCAACGACGACATACATCACTGGCTGTAGTAAAGCTCACCCACAATAGTACACAAGTTTGTTTCTCTTCAATTTCATTTCTCTTCTTCCATAGCGAGAGCAAGTCTCCACAACGGCGAAGGTGACCCATAGTAACAAAGTCTTCAATTTTGTTTCTCATTCTCTCCACAATGATCATGAATCAGCTTTGGCTTCCACAACATACGAATCGTGGTTGATTTCTAGTTGTGATGAACTTATGGGTTAGGGTTTTTGTGGATTGGAGTTTTTACAAATTGAGGTTTTTGTGGATTTAGATTTTGATATTTTCGTAGGGTGGACTACGTTCTTAGTGCATATACTAACAAAGATAAAAGGATGAATTACATGCATATGTTGATGGAGAAAACAAAGGTCAATGATGATGATAAAAAAGAAAAAACAGTATCGAGTGATTGGGGATGAAGACATGATGAGTTAGCGTGCCAACCCTCCTAGTGGTAGGACATATTCAATTTTTCATCTTATTTTCAGAAATTAAGTGATAGAAACATGATGAATTTAAACAGATCAAATTAATCTGTTTTAACACCCCTAATTTCAATAACAACATTTCTGAACATAAAGATATATAACTCATAATATTTCACAAATAATCAATTTTAACATAAATTTTCACTTTATTAATTAATTAATTACTCTAAGCCAAACATATGATTTAATTTTAATTCACAATTGTCATATAAACTAATTAATATAAATAACTCTCAAAATATATATTTTCATATATAATCATACTTAAGTTTTATTCATAGAAAATCATCACTACATTCCACATATTTTTTAATAGATCTACGATGATAAGATCTAAACTTACATTTAATTTTGTTAAGTTAGTTTTATCAAATTTAAATTTCAATACAATTATTTAAAATTATATTTATCTTAAGAATACTTTTATAAAGTATATTTATTTTATGAATTACAAATATTCTTTATTTTTTAATTACCAAAATTATTAATAATTTACGTTTGGTTTGATTAATTTGTCTAAAAACAATCATTATCTTCTATAGTTCTAAAATATGTATTTTGTAAATAAAAATATATTAAAAACATTATTTCTTGATATAAGTGTAAAAAAATTTAGTTGTATACACTTTTTACACATACTTTTTTACTATACTTTAATAAAAAATCCTGAATATGAGGTTTTGCATTTACCCTATATTATCTTTATCCTCTATTATGTTAGGGTTTGGAGAATGGCACTTCATTTCCAGCAACCATGAACACTTGCTCAAACTAATTCTCCTTCTCGATACTCACTCCATTTTTTTCCACCAATAATTAACTTCGCTTAAATAAATCATCCATTTCAAAAATCGAAGTTCCTACAAAATATCTTTCAGGTAACACCCAAGTTCAATGATTTCTTCTATTTCTTTGGTCGATTTGTCATTAATTTTTTTATTCAAATTATGCGTTCGCTTTATTTCCTCTTAATCTCCACTATTTTGTGATATATGCCTTTTACGTCTTCCTGATGTTGTTCTTCAACCACAGCAATGGCTGCGAGACTCGCAATTGTGAGGGGCACCGGAGGGAAAGGGAAATTAGGAAGTGTTTTAGGGTTTAATAGGTTGATTCAAACGGTGCCCCAATCTCCTCCTTTATCTGGAAGCATTGATTTTGGGGTTCAATCACCGCAACCCGTTTTGCCCGAGTTCAGTTCCCCGAGTTTCTCTTTTGGTGGCTCTATGGAGCTCATGGCTGTCCCAAAACGCAAGGTACAGAGTTCACTTCTCTGCCGTTTTGGATTTTCTGGTCTTGCTTGGCACTCTAGAGGCTTTGTTTTTTGCTGCTGGGAATATCAGTTGATATAGTATGGTGATAGGATATGGTGTAGTGTTTTAAGCAGGATTGCTGTGAGTGTCATTATTTGTGCGCTGTTATCGTTTCGGCTGTGTTTTGACATATTTTTAATGGTTCTGTCTATCGTGCAGGTTTCTCCCCATAAAAGAGGAATAAGAAATGGACCAAAAGCTCTGAAACCTATCCCCGTGATTGTCCTATGCAAGTAAGACTTCGTCTGTTTCGCCTTATTGTTTGCTATTATTTGGTGTGTTTTGCAAATATCGGGTAATTTCTCTGTTATCAGCTATATTAGAGCCTTTGAAGGATAGGTACTTAAATGAAATATATATCGGTGTAAGACAGTGCAATTTAGGCGTGAAATAAACTTCTAATGAACAGTTCAGTTCTACCTGGTCATATATTTCAGTCCATAATGTTATAGTTTTATAATTTCCCTCAGCTTGCGAACTGTGTCCTTTCTTATTTGTACCTTTTTAAAGATATATCATGCAACAGAAATAGTTTGAGTTTCTGTATTTGAAGAAGTTGAATGGTAAATCAATCTGTTAAAGCCAAAGAAAGGCTAAGGATCACAACAAAGAAAATACATTTTTCTAACTGATTGCTGGTAATATGAGATCCCATAATTTTTTAGAAAGTTTACGATAATTTAATATTATGAAGAGTTCATGTTCAATTAGTTAAAATATTTCTTTAATGAACCAAGAACCAATGCTGGAGATAAAAGGGAGAGGTTAGAAGGGAGGGTGGGATTTCTTTATATGTTGCGGTCTAAAAGACACTTCATCCTTATGCTTGAGCTAAAGCGAAACTTCTATGCAGTTTGGAGAGCAATGGGACTTTTCATTTCATTGCATGCCATAGATGTGGTCCCCCTTCTTGCTCGCATGTTATTCCACAATGAGTCAAACCTGCTAATAAACAGTCTAGAAAACAGTAATTATGGTAAGATCGTGAGGAGAAAGTTACTAGACTTTACTCCTCTAAACCATTACTGTGCTACCAGTTCAACAGGAATTAATCAATAAAGTCACTGATATTGATAGGTTTCTTGATAAAGAAATCCTATCTATCACTCAACAACTCTCGTAAACAATTCAAAAGGTATGAATAACCTCTGATTTTATTGATCTCCAAGAAAGAGTACCCGAATACAAAGGAAGCTTAACCTTCCCCAACAAGGATAACCAATCCTGTTTAGAAACTAATAACAGTTCAGCCTCCCTCCCCCTTATTCCCCTTAACTATTTATACACAATAAGTGTTCCCCCTTCCTAACTGTCATACAGTTAGGCCAGCTAATACAACTAACTACTCACATACTCTTCTTTCTCCTAACGTACACCCTCATCATCCTATCAGATATGCTCTAGTTATGCTTAAAAACTGTATTGAGCTATCAAATAACTAAATTTGTTTTTGTTTGTTTCTAGTGCTACTCAAACTGTTAACAGAAGTTAGAAAGTTGCTCACAATATCACTCAGTTCCAAATTATTCTTATACATAAGTTGAAGGAGAACAAGTAGTTGAGAATCATCACACCCAAGAATTGGTAGACTTTAAGCTAGAGTACATATATGTAAAATATTTAATAACTCTTGGTTTTTTCTTTTTCACCATGTTTTGTAGAACAATTGATTTCCATTTTTTTTTTAAATTATAAAAATAGAGTTTGGGAACTTCGCTTTCAACCTAGTTCTTGAATAGCCCGATGCATGAATCATGATTTCTTAGGCACTCCTTTTAGCCGATTCAGCATTATCAAAGAAGTTAACTTGTTTCTGTGAAAAAGGGGGATAAAGAGAGGCAGGGAAGGGTAAACTTTAAAATTTATTTCCCATATATCTGCGATGTGTGGATTCCATCATCAACTGCCAGTGAAGCATGCTTGCACTGATAAAATTCAACTGAATTTCTATTGTCTAAATACGGTGTGCATAGGTAGGTTTGCTTAGTGTAGGTCCCTTCCATTCTTTTGCCAAAAGATTAAAATATTAAACTTTTTGTATTTTTCCAGTTTAGGTGAGTAATTAACCTCACTTTCTTCTGTAGGGGTTGTGGTCGAGTTAGACTTCCACACTTTTTCTGTTGTGGCGGGAAACCTAATCAAGGTGATACTGGTGAACAGAAAGAAAGGTAGTCCAAGCTAATCAAGCTGTTTGCGTAACACCAGATGTTGGTTGACGTTCAGAGCCACCCATAAGTAGGTCCGTTTGGTAGTCATGCTTTATTTTCTTCTTGTTTCCTAAGCAATGCCATTATTGGATCCGAGATTTTTTGCTTTAAAAGATAAATGGAGTGGTTGGTGGATAAAATTTGTGGATTTTGAAAGATGATATTCCACATCCATTTTAGAGTAAGTTGTTTTAGTGCTTTAGTATTGATCTAAAGACATTTATCTTTCACCTATAAGCAAACATCTTTCTTTTGAAAGATAAGTAGGGGTGATTGCTCATATCTAAACCTGCTAAATAATGCTAATGATTCAGATTTACACTATCATCAATTAGATGGTAAAAGTTCCGGAATCTGAATTTACTAGACCAGTGACGGAAGCATTACAAGTATAGGCCGATTGGCCTGTTTTATGTCGAGTCCATTCCAGCAAGTAGTGACAACAACCGATGTCTTTTATTTACCTTTTAATGCATAAGTGGAACACCAAAAGCCTAACAAAAGTTCGTTAATCTGAAAAAACGCGCAATTAAGCCAAGCTTTCCGACTTTAATATGCAGTTCTTTGATAATCTTTTTTTGTATCGCATAAAATTCCTATACACTTGCATTTGTACCGGAATGAGCTTTCAAGAATTTGACAGGGGTTGTGATAGAAAAAACCTTCTTGGATACTAAAAGCCTAGTCTTATTTTTATCAATAGTTTTATTTGATATGCAATCTTTAAAAATGAATTGGCAACTGATAAATTTATGAAATTTGTGTATAGCTTTCCGATTTTAATATGCAGTTCTTTAAAAATCTTTTATTGTATCGCATAAAATTCCTATACACTTGCATTCGTACCGGAATGAGCTTTCAAGAATTTTACAGGGGTGGTGAAAGAAAAAATCTTCTTGGAACATGTCTCTAAAACCTTTCTACATAAGAATAGATCGAGGGACTATATCGTCCCTGAGCTGGATGGGTATGCCATATCCCATTTGTTGACTGGGGTACCCTTTAACCTACCATACGTCATCTAAATTAATTTGATCAGGTCTATAAAAAACTTGCACAAAAACATATTTTGGAGCTATTGTGGATCCCTGAACTTTTGTGTTATTTGCCACCAAGGGATCGTCGAACATGTTTTTTTTACTGATGTTCCTCTACAGGTGAGGAACAACATAATGTTGAGTGGTGCATACAAAGACCAATGCTTTGGCATCACCAACATAAAGCAGATGCAATTATGGGTAGAGATTAAAAAGCAGTAAACCATAACTTCTTTAAAGCAAGGAGAATTTGAAGGAGGTGAAGGGACAAGCTAGTCCCTCCCCATATGAACAAACAACTAAAAGAGCCTCTAAGGTTGAAGAACTTTAGCCTAACCTTGATGAACATCAATGTTAAGATCATTACTCGATAGAGGATAAAGGACATCGAAAGCATGATGCTCCTAGATAAGGCACAAACGTCTACTACTCAACCTTTATCTTCTTCATCTAATGAAGAAATGCTTCAGATAGATGCTCTTCCTCCTCTTTCTAAATGCTTTTTTTCTTTGGCTATCAAAGAGAAGATCAAGAAGACCAAGGTGTCTTTAACTGAAACAACGTGTCCTGAAGGATCTTAAGACTTTTACTGTGGATTTGTTTTAAAGTGTCCCCGTAAGTCCATCGAAAGTACCATCACTCAACCTGCTTCAAAGAAGCAGAAGCTGGTGATTAGACACTTCTCTTGCCAAGCATCTAAAGCTACATCTTCAAGCATTGTGCATGTGTTTTCACCTATTCCCATCAGCTTAAACGATGACCAGGTACACCTTGCCTCAATTGTCAAATCTCCTCTTCATCAATCCCCTCCTAAACTCCCTTACCACCACCTCAGCCTCCCCTAAAAGAACCCATTCTTTACTTAAACAAGCCTCACCCCAAAGAGACACAAGCACCTCTCAACCTTTAACCTCACAAGCCACCACCTCAAAACATACCCTCAATGTTAAATCCTTTTACTCCGATAAACACAAACCCAAACTTTACAAACACTTCACCTACCTTCTTCTAAATCTATCTTACAACCCTGTTTCTCTACCACCAATACCAACTCCCTTAAACACTCAGCAAACACTTCCCCACTTCACACTCATCTAATACCTTGAAACCCAAACATGCACATCCACACCATACATGCCAAACTTCCATCACCAACCATCCCAAACTTACTGTAACTTACCACTTAAAACCATCATCACCTAACTTCTTCAACTTGGACCACCCAAACTTACGCCTATCGCCCCAAACTACTCCAAGCACCTCTTGGATCCATGATAACTAAGATTAAACAACAAGCACCCACTTGGGCTGTTAATTGCCATGGAAGAAAAGCTCATGAATGACTCAATCCCATAATAATTGTTTGGCAAGTATACCAAAATCATTTCAAGTAATAAAGTAAGTAAAAGTATTGTCTTCCAAGAGAATTTGAGTCATGTTATCAAATTGGATTCGTTTACCAGGATCAATTTAGTGATGATAGCAATTGATTTCATATTTGAAAATTCACATGAAAATAATAAACGTAAAAATTTAAGATTGTTAATTTAAATGAAAGTTTCATTGGGTTCATGACTCACATTACAGTTATATTCTGAACAATATATATTTTGTAATCAAGCATTCACATCAATGTATCTTGATTTAATTTCTTAAAGAAAGTTCTAAAGATATCTATTAAATCATTAATTCCTTAATTAATTCAACAAATACTTTGCATTAAAATCTGATTTTAAGAATGACCATAAGATCGGAAACTATTCCAATCATCGTTACTTTTGATTACTTTTCTTATGTTCATGTTCAAATATACTTTCTAGTTCATGTTCAAATATACTTCCTAGTACAAAAGAACATTTAAATAACATTATACATCCATATAATCACAAGTAAATCAAAAAAACACATGAACACAAATATATATTGAACAAAAAATTTACATCAATGAAGAGTCCTTACAACCAATTCCAATGAACACAAAATCTAGTCACTCTTAGTCAATTAGAAAAGACTCTTTTAAGCAATTCCTTGCAGAAAATGATGTTTGAAAGCCTTGAAGTCGTCTCCTGATGTTTCTCCAGTGTTTTTCGTTTCTTGCTCAATCAGAAGATGCCATTTTTTTTGTATGTCTCGACTTTAAAAGCTAACTTTCATTTCAGAGCGAAAATCTCAACTGCTATCATTCAATTGGCTCAAGTCACTCAGCGCATAGTGATGGTGCGTTGAGCGAGAAGTCTTCATTTTAGCTGAGTGAATGATGGTTGGCGCTTAGCGACAAAGGGCTAACAACACTCCAATAATGTAGAATTTCCTGTACAATTTATTACACAACTTTTCTACTTCCTATTACACTTTTTCTATGAGGAAACACATTAATTCATGAATAAGTACAAATTTGAGCTAATGAATAAGTATGAGAACATGCATTTGTCATACTTATCAACTCCCACAAATTTGAATTATTTCATGTCCTCATGAAATTACAAAACCAAAAACAACATAGAATCTGACATTTTGATAAAAATGAATCTACACACCAGAAAAAGTTACATGAACTCCTAAAGATTTCAAACAAGCATGACATGGTGCATTCATCAACCAAAAGTTCAATTGTGCATAGAGTATGAACAACCAAACTAAAGATTTACATTACTCCAATTTAGTGTTTGTCCTCACACGTGTATCAATAAATTTGTTATAGACTTCATCAACTTTTGCACATCATCTAATTCACACACTTCACACACCATTGGTTAAGTCAAAAGATCTTTTCAGGGTTAAAGCTTGGCTTGGCTAGAAAAAGAATCATGGTTCATGGTTTTTCTTGGATTCAAAGGCACCTCTTAAGAAGAGAATAATATTATATACTTCAATTCTCAATTCAGTCATCAAACCCCAATATATATCAACCAATCCATACCATCTTCTTTCTCAATTCAACCTTCTTTTTCAGTTCATACACCCTTTTGCTCATTTTTATTCTTTTTTTTTTTGAACATTTTTATTGAACACCTTTTTCTTTCCCCAAACTTTAACTCAACCACACCCTCAATCAAAACATGATATTTGTTCTATTCTGAGGTGTAAGGTAAGATAACATTTAAAAGGCTCAAGGTGGAAGAAATTTTATCAAGGTTCAAAAGGGTTCACAAATGTATCATGATGTGTCAAGGTTGACTTTTTGGCCAAGTAGCTATACAATCAATAAGAACATTGCTTTTCTCATCCTTAACCAAAAGTGTGTGTATGTAGAATCACAATCATGCAAAAGTCAATTCCATATAAAAAAATTCATCATCTCATATCTCTCAATCTCACTCATGCTCTCAAACACTCCACAATATCTAGTCATAGTTCAAACTCCACAAGATCAAATATGAAGCACATTGCAACCACATTCATACATGTTATTTTCTTGCAGAATCATATAAACTTAATCCAAAAATTGCATAACCCATTAAATCAGAACATCAAGTGTCTTTACACCAAATTAAACATAATTCAAATAACATAGTTCAAAACACCATATCAAATAATAACTAAAATAAGAAAATAAATAACAAAAATAGCTCACCATCTAGGTCTCCATTTGTTATGTCACCAAGAACCATCCTGCCTGTACCGATCCTTGAACACTTTCAATGACTCATTTTGATCCTGCTTGATAGTCATTAGGGAGAAAGCAGTTAGATCATAGGCCCGACTCCCTGCGAATTGGTTACCAAACATGCACTTAATGCTCGCAAAATTCTCAATTAAATTGGGTAGCAAAGAGTTTAATCATTCCAACGCTTCTCCTTCCAAGGACAAGGAGAAAGTGTGACACTAAATGGCGTCGTTACCCGTGTGGAACACCATTCGGTTGGTAAACATTTTGATGTGGTCCTCCTGGTCCGTCGAACCATCGTATATCTTGAAATTGGGGGGAGTGAACTGCTCCAAAATGTGGACCTCCATTATGGCTGGAACGAACAGCAGTATTTCAATCGTGTGCTTCGTCTTCACTGTATGGTGTTCCCTACTGACAGCAATGCTTTCCTTTGGGACAGTCCTTGCCCTACTTTATCTAACCCTCGTGCAAGTGGTCTGACCAGTGTCAATAGGCATAGAGTTTTGTTTTGTCTGTTCCGCCTGAATGGTCTTATCCCCCTCCAGAGCCTTCTCCTTGGCGGTCCTCATGGCGTTCTCGGCTCTGAGGGCGGTCATTTCCCCTTCATAACGTTATTGCATTTCTTCCATTCGTTGCAGAAGCATCTTGATCCTTTTCGTCGGGTCTTCTGAGCTCATTTTCTCATGGTCACCATTGAGTATTCTTAAGTCACTTGATCCCACGGTGAGCGTCAAAATGTTTCGGGTGTAGGGTCGAGCAACAACACAACACTCTTTCACGCTTTTACTTCTTAATCGCATGAGTCATGGTAATCGTCCTCCGTCTGAATTCTCCTTTGTCTTTGCTCCAAACTGATCGGGGTATACTTGCCAAAGGTCCTCCGATGCTTAAATTAGTAAAAGGTCCGAACGGGATCAGAGCCAAGTCTTAAATTTACAATAAATGTGATCACATATCTCTTACCTTTGACCTCTATTTATAGTTTTTTAGATGGGCCTAAAATTAGTGGGATTTTAATTACGGTCCAATCTCAGCCCATCTGGTACTTACCTTTAACCTTCACTTAAAAAGTATATTGTTGTTGAGAGCGTGTGTCCGGCCTCCACTCCTGCTTGACCGGGTGGCTTTTGTGTTTATCTCATATTTCGGTGTCTAACATGTTAGGCCGCCTACTCCTCTTTAAAGATCGTCTGACCATACAGTACAATATTATTTTATTGTTTTTATAGACTAATTCTATTTATTACGTAATAATAAATATAATCTGTGAAATAAATATGATAAGATTATCCAATAATTTAAAACTGTGATAATTTGTTTTTTCATATTCTTTCTAAAATAATCTCCCTTATATTTTTATTATAATCGATAACTTATTTATTTGCTTTATTTATAAATTATATTAAATTTAATTTTATAATCTTATTTATTTTATAATGTTATGTAAAAATAAATTCCATCTTATAACTAGCATTTATAGTCTACTCAGTCACATATTTATATGACGAAGAGAAAAGGATGTATTTTTATATATTATTAATTCATTTCTATACTTAATATTTAATATTTAGTTTTTAAAAATAATTCTGATTAGTAACTCAATTTTATTTTTTTATAAATATTATTAGAAATTAATAAATTTATTTTTCAATAAGTTTTTTATAACTAACAATCGATATGTTAAAAGCATATCAAAAAGTACATTTAACATTAAACTACAAATAATTCATCAATATTTCCTAATTTAACTAAATCAATCACAGATATAAACAAATTTTCTACTCAGCTAATATCCTTTCATTGAATCCAATTATCTATCTAATATCCTTTAATTGAATCAAATTATCTATTTTTTTATTTATTTTCTCTTTAAATTACTACAAATTAATGTTGGACTTTTCACACAATTTTTTAAATATCATTGTCACCAACATATACATTTTTTTTCTACAGAATTATTGTTCGATGTACACAAAAAGACAACAAAATAAAGTAAATTTTAGATAGAATTTTTTTCGTAATTGAATGAAACCATTTCTAAAGAAATAAACATAGAATCAGTTATCTCACATCATTATCACTCCAAATATTACTCAAAGTATTTATATATTTATATGATAAAATAAATAATAAAAATATTTAATATATAATAATAATAATAATAATAATAATAATATTATTATTATTATTATATATAATAATAATAATATTATATATATATATATATATTGCTATATATAAAATAATTAAATTAAAAAACTTTAAAGCAAAATAATTTAATATTTTATTAGTCTTCATTTAGCACCAACATTTTAGAAATAAATAAAAATCTAGAACCTACTCCATACGTGATCTGATGATGTTTAGATTTTTATAAATGTTCTTTTACTTATCAACCCAAATAATATTGAAAAAAATTAGTTACTTCAATTATTTAGTTTTCAAAGTTACTTCAATTATTTAGTCCTTATTCGATATGAGATAAATGCTAAGTGAAAAGTTGCCTTGCTATAAAAAAAATATATAAAACATTGTCTTACACTTACTAAATTGGATAAAAAAATAGTATATGAAACACCTTGTTCACAACCAAACTATAATTATTAACTTTTTCTTAATCTATCCACTAAAATTCAATAACACGTTTCATTTTTTCTAGAATTCTAAATTTTGTAGTAAATAGAAATAGGATAGGAGAAGAATAATTTGTATGTAAACAATGAATTATTGCTGCTACTAAACATTAGTTACTAATATTGTTAAACTAATAAACCACACTAACAAATAAGAATCTCCAATATACTCAAACTTTTCAAAACAAGTTTAATCATGAAGTATTTAATTAAATGGTTATATCTATTTCTAAGAATTATTCAGAAGCCTTTTAGTCATTCATCTTTATTGAGGGTTCTTAATCAAATATTTTCTTAAAAAATCTTTGCAATCGTAACTAAATTCATGTAATCGTAACTAAATTCATGTGGTATTTTCGGTGCTTCTTTGAAAAATGCAAACTTGTATAATAATTGATTTATAATTTGAAAGTTTCACCATTCTTCAAGTCTAGTATCCAAGAGACCATATATCTAAAAGTTTTTCCTTAAAACTTCTAACTAATTCCGGTGACATGTAATAGGGTATTCCTCTGAACTTGATCTCTCTTAAATTAGTATTTGCCTCTTCACTAGTCTTGGATAATCCAAAAATCAGTTATTTTTAATTGATATTTTTCAAGACCATCTGATGAAGAAAAAAAGAAAATATTATCCGATTTAAGATGACAATGAACAATTCCCTTTTTATGTTTGAAAGTCCCTTGAAAAGCATGTGAGTGTAGAGTATCACTTTCTTATCAGATAATAACTATGTCTTTATTAAATGACCTAAAAAACTTAAATCACCTAAAAATCCATGAGACATACTCCATCAAATAATTATAAGTTAAACAATCTCTTTTAACAATGTATTTGTAGTAATAACATTGAACAATTACTCTAGAGTTCAATAATAACTAGAATTGTTTTCTCCCTTAGCATGAAATAAAAAAAACTTGTCTTCAAAGCTAAAAATAAGACCTTCGTTAATTGAAATCTAATAATTCTTTATATATATAATTTTCAATAATTTTTTTATAACTAACAAAATTGATATGTTAAAAATATATAAAAGGTATATTTAAAATTAAACTAATAATAATTCATCAATATTTCCTAATTCAACTAAATCAATCACATATAAAAAAATTTCCTACTCAAACTAATACCCTTTGAATCAAATTATCTAAATTTTTATTTATTTTATCTTCAAAATTAATGTTGCACAATTTATTAAGTATCATCCTCATTTGTGACACAATTTGTTAGTATCATTGTCACTAACACATACATATTTTTTTTTCTACAAAGTTACTATTTGATCTGCATCCAAAACACAAAAACAAAATATAGTAAATTTTAGACAAGAAATATTTGGAAATTTAAAAAACTCATTTCTAAAGAAATATCTGAATGGAGGAAAAAGAGAATGCAACAGAAAAATGACATAATGTTTGGTCTCAGATGTTGTCAAGAACAAACCCTGAAGAAACAATACAAGAATGAGAAGTAACAATTGAATTGCAAAATCTAAAACGAAAAATTTGTGCAGTTTTCTATTTCTACTTGTACTTGAGCATATTAAAAAATAATTAACAAAATGACATATGGAATGTGTTGTGCCAAAAACTGTTGATACGGTATCGTTTTCCATAAACGAGAACAGTAGCAGGAAATTAATTAGTGAGAGGGCAGGGGTAGTGAGATGATGACGATGAGTGGAGAGAACGAGAAAGGAGAGCGATGGAGCGGAGCGATGACGAATCTGACGGAGATGTCATCGAATCTCGAATCTCTCCAGAAGCTTCTTCTCACCAAAGCCGTCTTCGTCGACGATGATACCTTCTCCAAAGCCTCCCTCACAGCTGACCAAGCCCGCTCCATCAAACTTCTCCAGCAACGAGTCGAGACCTTGGAGAGAGAGGTCGACGCCGCCATCACAGCTGCCGCTCGCGCTCGCTCCGAGAAACGACAGGCCGAGGCCGCTCAGAAAGCCGCCGAATCGCGCGCTCAACAACTCACCGCGGAACTAGAAAACACCACAAGTATCATCATCTTCATCCTACTCTGTTTTTACTCTTCTCAATCATTGCATTTCATCTTTCAATTGAAGTTTGGAATGGTTCTGGTCTCTGATCGAAGCTAATCGTTTCTTATTTCCTTTAACAGAGGTGTTTGAGTTGCACATGGAAGAGCTGCGCGCGAAGCAAGAAGAAATCCAGAAGCGCGACGATGACATCAAGCTTCTCGAAGCTATAATTCGAACACTTGGAGGAAAGGAATCGCTCTCTACGTCTCAGTAAAAGCATACGCATTAGTCTTGGTCAACCCTAACCAGTGGCAGTATCCCCTTTCATTACTTTATAAATTCAATTTTACACTTGCAAGTGAAGGATTCTCATCTTTATGACTGTAATAAATAATGTTTCTGTATGAATGAATATTGATAATTCTTTGTGCACGATTGCTCTAGTGATTCTCCTGCGCCAAATGAGGATAAAGAATGGAGAAAGTGCAAGGTAGATTGCAACTTGCAGGTGTTGAACTTTGTTTTAACTTGAAACGAATTTTCATCGGTTTCATAGTATGCAGTTGTCATAAGTTACGATACATTGTATTGCTTCTGATTTGCATGTATAGTTTCATCACAATAGGAGTGTGTGTTTGAGTAAACAGTTAAATTAAGTGCTTGCTGAGTAAGTGTTCTTATGTAACTACTTGTTTACAAGTTGTTTATGTAATCAAATAATACATATGATTAAACTGTTTTCATTTACTGTGATTTGTAATCTGTTATAGGTTGGGTTCGAGTTTCTGAAAATAAGTTGAAATTAGATCCTGGATATATCATAAGCTGTTATGAGTGTTTCCAAATATATGTACTAATGATAGTCTTATAAGATAAATCTAACGTGAATAAGTTCCTTTAAATGGGCATTAAATACTTTACTCTTGTGAAAGTTCACGTCATTTCTCATGAGTATAAATTCAAAATTTTCGCCAAATTTTTATATATATTTTTCTTTGATGCCTTAACTAGTTGGTCTACCTTTCTCAACCTTTTTTTAGTTGGGAGAAGACTGAAAGTAATTGTCTATGCTTATTGGAAAATGTAATAATGAATGGAATGAAGCATGCATGTCTCAAAACACTTCCTTGGATTTAAGTGCAAGCGCTGTGTGCAAGGTTTAGTAATGTTCTGAGGTATGTATGGATGTTTGATGTATTGAGGCCCAATTAACAATTCGGTGAAAACTGAATGAATATAAACACAGGTAAGATGAACACTTGCTAAAATTCCAAGGTAAACTAAAACACTCCCTATGTTACCTTTAATCACGGGTATCTGTGGCTTTGGCCTGTTGCAATTAAAAAAATCAGTGATCTCTTTGTTCTTTGAACTCTTTAGTGCAGGCTAACCATTTTCTATCCTCAACTCTCAATTTCTTTGTTCACTCTCCCAGAAACTCTAGCTATTTGTCTGGTAACTTATTCTGTTCCTCCTTTTATAATCGTGGTATGAGATCATGTGAGATTATTGGCTCTACAAGAAACGAACGAATTCTCTATTGGGAAGAAATTAGTCCAATACTACCATGACTATGGTCCCAATTAAATATTAATGTTAAATATACTCAGTTTTTTTTTTAATTTGATGAAAATCAGGAGTAAGACTAATTATGTGGCATTTGGAGATTAACACATGATTATTTAATAGTTTCTTTCAGTTAAGACAGCCTTATAAAAAAACTCAGGTTGATACGGAATTTAAACTTAAACTGTTATTTAGTAATATATTATTATATTGATTAAAGTGGTAAATTCCTAAATAGTTGTTATCATAGTTCAACTCTTCTTATTAAAGGAAATAAATTATTAAATATAATTATTTCGAAAACGCATTTTTACCACATTCTTTGTACTGACATTTCACTCTTTATTAATTGAATTTTACTCGTAATATTGCAAGTTGTAATTAATTTTAGTTAATAAAGAATATGTGGAAGCAATTTATTTGCATAGAGACATTTTAAAAGATAATTTATTTATACATAGAATTTGAAACATTTTAGAATTTGTTTGATTAAAATTAACTTTAACTTGGCGCTTACAACATTGGTAAATGATCTTCCTTACCTGGGACTAGCAGGTAGCAATAATAGTTGACAAAAAGAGAATGTTGGAATGGACATTCGAAGCACTACAGATTCCAATGAAGTTTGTTGGACCAGGAACCTTTGGAGTAGGAAATTAACTACATGAA
Organism: Vigna reflexopilosa; assembly: GCA_027742785.1. Classification (NCBI taxonomy): domain Eukaryota; kingdom Viridiplantae; phylum Streptophyta; class Magnoliopsida; order Fabales; family Fabaceae; genus Vigna; species Vigna reflexopilosa. Next base: position 14,544,974 of record CM050911.1, on the reverse strand, counting down.
GTTATCAATATACATTTAATAACTCTTTATTTGTTGGTTATGTTAATTTCTTTTGTTTCATGAGAAAAATATTCTGTGACGATAGGATACAGGAGCTGAATCCAAAGTGGTGTGAGAGAAACCTCGTGTACCGTGGATGGATATCAATCTAAGCAAAAAAGTACATCACCCAACTAAATTATACCAAACTTGCTGCTTGGTCTGTTTCCTGTTGTCATTCTCATTGTTTAGACGTTTCTATTCTCTTTTTCTTTTCTCATCTGTACTTCCTTTTCCTTTTTAAATGTGCTCCGCATTGAACCAAATCAAATACCATATGTCAGATAACAAGAAAAGAATTAATCTACTTTATTCATACACATATCATGCCTGTACATAGTGCAGAGTAAGAAGTTTTCAGACCACTTTTTGTTTATGCAAAAAATGGCAAATATAATCTTCTATCACTTATATCAATCAAAAAGATAAAAATAATACAACCATAGTACATAGTTAAATATCACTAAGGAAAAGTAATATGATATTGAAATTCATCTGAAGCATTACAAAACATAAAATTGAAAGAGTTTCTTTTATATGTGATAACATAAATAGAGTTTGAGTACTAGATGTGATAATTTAACATGGTAATGGACAGATTAGAGCTACAAGGTATGTGCCAGATGTTAATCATGGTGATGCACTTGTCATCAAATCCAAGAAGTCCTTGTCTGATTTCTTTCATTCTTTGTTTCCTATCTCTATGTGAGTAAACTTCAGTCAAAAGGGAAAAAAAGGTCAGGTTGGACCTGTCAAAGCCAATCATTTCAAATTCTCATACACTCATTGCTTTGCTTGGATCCAAAACCTCGAGGCCCGTGTCGCATATTCTAAAGCTTAATGTGCTTCTGTCTGAAAAAGTTTATGGTTTTGCCTTATATTACTAGTTTAAACAGCCAGCAGACTAAAAATCCAAGAGACACCCCACTTAATTTTTCTTCCCACTTTTGATCTTGTCTTCCGTCTAACATATATAAATAACCTTGATGTCTCAGTCTCATTGATTAACTCTCATTCCAATTGTTTTCAAATCATTCTGTCTCACTTTATCCTTCACCCCTTCCTGTCTTCCCTCTCCAAATCATCATTCTGTAGCATCATTTCCTCTCAGCTGTTTCTATGGAGGTATTATTCTTATAACCTTTAATCTCTTGTAGACTATTATGTGGTTTGTTTAGACATTATCTCTCATCCTTGCATACTTGTCCTTTAATGTTATGCAGAAAAATCATGATTGTGTGTATTTTTAACTTTAATATCTGTATTGTATAGTATGCTATTCATTAAATTAATAAATGAAAACATGCATGGTGATCTATCAACAAAATGATTACCAAATAAACTGGAAACAAATCGTGGACATTCTTAGGGTGTTTTTTATGTTGTTTTCTATTTAGAATTGGATTTTTTTTTTTTTTTAATATTCTGGATAATAAAGTTTTATTGTAGTTATTAAATATCAGTATAAGTTTGCTTTTGGTGAATTCTAATTTTGATGGAGAACAGCATCTTAGAGAATTGCATCAATGTTTTGTTTATAAACTGAAAGGTTATTACCATGGCTTAAGCAGATAATATCCGTTTGTAAACTATATAAAAAGAATAATATCAGTTAACAGGCTAGACTCTTAACATTGGAGCCAATTCTGTTCAATAACATTCAATCACTTGTTTTTCTTTGCAGGTTGTTGAGTTAAAGGTGGAGATGGTTTGTATACACGAGAAAAGACTAAGGAAATGTCTCTCAAAATTGAAAGGTTTGTTTAATTGAAAGAGATTTTGGTAAGCAGTGTCACCATAATTCTGAGCTGGTCGTTGTGCTAACATATGGATCATTACATGCAGGAATAGAAAAAGTGGAGGTAGACACTAACTGCCAAAAAGTAGTAGTCACTGGATACACACACAAGAACAAAATTCTAAAGGCAATAAGGAGAGGGGGTCTGAAGGCTGATTTCTGGTCTGCTCAAAATGAGTTACTTAATGCTTATGTCAGTGCCAATTATACCAACTTGAGATTCAACCCCTTCAGCTTCTTCTAGTTTTTATCATCTCCAATTACACCAAATTTCATATATTCTTTTCTTTTGAGGGTTTCTTTTTAGACTTTAGTACCTTCTGTCCAGTGTGAGACGGTAGATATATACACTACTTTGTATTCATTTTGCTTCTCATTTCCATAGAAATCATGACCAAATCACATAGGCTGTAGTAGAGATATATCCAACTAATTTTGAGGCTTTTGGTGTTTTTACAAATTTCAAACTCAAGCTTTCTTTGTCTGCATGCAACTCCAGTTAATTATTGAAAGATCATAAACTAAAATATAAAAGATGTATTTTTTTAAAATCTCATTTCAAATATGTTCTTATTTACTTTCATTTGTACTTAAGTTTAATGCAAGTTGGTTTAAGAATCTGTCAATGTCATGAAAAAACAAGAATGAAAACTAAAGTTTCTTCTATGAAGGTTTAAGCCAACATTAATTATGTACACCAACTCTCTCGACTATCAGAAAATATTTCTTGCTCATATATTCTTTGATTGAATTAATACCAAATGGTTCTGCCTAGCTTCATTAGAAACAAAACATCCTTCTCTTTTAATATTTTATATATTTTATCTCTATAGTTTTTTCGTTGTTCATTGGTGAAATCATTATCTTCGTTTTATTTAGATTTACATAATTTTTAAAGTGTTTCTTCTTTTTTTCTCAAATAAAGATTTTACTTTTCGGCATTTGATGCCTTAGTGTTATGATACTCATACATGTGTCTGTAAAACTTCATGAATTGGTCAATTTTCATTGCGATGGTATGTATTACATTTACAATCACAAGTTCTCCATGATTCTTCCTTTCTGACCAATAACTCGTGCCAATTATCGATCTGCGATATTCCTCAACATTTTTATTCTCTACCTGAGAAAACAGATTGGGTTTCAGAATGATTCAAACTAATCTAAATAAAGTTATTCCACAGTTGTGGCTTTTATTAAGATTTAATTTTACAAATTGAATAAATATAAAAGTATATAAATACAAGTTAACCTCCTATAGACACAGATAAAGTTGCAATTATAGAAGGACTCAATCATCTAAACATCAGTATTTTAATTTGAACTTTCTTTGGGCCTTAATTTACCAAATTTATAAATTTGGTAATATTAAAATCAGAAACTGAGAATTAATTTTCGAACGTCTATTATGTTTTAAGTGCACAGTTATAACATAATTGTAACCATTTATCCTATGCTTCCATCAAAAAAGGCTTAATTTATACAAAACATAATTATTTTATCAAATAAAGTGGAAATTCATTGACTAGAAAAACCCATTTTAAAAGTCGATCATTAAACATTATTTACGTTCAAATTTAAGCCGAAATTAAACTTCATATTTTTCTTCGTTGTGTATTTGAAATTACTTCTTCAAGAAGCCAAATATAATATAGAGAATAAGAAACTAAATAAAGATAAAAGTTTACAAAGTATATTTAATTAAAATATGAATGTCAAAAATTAAACATCAAACATTTATTCCGAAAATACAACCATACAGATAAATCATTGAATATATAAATAAAACTATGCAAAGCATACAGCATTAATTTTGATTAGCTTGACCCCTTCTAAATACCACATGTCCAACATACAAGTCAGCCAAATAAGAATGTTATTCCACAATACTTAGAAATTTTGGTTTTCTGATATACAATTAATTGAATCAGTTTCCTTTAAACCCAAATTAAGAGAAAAAAAACTTATGTCGCTCAAAGCATATAGCCAACGGCAATTCCATCATCAAGAGTCCTCCAATTCAACTATTGAGTACACGAAAACAATCCACAACTCTCAATCATCCACAATTCTCTTTAAAGCAAAACGATAACAATTCCCACCAATGATTTAGTCTTCTAAACCGGGAATAGCTCAGCTTAACACCCTAGAAATACCTATAATACCTCAAATAAAAAACTACCCACCAGATCTTAATATGCTCAAGACTGACCAACTATAAATATTTATTGTGCCTATTCAAGACTGTTTATTGGTTCTGCGCAGCCAGCATAGCACTCTTTAATAACCATTGTTAGTAATAGTAGACAGTCATTCAAGGAAATGGCCAAGAACTGAAATAAATTGAAGTGCACACCTACAACCTAGAGAAATTCATTCGTTGAGGAGAAACTTGTTGCAAACACATTGGTCGCTTCAGTTGTAAAACAATAACAACCAGACACAATGTTAACCACGATCACAATTGAATAACCAACAAATCTTTTGATGCCATAAGAACGAATGAATAACTTAACTGAGGCTACGAAAATAAATCACCAGTTCAATAGTGAAAAACAATTCTGTCATGCGGCTTTGGAATCAACAGAAACCAGCAGCACAGCTAGACAGCCATCATCAGTGTACCAACTGCTAATACCATTGCAAACCCGATCTCAGCAAAGAGGGCAGCAACAGTCAGCTACAGTAACTGGTTAGTGCTTCAAACTATTCACGAACACATGCATATCTTACTACTAAAGATGCATCAGCTACCACCTCACAGCTACAGTGTCATGGAGCAGTGTGCTACAACAAACGTATCTCACTACATTAAGTGACAGATGTTATAATCTCGAAAGGTCAATGTTAAAAATTATCCATTAAAATACCCTAAAAAAAGTAACCATGAGTGTTACCATTGTCCACTTCCAAATAAACACCAGCACATTAAAGTTCATATTTACGACCCACAGTTTAATGTTTAGTATCCGCATCTGAATCAACAAATGACAGGTCCAACTCCTATGAGGCATCGGCTACATGTCAAAATATGCTCAACTTGTTCGTCACAGCATCAAGAATCCCTTTTAGGACACTTTTTTCCAAGGCCAAACACGATTACCAGATCAAAAATCAGAATATTCTCAATGGTTATGACGGATCTCAGAAGAAAAAAAAATTAACCAAAAAAGCTTACCAATGATCAGATCATTCAGGAAAAAACCAAGTCAACTAATTGTCTGTTTAATCAGCACATTGGTAAAAAATCAGTCTTAAATCAGCATATTCTTGCAACCAGCATCAAATTCACGACCAATCATCAATGACATAGAAACAGCATCAACAGCAACAATGCCAACATGCGCCTATCAGGCCCCCATCACTTTTCCGGATCATAACTATAAAACCCAATAAGTTTTTCAATATAAATTAACTGAGCTTTAACTAGATCAGTCACTCCTTCCTATAAAGTGGGAAATGAAAATGGAAATGTGGAGAGTGAAAATTGTAAACAGCAGAATGAAAATAAAATGCAAAAATCCCTTAAACTGAGGTAGAATCATCCTATCAACTACAAGGTCTAATAGTTACCAAACACTGAAGTAGATAACATAGCAAGTCCAAATATAAAAACCAAACATCAAGGAAGTCTGACCCTACCAAACAGCACTTAGATCATAAAATCCTTCAATGACTCTGATAAGACCATTCACACAGACTAAAAGATCCAACAATAGCAAAACAGCTACAGGTGCAATATAGTCCGGCACTCTAGAATTTTTCATGTGAAGCATATCTTATTCCTGCAAGAGAAAAAATATGGAAAAGCCACAATAAATAAATACCTTGTTGACTAAAAGGTTGGTAAAAATTTCATTACTGCATTAAGTCAAGTTACTTACATCACCATTCGAATTTCGAGGGGAAGGGCTTCGTGAAACTTCAGGGCGACCGCGTGGTGATACACTGCGCGGGGAAGGAGAACGTCCATCACGGCTACGATTTGCTGGACTTTCACCACGTGGGCTTTTCCTAGGGGATGTACTCCTTTGTAGAGAAGTGCTCCGCTGTAAGGAAGGACTCTTTCGAGGACTAGGACTGCGACGTGCAGGGGAGCGACTATAAGGAATATCAAGGAAAGAGTCAAACATAATTGCAATAGGGAATAGGGTAAAAAAATTTGCAAGAACTATATATCAACAAATGAAGACCTGTCAACTGATCTACTTCGGCTTCTACTATGATGCTCATCATCATAGCGTGCCCTACCACGACCCTTGTAATCAAGACTGGTACTACGGCTCCTGCTTCTGTGGTGATAGTCTTTGTCTCTCCCACGGTGCTTGTCACGTTCATACCTTTCATAGCTTCTACTGCGACTTCTCTTTCTATAATCCCGGTCTCTGTCATCACGATTCCTGCAGATGACATTAATAAATTCATTTCTCCAACCACGTCAACTGAAAAAATGAACGACCAAACTACATTGGCTATAAAAACTCGTTTTATCATTTTCATAATGGATAAATGGCATTTGGTATGTTTGAAAATAATATTTTGGGGGAATAATAGCTTTTTTCTTCAAAAATAAAACTGAAAAAAAAAGTTTCCCAAACCCTGTTAATCCTAACACAATTCTTTTAAAAACATTTGACAACTTGAATGTATATTAACTAAACTCTGTTCAATAAATGACAGTTGCGAGGGAGAAAGCATTCAGCGTTCACTAGATAAGAGAAGGCTAGTATATGCTGAACACAGGCCTGTTTTAACTTCCCCTTTTATCCCTGAACTTCAGGTAACTACATTAAGAATCAAGGGCAAAACAGCAACAACAAAAAAACTATGCATTTACTTCTCAAAAACAACATAAGTACAAAATTAGATTGCATGATGTACAGCCTGATTGCCACAAAAGCATAGCCTATAGTGTGCCAATGAAGATTCCAAAATATTGTTTTAGCTGTAACATGGACATCACATAACATAAAAACAAAAGCTAAGAAAAAATATGAAATTGAGCATCAAACTCGAGGCAAAAACAGGCAATCAAAGCATACTAGCAAAACTTTTATCAACAAAATAAATAATTCTACAATTGTAGTTCAACACTTCTCATTACAGTAAAGCCAACACAACACTTTAAAGAAGCAAGTAAATTTAACAACAGCAAACCTTTTCCTGGGACTACGGCTTCTTGACCGGTGCCTTGATCTCTGGGCCGTTTCAATAATCCTTCCTTTGTGACTGCAAATTGAAAAAATTAACTAAGCCATGGACAAACTCACATGTCATCTTCATGCAAAATCATTAAATTGGAGCAAGGCCACTCTGATTACTGTTTTTCTAAAACTCTTTGTTATTAATAAGGTTAACTTCTGAAACTGGTCATTTTCAAACCCTGTGGGCCAAAATTTATAGAGAGAAAATTGAGAACACAAATTAGATGATATCATTTTCTTTAATTCTTCGCAGTTCTCCATCTCAAAACCTAGCAACATCACCACTGCCACATGGAATGCTAACACCCGAAACACAACAGTGTAAGTTTGCAAATTAAGCTAAAACCATGATGAATCTCTAAATAGAGAAACAGACAATGGCAACAACTTCAAAAGGGAAAAAGAGGGTCTAGGAAATAATCCCCCAACAAATTTTCATTTTCAGAAATAACAAAAACAAAAACCAAAGCAGAAATAACACAGTGAAAACAAAGTGAAGGTTGATTCCAACAAAAATTACAATTTACAACTGAGATATTAAAAACAAAATAAACAAATAACAAAAAATAAAATTAAAAGGAACCACTTACATCCTCTCAGCATTAGGCCCATATTTCGCAAACTGGACCGTTATTTCACGACCATCAACCATTCTTCCTGAAAGGGTTACAAGACTCGCCCATTCAAAACAGAATCTAACAAAACAAAGACTAAAAGAACCAATTAAAAACAAGAAAGCATACCGTCGAGCCTATCAACGGCCTTTTGAGCCTCATCAGCATACTTGTAACGCACAAAGGCAAAACCCCTCGACTCACCGGTCCTTTACGACAAAATAAATAAACAAAGAACAAATCATTGAATAGAGAAAAAGATTATGAATAAACGGTGACAAAAAAATTGAAAATGAAATTTGAAAGTACCTCCGATCCTTGGGGATGAAGATGTCGACAACCTTCCCATACTTGTCAAATAGAGGAAATAGGTCATCGGCGGTGGTACCTTAACACAACAAGATTAAAAGGTTGATTAAAGGTTTAGCATAAAAATTAAAGAAAAGAGAAAGAGAGAAAAAGAGAGAGAGAAGCTACGGAAGGTGATGTTGAGAACGAGAAGAGAGTAAGTGTCGGAAATGTCAGGGGGACCCGAGCGTCCGAAGTGAGACATGTTTGTTAGCAGAGAGAGACAGAAGCGCAGAAGAAGAAGAAGAAGATAAGAGAGAGGAAGAGATTAGGGATTAAGAAGAAGAAGGGCTAGGGTTTGGGTTTGTGAAGCGTTGGCCGCAGAAAACCAAACCTTCTTGAACATTCCTTGTGTCAAAGCCTCTATTTATCTTCACATGCATCTCTTACTCTTTTATTTTATTTTTTACCAAATAAACTATTACTATTTACAATATTTATTCACCTGATTTTGAAAAAATTAATTTTAACCTGATTTTCAATTTTTTACAATTATTATTATTATTATTGTAAAACTAAATATAAATATTTTTATAACTTTGTAAATTATTTTTATTGTAGATAGTTTTATAATTAAAAAATTGGACAAGTTTAAAAAATAGTTAAATAAAAAACACAGCTAAATGTAAAGCAACCGTGATTAAGAATAAAATTGCAAAAATAATTGCTTTAATTTAAAGAAAATTTTATTTAAAAACTAAAATTAAAAAATAATTATAATAAAAAATAAAATTTAAATAATTATTATAATAAAATTTATTCATTTTTATGTATACATTTCTTTTCCAAATTTACACTTTAAATAAAAGTTTTTTTAAAACTAAAATAATTATATTGCCAATTTTACCATTTTTAAAATTTAACCATTTTTTCAATTTAACAATTTCTTAATTATAAAAATATTTACAAAATAAAAAACATTTGCAATAAAATTATAATAATTACTTATATAATTTCATAATTATAATTACCATTATTATTATTTATAATTATTCCAAAAAAAGTCAACACATGTCTTTTCACATATAATTATTCATCTCTTTTGTGTATATATTTTTTTCAAGTTTATCCTTTAATAAATAATATTTACCAATTTTATCCTGTCACTATTTTTTTAAATTTAACTTTTTTTTCTATACTCAACTTTTTTATAGAATAAATCACATAACAATAAAACTAGAACAATTATAAAGAAGTATATATAATATATACTAGAAGAGAAGATAAATTTCTTATGAACAAATCTTTACATTTGAAAGTTAAAGTAAGACTTACAAGTTTATCAAAAGAAAAAAAAAACTATAAATATAAATACAGCATCCGAAAACTAATGAATTAATATTGATCCTCTGCTGCATCATTTTTGTCTAGTATCTGATTTAAAGATAGTTAATCATCTGCACACATCGTAAAAATGATCATTGTAACCCAAAAAATGAACAAACACAAAAAAAAGGTAAGTTAGTTTACTAGAGAACACACATAAAAATCATGTATAATCATTATTCAATAATTCAACTATCAATCACCAAACAATATTCATATACATTTTACCATCTAACTCTAGACTGATCATTCGGATACATATATTGATATCGAACTATAAAGGCCATACCTTTAAGGTGGAACAATAACAACATCCTCATGAACAAATCACCACACTCCAAGGTTAATCCTTTCAAGCATTTATGGCTAAACAATTAACCAATACATTAGGAACCTCTTGTTACTCTCCACCACATAGCTATCTTTCTCTTTTTGAGATTGAAAGTTATTGCGAGCGTCAGAATAATCTCTAATTACTAGCTTCCTATATCAATACATACACTTACACACTTAACCATTTAAATGACCTCTCCTTGAAATCCTCATAATCATCATTCACATGCTATCTTTCTCTTTTTGAGATTGGAAGTTATTGAGAGCATCAGAATAACCTCTAATTACTAGCTTCCTATATCAATACATACACTTACACACTTAACCATTTAAATGACCTCTCCTTGAAATCCTTATAACCATCATTCACATGCCATCACACCTTTCAATCGTATCACATAATATAAGGTACATCATTCTACCATTTACAACTAAACAAAGCATAGAAAACCAATTAAAATAACCAAAAGAATCGAGACTTGCTCGCCCAACGAGTAGTCTTCACTCGCCTAGCGAGAGCAAAACACTGAGCTCTTAAGTCCTAGCGAGCTGACTCGCTTAGCCCCTATAACCACAACCCAAACACCCTACAAACTCGCCTAGCGAACCAATCCACTTGTCTAGCAAGAGCGAAAAAAGAGAACTCCCATAACCTAGCGAGAAAGCTCGCTCAACCCTTGAAACTCACTATCAAAACCCTTATTTACTCGCTCAACGAGCATTTTGCTCGCCCAGCCTTTCTGCATAATCCAACAACACTCCAAATATACCAAATGACACTACTCCAACCTCACATATCCTATCCCATGCACTTCCACTAACTTCTAACACTTTTAAATGGTAATCTCAGCTACAACCAACCTATTTATATGCAAATAACCTAATATAAACAAGTTTTGACTCTTTCTACCATGAAATCCCCACTCAAAATCGATTCAATTTATACTTTATGGATTAAAACTCAAATCTACCAATTATTACTCATAAACAAGCAACTTAAGGGTCTGAATAAATCTAAATGGACTCAAAAACAAAACTTAAACCCTTCGTTTTCCCTTAAGCCTTCTTCTAAAACTCACTACTCAAGACCTCAAAATACACCTAAAAGTCCATGAAAAACGCAACATATCTTCTACTATGCAATCCTAGACCATTCACATATTCACTCATCACCCAAACTAGTCTCAAATGACATTACTAAGGATTATAAGTTCCCATTTCTTCCATTTTACCATTTCTTCCAAAAGTCAGCTAGCAACACCACCCATTTTGATCAAAAAATGACCTAAAATTCAACAAATCACTAGTGGAAAAACGGTGTTTAACGTCGATTATTTTGGACTTTTAACTTCTACTAAACAACCGACGTCATTGCCGGTGACGTCAATGGGACGTCGGACATGAATATAACTGACGTCTATAATGACGTCAGTCAGTGCCATGTCTGACGTCACTAAACGTCGAAACTAGACGTCTAAAGACATTATATAGACGTCGGTCTGAGCAATAACCGACGTCGAAGAGGCACTATAGACGTCGGTGTATACATTAACCGACGTCTAATATAGTGGTTGTGTTTTAGTGTAGTTTTGTTCCCGTCTTTGGATAGCCTAGTAGCACAATCTCCTTTTGAATATAACCAACGTCTATAATCACGTCAGTCAGTGCCATGTCCGACGTCACTAAACGTCGAAACTGGACGTCTAAAGACATTATATAGACGTTGGTCTGAGTAATAACCGACGTCGAAGAGGCACTATAGACGTCGGTGTATACATTAAACGACGTCTAATATAGTGGTTGTGTTTTAGTGTAGTTTTGTTCCCGTCTTTGGATAGCCTAGTAGCACAATCTCCTTTTGCTAGTTTCCCCCGAAAAAAAGCTTGCGTCTTTTGAATTTCTTATGGCATTTCAACCCAAAACTGAACCTGGGTTGTTGCTTAGTTCCATTTTCATCCGCAAGAGGGAAAAATCACTGTGAAACGATAATTAGGCAACGACCCAGGGTCGTTTTTGGGTTGAAACGACCAAAAGAAATTCACAAGACGCCATTTTTTCTAGGAGGCAGCTAGCAAATGGAGAATGTGTTACTACGTTACCCCAAGAAAGGAACAAAACTGCACTAAAACACAACACAAAGAAAGCAAATTTTAATCAGTTGAACCAGAAGATAATCGATGAAAGACTAAACAAAGTTTAAACGGTAAGCATAAAAAAAAATCACCTAGGATGCAATGCCGGAAGAGAGAAAAAGAAGAGGAGGAAGACGATAAAGATATCAGAAACAATAATGCAATGCCGCAAGAGAGAAACAAGAGAAAAAAGAGAAGAGAGGAAGACGATATCAGAAACTGAATGCTGTGAAGAGTCTGTGGTTTATTTAAAATGAAATTGAGCGTCGGTTGCTTGCGAAACCGACGTCTATAGTAATCTAAACGTCAGTTGTCTAACTAATTCGACGACCAAGTTAACATTTAAACTAACTTTTTGAATGCCCATTAGACGTCGGTTGTGAAGGGGCACCGACGTCTAGGGCGCTAAACCGATTGACGTTTCACTTCCTGTCAGGGACGTAGACGACAGTTATGAAGGGGTGCCGACGTCTATAATAATATAGACGTCGATTTTCTGCTGTCGGACGTGGAAGTGCTTCGGAGTTTGATGCACATAATTAATTACAGGAACATAAACGTCGCGCACCCAGAAATGCGACGTCTATTTTGCAGAAAATTTTTGTCTTCCCGCCTTCCGGACAGGCCATAGATGTCGGTTTTTGACAACCTGACGTCTAATAGCCTAGGAATCAGGTGACCAGCATTAACTGCACCCAAGTAGACATCGGCCCCATCACAACCGACGTCAAATGCGCAGGAGAAGTTTGTCTTCTCACCTACCTCATTACATTGGACGTCGGCTTACGGCAGAGCTGACATGTACTGCTTAATAGACGTCGTATTACCTTGAAACCGACGTCTAGGTTACCATCTTATTTACGATAATGCCACCGGTCATCATATGACGTCGGTGGAGCTCTAACAGACGTCTATGAGCTGACGTTAAACAACATTTTTCCACTAGTGAATGCATTTCCAACCAACAATCCAACCAAAATATAACATCACCAGTTCACAAAACATAATTCACGAGTTGATTCTAACCAAAATACATAGTTATACAAAACATCAAACATCACACACTAATTTCACTCAATCAAAACACAATTATCACCAAGTCATTCATCTCTAATATAACCAAATCATCCTATCAATATAGAAATTCATCAATCATACTTTAAATTTAATACTCAAATCATAAAACTAGCTTCCTTACCTTAAAAAGAAACTACCACAACTATACACAGCTCGTTGCTCTTGCATTGAGCTCAAGAAACTCTAGAAAAACCTACAAACCACAAGAACATGGTCAAAATAAGTCCTTAGGACCTCTGATCAATGAAGAGATAGGAAGAAAGCTAATTTAACACATGCGAAGATAACTCTTATGTATGGATTTGACTGAAGAATTAAAGGAAAAATGAGTAGAAACTTACTTGCTCTACAAGGAAAAGTAATCAGATAGAAAAGAAGGATTTTCTACCGTGATCACTCAGCACCTCTTGATCGTTAAATAAATTATCTAGGCGTTAGAAATTGTAGAGAGAACTAAGAGAAAGGGTTCTAGAAAGATGACAAGTGTTTTTATAATGAGATGAGTTTAAGAATTTCAATTTATATTATTGAATTATTTTAACTTTAAAATGTTTGGTCTCATTATTTTAAAACTTCTATCAATTATGATACTTGATTTTCTAGGATCTTACATTTTTAACCAAAATAACTATTTATAATAAAATATTACCTATAAAATAAACAAAAATAATTTATAACAAAATTATAAGAAATATTTATGTTTACTAAGACATGTGTTTTCAACCAACTATATGATAAAAACTAATAAAATTACAATTTTACTGGGAAAGTTTTATTTATTTTGTAAATAATATTTTATTAAAAATGGTTGAATTTTTAGAAAGATCTAATTTAAAAAAAACACTTAAATTTTAAAAATAACCATTAAAAATAAAATTAATAAACAACTATTCACTAAAAGTAAAATTATAAAAACAAATGTTTGCACCAAAAACTTGACTAATCTTTATATAATGATATAAAAGTATAAATACTAGTGTCAAAATGAATTAGAACATACAGGCTAACCCGGCCCACCACAGGTTCGAGTCGGGTTGGGTTTAAAAAAAATGAATTTTTTTTATACGGGTCAATTTTCAACCTGATTCTCTTAAAACTCGACTCACCCAGAATCCGTTAGCTCACCAACCTACCTTGTTTAATTTAATTATTTATTATTTTGTGTTTCAATATTATTAAAGATGTTTCAAAAGAGAAAAATATTATAAAAACTCATTCAAGACTCTAATTTTATAAATGGATAAGTGACATAAAAATTATTATAAACTTATTTTATTCGTTTTTTAGGTTTGCTTTTGGATTAGATTTGAGTTGTATGTTATTTTTTTTTTATATTTTGAATTGTCGAGTTTAACATCATTTTTGAGTGAAATTATTTAAATTTGAATTACAAAAAAATTGTAATTTTTTTAGATTAAAAAAACCCTTATAATTAAGTGAGCTATTGAATCAACCCTTTTAACCCACCAACTCGAACCGAGTTCAAATTTTTTTGACTCGCTGATAAATAAGTCAGATTGAGTTAGTTAACTAAGTGACCGAACCGTAATGGACCGGGTCAGATTAGGTTGAGTGGTCCATTTTGACAACACTAATAAATATTATCTATATCTATATTGTTTTATAATAATATTATATTATAAAAAGAGATTTCTTTTTTTTTTTGCACATATCTAATTTCTAATTTTACTCTTTAAGTAATTTTTAAAATAAAAAAAATTATTTTAACAATTTTTCTAACTTTAATCACTTTTTTTTTAATTTGACCATTTTTAAAAAAATTAATATTTTTTTAAAACTAAAGTAACTGTTATAATAAAAAAGTTACCTAAAAAGAACATTACCAACAATAAAATTAATCTAAAAAAAAATAAATTTGTTATAATTACAATAATAATAAAGAGAATTTTATAACTACAATAATAATAAAAATGTAAGAAAAAAATTAAATATACTTTAAAAAAAATGAACACATATGTTTTCACTAGCCTATACCATTATATAAAAAAGAGACTTATGGGATACACATTGTGTTTTCAGTTATAAGCTTTTAGTATATTTTTAAATTAAAAAATTATTTTACTAATTTTACTCTTTTATTAACTTTTTTTATATTTAATTATTTTTTATTTGATATTTTTTTCTAAAGTTTATTTATTTATTCAAACTTAAATAATTAATAAAAAAATAACCTATAATAAAATTGTAAAAATTATTTAAATTTATTTTTATAATTACAATAGTAATAATTTTACTATTTTTTATTATAAAAAAAATAGTACACATGTGTGCATGTGTTTCACTAATAGATAAGGTAATTGTTTTTAGTAATTGGATAGATGGTTTTTGATATAATATTTCACTGATTTTATATTTATTAATATAAATTATTTTATTTCTTATATTTTATACTTTACATATATTTTTTATAAATATTTGTTAAGATTTTATTTTTTATAAATTTAATAACATTTTTATTTTAATAATAATTAAAATAATTAACTTTAAATTTTTTTATAATTTTAAAATAAAAGTAGATACACTTTTTCACCAGTACAAACAAACATCTTTCCTGTAGTACAAGAGAAAACACATTCGTTTGTGTCTATTTTTTTATTATAACAAAAGTTTTATTAATAAACTATAAAACTATAAAACATATTATAGAACAAAATTGTAAAAGAAGATGTTACTAAAATACATCAAAATTAAAAATTTCACAATAGAAAATAATTTCTTAAATAAACTGAATTTAATTAATTTTTTATAACTTAAATATTTAAATTTAATAGTCTACAAAAAAAAATGTGTAAAACTTCCTTAAAAAAACAACATAGATTTTATAAAATCTCTATTGAAAGTTTGTCTTATCTCTCGTAAGTATATCCAGCAGTGGCATATCTACATCTATTCTGATATAATACAAATCTTATATGATATACACTAATACATCATTTATATCTGACTAGTCCTTCCCACAATCCTATTACACCAAATAATAAGCAATACAATAAAAAATCATATATTCCCTTAAAAGGAATCCTGATCAACCCATTAGCTCTATCCAATTTGTCCCTTAAAGACAACTTGTGCCAATACCCACCATCTTTATAAGTATATGCCTTTTTCTAAACTTTATCGAACCGTTCATGTTTACCAAAACATAACAATTCGAGTGGTCCTTCACCGTAGTTTCAGACTTATCTCCCTATTCCCCAAGCTACTCACATTAGCTCTAAACTCAGCATGAGCCAGAATTCTACGGGCGAGACATCCATCTCTTTCTACCCCTTACAAAAGGAAAATGCAATACTTAAATCCTATTCCCTTCCACTGCCCATCATGGACAAAGAGACTTATCTCTTCCACCGCCTTTTAAAGACAAAGATATTCACCTTTCTATCCCTCGCAAGAGGAAAAGTGATTACCTTTTTACACCCTCAAAAGAGGAAAGGTACAACTTCAGATTAACGAAGTATAGCCAGAAGACATACTCAAAACATGCCACCATCACACCACATGGTTGGTTCAAGATCGTGACTCTCCCACTAAGCTAAATAATGATCATGAAAAAACATTGCCGCTCTTCTCATAATCCATCCTCTTCCTTGGCCTTACACAGGTGCAAATGACCTCTTTCCACTGCATTGCACAAGCAAAAAAAAAAGGACCGTAACTTTAAGGGTATCACTACCACCGTACTAGATCACTTGCTACTCTTGAATAAATCAAGAGTAGTCCTCTGAGTATCTCACAAGTCACAGTTCTCTCCTAACTCACAATTCTCTCACAGAAAGTTGTGTAATTTCTATCTTGTCTCAAACTCACTCCAAACGAGTATATCCATCTTACTTAGTGAAATATTTAATTAAACAAGACAACTTCTAAATAACTCAACGCAAATTCATGTAATAAACTCTTGACAACCTATGCATCATTAAAACAACCACAAAACCATAATATCACACCATATGAATTTAAAACTCGCTTCCAAACCCATATTCACTCATCTAGTAATACAGAGGCACCCAAACATCTAATTTCATATTAAACCACACAATAAAAGAATTAATCTAAGCTAATACATGAAACAACACTTAAACAAACTCACATATTAATGATTTTAGTAGGTTCACATGGATTTTTCCTTTAAAGCAAAAATCAGAATCTATACATGCCTTCACCTTTTTCAAAGCTATGATTGAAAATCAGTTTAATAGAAAAATTAAAGTCATTTCATGTGGGAGGTGGTGAATTTAAACTTGTCCAGAGGATTGTCTCATAATCATGAATTATTTTTAGAATGTCTTGTCCCCACACCTCTCAACAAAATGGCAGGGTTGAGAGAAAACACAAACTGGTTGCTGATGGGAAGCCTTCTCAAGTGTTATTTATCTAATCAATAAACTACCACCATCAATAAATCCAAACAAAAGTCCATACTCCCTGATTTACAAGAAAGAACCCAACTATGCAAACTTGAAACCTTTTGATCGTGCTTGTTATCCATGTCTCAAAACATACCATCAATATAAACTTCAGTTTTATACAACTAGGTGTGTGTTTCTTGGTTATAGTAACTCACACAAAAGATACAAATGATAACTCTTATGGGAGAATTTTCATCTCAAGACTTGTGATTTTCAATGAGAATCACTTCCCTTTTCATGAAGGTTTCATTGATACAATAAATTAATTAAAATAATTAATTGAAGTTATTTTTGCTTCCAAATTACTCTGCAGATACCACTATCAACAATACAACACTCTTGAACCAGACAACAATACTACAAGTTATTAGGAAGAAATCGCAAGTGATAGTCCTGCCAACAATGGTACAAATGAAGGAGATCTTGGTGAATCTTTTATTGCTACATCAAGAGAAAGTCAAAAGAAGGTTCAACATTAGTAGAGTCAATAGAGAACAACAGTCAAACTAAAAGCAATTAACCTTCCACCAACACTCATTGGATGGTGACTACAAGCAAAACTGGAATTTACAAGCCTAAACAACCATACATAGGATTGACAGAGGTTCAAGAAGATGACAAAGAACCAAGAAATGTCAAGGAAGCTTTAATCAAGCCATAATGGAAAGACTTAGGACATATACACTACTTTCTTGGCACTGAAGTACAAAGGAATGACAGTGGAATGTACCTAAGGCAAACTATGTACATAAAAGATATTTTGAAGAAGTTCAGCATGGAGACAATTTCTACCTGTCCAACACCAATGGTGGCTAGTAGACAATTCACCACAAAAGGGAAACCAATGACCAATGCTACTTTATACAAGCAAGCCATATGTGCATTGCAATATTTGACTAATATAAGGCTAAACATATCTTTTGCGATCAACAAGCTCAATCAATATATGAGCACACCTACCATGGATTACTGGCAAGGAATAGAAAGAATACTAAAATATCTTCAAGGCACAATGAACCTATGTTTGCACATAAAACCTTCAAATGATCTTGATATAATGGGGTATTCTAATACAAATTGGACAACTAGTACTGATGATAGAAAATCCATGGCAGAACAATGTATATTTCTTGGAGAAACTCTTGTTTCTTGGTCTTCAAGAAAACAAAAAGGTAGTCTCACAATCAAGAACAAAATCACAATACAGAGCCTTGTCTGATCTTATTGCTGAAGTAGCTTGGATTAAAACTGTTATGATAGAACTAAAACTATAAATGCTCAGAAAACCAATTATGTGGCGTGATAACCTAAGTGTCAAGTCAATTGCTTCTAATCTAGTCATGCACAAATAGTCTAAACACATTAAGATAGATGTGTACTACATACGTGATCAAGTCTTACAAAATGAAGTAATTGTGGCTTATGTTCCTAGTACTAATCAAATTGCAAACTATTTGACTAAACCTCTCACTCATACAAGATTCAACTTGTTAAGAGACAAACTTGACATGACTATATCACTACCAGTTTGAGAGGGGAATTAGACAACATAAAATATTCTGTCAAATATTTTATCATTAATGATTCTTGATTTTGGTGATTCACAATATTAATTTTATTTTATGATATAATATTACAATAATTACTATAATTATTCATAAGTGTCCTATTTAGAAAAGTATTTGTTTATATTACTATAATTATAAAATCTTGATTATATATTAATACTTATATTTAAATAATATATGATCAATACAAATTATAAATACCATTTTCTATATATGCACTTACCAAAACAACATCTAATTCATGAATATTGCACGTATAAAACTGAAATTTACGTGAAAGTTCAAAAACAGATTTTAAATTAATAACCACAAAACATTTTCAGCAGCTGAATAACCACTAGTCAACTCCTTTCTAAAACAATACGTGCAGCACATTCAAACTTAATCTAAAATTCTAAAAAAACAGCTTTCACACATGAATAACTAAAAAAACACTAGAACAGGCCACATTGAAATCTGAGCAACGAGCATTTTACAGCGGGTTGCTCAACCACTTGGCATTACCACCAAAGCTACACACATCAAACCAACTATGTGCCACCATATGCTTCACCGATCCCCATAATTTCTTACGCTAAAATCAACAAGAATTCAGCAGCTTCTAACCATGTCTGAACCTGCACATAACCAAACTTAAACTAAGCTCTTAAGACAGTTTTCACACTCAAACCCATACACTAAACCAAAACAATGGCATGAAGAAACCAGACAACAAAGGGTCATACATCAGCTTGCTCAAGTACCTAACAACACCATCAAAACAGCCCACATCCAACTAGAAATGTCCCAAACTCATAACTCAAACATTTCTTTATTTCTAACGTGTACTAACAGTTTCAGTAGCTCCAAACCATTACGAAATGTGCTCACGGCCCAAACAAAATCTGCATTAGTTTATGGCCACTTTTAAGTCATTTTCCATCCATTTAAATACCAAAACTTGGCAGCACCAATCTGTACTGACCACATCATCTTGGCCACTAAAACACTGCAACAAAACCAAATAAAATATGCACCAGATTCTTCTATCATCATGAGATTTTTGCTGCACCAAAGCTTCCAAAATCTGCCAACTCTAACACATCCAGAATTGGTCCAGCAGCTTCTAGTCTACTAGCTATTAACGTTTAACTTTAACCCTGCAGCAATTAAAAACAAAACTAGACCTACATTTGCTGTTAATATAAGATGAAACTTGCAGAACCAAGCAACCTGTCCAGCAGCTTTTGGCTTACAGGAAACACCTCCAAAAGTCTAATTTCACAATCCTGAAACACATCTTAAACTTTCCAGCACTCAATTTCAATCCAGAACAACAAACTGCATCAAGCTAACTGACTCCAGTTTAAATTTAATCCATAAATCCACTGCACCAGTTTAATGTTCCAGTTTTCATTTCTTACACTGCATTCGAATATGGACCAGAAATTCCATATCCAAACCAGTTCCTAGACCTGCTTCCATCATCTGAATTCCATCCAAAAATAACACTACAACACGTCAAACATCTACTTCCTTCCAGCATTGATTCTAGTGAGCCATTCATCCCAGAAAATAAACACTGCAATCAGTCCAGCTTATAGTTAGTCTTTGCTTTCCAAGTATTACTGCGTCAGTTGCTGCACCAAGAGAAATGCTCCAGCATACATTTCTGTCCAGCACTAGTTCCAGCATAAAACTACTGCCTCAAGTCTATATTTATGAACCAGTTTTCCCCAAACACCACAAGTGACATTGGCTGCACCTAAAGAATGAAAGATATGGGTCCATTACACCAGCTGCAAAGCCTGCATAATCTGCTTCTTGGATACTAAAAGCCTAGTCTTGTTTTTATTAATACTTTTATTTAATATGCAATCTTTAAAAATGAATTAGCAACTGTTATATTTATGAAATTTGGGTATTTTTTTTCTCTGTTTTTGGTTTTTCTCTGCTCCTTTGTCCCTAGTCTTTGTAATAATATACGTGTTTTCGGTCTTGACGAGTTTTGAGGTAGATACTTGAGATTTTGTTGCTTAATAATTTCAAAAGCCCTGACTTTAAAATTGAATCCTGTACATAAGGCTACTAAGACATGAACGGGCTCCTGAGAAATGCTGCAAACGCAATGCTGCAGAGTTACGCAAAACTGATCCTCACCACCTCGAAAACACTTCTCCTCAATTCCCATTCATTCCCTAAAACCCTAACCACCGCGGCCTCACCCCGAGACGAGTACTTTGCAGTGATTCACCACGTTTCCAACATCGTGCGCCGCGACTTCTACCTGGAACGCACCCTCAACAAGCTCCGCGTCCACGTCACACCGGAGCTAGTCTTCCGTGTTCTCCGCGCGTGCTCCGCGGCCTCCACGCCCTCCCTCCGCTTCTTCAACTGGGCTCTATCCCATCCCTCCTACACCCCCACCTCTCTCGAGTTCGAACAAATCGTCACCACCCTCGCCCACGCCAACAATTACCAAACCATGTGGTCCCTCATCCGTCAAGTCACCCTCCACCACCGTCTCTCCCTCTCCCCTGCCGCCGTCGCCACCCTCATCGACGCCTACGGCCACCACCGCCACATCGACCAGGCCGTTGAAGTCTTCAACAAGGCCGCCGTCCTCAACTGCCCCCAAACCCTCCCGCTCTACAACGCCCTTCTCAAATCCCTCTGCCACAACCGCCTCTTCCACGGCGCCTACGCCCTCCTCCGCCGCATGCTCCGCAAGGGCGTCCACCCCGACAAGACCACCTACTCTATCCTCGTCAACGCCTGGTGCTCCTCCGGCAAACTCCGCGAGGCCAAGCTCTTCCTCAGGGAAATGAGTGACAAGGGCTTCAACCCTCCCCTTCGTGGCCGCGACCTTCTCGTCGAAGGCCTGCTCAATGCCGGTTACGTTGAATCCGCCAAGGGAATGGTCAGGAAGATGATCAAGGAAGGGATCGTTCCCGACGTTGGAACTTTCAATGCCGTGGTGGAGACAGTGTGCAAGGAAGACGTTCAATTTTGCATTGATCTTTATCACGAGGTTTGTGCTTTAGGGATGGTTCCTGATGTCAACACTTACAAGATTCTCATTCCCGCTGTTTCAAAAAGTGGCTCCATTGGTGAGGCATTTAGGTTGCTCAACAATTTCGTTGAGGATGGTAACCGTCCATTTCCTAGCTTGTATGCGCCTGTTATTAAGGCTCTGTGTAGGAGAGGGCAGTTTGATGATGCTTTTTGTTTCTTTGGGGATATGAAGGCCAAGGCACATCCCCCTAACCGCCCTCTCTATACCATGTTGATTACCATGTGCGGCCGTGCCGGGAAGTTTGTGGAGGCCGCTAACTACCTCTTTGAAATGACTGAGATGGGGTTGGTCCCCATCTCGCGCTGTTTTGACACGGTTACTGATGGGTTGAAGAATTCTGGCAAACATGATTTGGCTAGTAGAGTGCAACAGCTTGAAGTTTCTATCCGTGGTGTTTGATGCATCATGTATTTGTCTCTACCATTATTGCTCATGCCCTGCCTCTCTCAAGCTCAAAAGTTCTCTATACATTGGAATATAGGTCTCAAATCCTTTGCTCTCTCTATTCCATCTGTGTTGGGCTAAAGTTCTTAGTTTATTTCCCTCAATTGTGTTCACAAACTTGATTTTTTTTATATCATACATTCTTTCCTTTAAGAAACTTATTGGTTGCACTGCTTGCTCTTGTTTCTGAAAAGATGAAAACCTTTATTGTTGTTTGGCAGAATAAGGTACATTACATAACACATTGTGAATGGATGACCTTTGAAAACCTGAGCAAACCACATTTGTGACGTGTAAGACAAGACAGACAGACAGACGGAACAAAGAGAATGTTTTCATTATAAATATATTACTATCATTTAGCACATGTGTCCTGGGAATATCTCAGAATGTATCATATAGAGAAAGCCATTCTTTATCTCGGATGCATCACCGTTTTTTTCTCTAGTTCCAATACCATCAGGCGAGTCATGTTTTTAGGAATAGTACTATGTGCATTGAAATTATTTTCACCGGCATCTTCCTGTTAGAAATGATTTCAACTTGTTGAAGAAGAAATTACAATAGTAAAAAACGAGCTATTGTAGAACTTGCTTTGAGTGTCATTATTTGTGCGCTGTTATCGTTTCGGTTTTGTGTTTTGACATATTTTTAATGGTTCTGTCTATCGTACAGTTTCTTCCCATAAAAGAGGAACAAGAAATGGACCAAAAGCTCTGAAACCTATCCCCGTGATTGTCCTATGCAAGTAAGACTTCGTCTGTTTCGCCTTATTGTTTGTTATTATTTGGTGTATTTTGCAAATATCTGGTAATTTCTCTGCTATCAGCTATATTAGAGCCTTTGAAGGATAGGTACTTAAATGAAATATATATTAGTGTAAGACAGTGCAATTTAGGCGTGAAATAAACTTCTAATGAACAGTTCAATTCTACCTGGTCATATGTTTTAGTCTATAATGTTATAGTTTTATAATTTCCCTCAGCTTGCGAACTGTGTCCTTTCTTCTTTGTACGTTTTAAATTTATATCATGCAACAGAAATAGTTTGAGTTTCTGTATTTGAAGAAGTTGAATTGTAAATCAATCTGTTAAGCCAAAGAAAGGCTAAGGATCACAACAAAGAAAATACATTTTTCTAACTAATTGCTGGTAATATGAGATTCCATAATTTTTTTAGAATGTTTACAATAATTTAATATTATGAAGAGTTCATGTTCAATTAGTTAAAATATTTCTTTAATGAACCAAGAACCAATGCTGGAGATAAAAGGGAGAGGTTAGAAGGGAGGGTGGGATTTCTTTATATGTTGCGGTCTAAAAGACACTTCATACTTATACTTGAGCTAAAGCGAAACTACTCTGCAGTTTGGAGAGCAATGGGACTTTTTATTTCATTGCATGCCATAGATATGGTCCCCTTCTTCCTCGCATGTTATTCCACAATGAGTCAAACCTGCTAATAAACAGTCTAGAAAACAGTAATTATGGTAAGATCATGAGGAGAGAGTTACTAGACTTTACTCCTCTAAACCATTACTGTGCTACCAGTTCGAGAGGAATTAATCAATAAAGTCAGTGATATGCTCTAGTTATGCTTAAAAACTGTATTGAGCTATCAAATAACTAAATTTGTTTTGTTTGTTTTTATTGCTACTCAAACTGTTAACAGAAGTTAGAAAGTTGCTCACGGTATCACTCAGTTCCAAATTATTCTTATACAAAGTTGAAGGAGAACAAGTAGTTGAGAATCATCACACCCAAGAATTGGTAGACTTTAAGCAAGAGTACATATATGTAAAATATTAATAACGTTTGGTTTTTTTTCACCATGTTTTGTAGGACAATTGATTGCCAATTTTTTGAAAATTATAAAAATAGAGTTTGGGAACTTCGCTTTCAACCTAGTTCTTGAATAGCCTGATGCATGAATCATGATTTCTTAGGCAATTCTTTTAGCCGATTCAGCATTATCGAAGAGGTTAACTTGTTTCTGTGAAAAAGGGGATAAAGAGAGGCAGGGAAGGGTAAACTTTAAAATTTATTTCCCATATATCTGCGATGTGTGGATTCCATCATCAACTGCCAGTGAAGCATGCTTGCACTGTTAAAATTCAACTGAATTTCTATTGTATAAATACGGTATGCATAGGTAGGTTTGCTTAGTTTAGGTCCCTTCCATACTGTTGCCAAAAGATTAAAATATTAAACTTTTTGTATTTTTCCAGTTTAGGTGAGTAATTAACCTCACTTTTTTCTGTTGGGGTTGTGGTTAGGCTTCCACACTTTTTCTGTTGTGGCAGGAAACCTAATCAAGGTAATACTGGTGAACAGAAAGGTAGTCCAAGCCAATAAAGCTGTTTGCGTAACAGCAGATGTTAGTTGACGTTAGGAGCCACCCATAAGTAGGCCCTTTTGGTAGTCATGCTTTATTTTATTCTTGTTTCCTAAGCAATGCCATTATTGGATCCGAGATTTTTTGCTTTAAAAGATAAATGGAGTGGTTGGTGGATAAAATTTGTGGATTTTGAAAGATGATATTCCACATCCATTTTAGAGTGAGCTGTTTTAGTGCTTTAGTATTGATCTAAAGACATTTATCTTTCACCTATAAGCAAACATCGTTCTTTAGAAAGATAAGTAGGGGTGATTGCTCATATCTAAACCTGCTAAATAATGCTAATGATTCAGATTTACACTATCATCAATTAGATGGTAAAAGTCCAGGAATCTGAATTTACTAGACCAGCTACGGAAGCATCACAAGTATAGGCCGAAGGGCCCGTTTTATGTCGAGTCCACTCCAGCAAGCAGTGACAACAACCGATGTCTTTTATTTACCTTTTAATGCATAAGTGGAACACCAAACGCCTAACAAAAGTTTGTTAATCTGAAAAAAATGCGCAATTAAGCTGAGCTAGATTTTAATATGCAGTTCTTTCATGGTATATTTTTTGTATCCCCCGTAAAATTCCTATACACTTGCATTTGTACCGGAATGACCTTTCAAGAATTTTACAGGGGTGGTGAAAGAAAAAACCTTCTTGGATACTAAAAGCTGGTCTTACTTTTATCAATTGTTTTATTTGATATGCAATCTTTAAAAATGAATTGGAAACTGACAAATCAATAGTTTTATATTTATCAGTAGTTTTATTCTGTTTGGTATTATAATGGTTTATTTGCCTCTGCATGTACTTAAAACTTGTTATGATTTCGAGGATTTTAGTTTAAAAGTAGTATGTTTATGATAGTAGAGTTGTATGATTTTAGTTTAAAAGTAGTGTTTTCCTATGTTTTGTTGTTCAGGGTTGTTTTATTTGGTTAATTCTGCAAACTTTTTATCCCAGATTGTAGACATAAGTTTCTTTCAACATTGTTGTTGATCCTGTTTATATACTTTTAATTCTCGAATTAGTCAAATCTTAGTGTACAAGGACCATCTCTATGCTTCTTAATATGACTTGTATGAAATATGATATGACTATTCTAGTTGATGATGATTCATGATTTTGATTAGGAATAATAGTTGACATTTTATTGGGTTGTAAATGGTTGCGATTAAACATAAGGAAATCTACACGGTGATGCCTTTTATCTTATGGTCTAATTATCTATTATCTTATTTCAGACTACTATGGCTGACAATATCTCACCTTCTGCCTTTGAAAAAGAACATGTAGATATTCCTTTTTATTCCGCCAATTTTGAAAAAACTAACCTGGTAATTGATGTCGTTATCTGATAATTTGAAAATAAGTTCAACTTCAACTTTAGGTCATTTTGGTGTTATTTGATTATGTAGTAATTATTATTTTTCGACGAGTTTCAATGATTCATGTGATAATGGAACAGGTATTTGGAATGGTTGAAAAGAAGATGGAATATAGGGTCGAATTATTCAACAAGTAGGTTTCCCTGTTCTTGCTTGCCTTGATAGTTTTACTGTTGTTAGCAAGTATAATGTAGAGTATTTTGTTTGAGAAGATTCGTTGGTGGCATAATTCATTTGGCCAATTTTGTTAATTTTTATATATAGGATGGCCTAGACCTGTTTCAAAAAATGTGTTGACAATAAGTGGGGAAACTCTTCTCTAATTTTATTAACTGCTTGAATAATTCTCATGTTTGATGCTATTCATATGCCATCCAGTCCAATCCACCCAAGTTGTAAATTAGTTTCTTATTTTGATGATGGCTCACTTAGTGTTAGTTCTTATAAATTTAAGTTAGAGGAAGTGTAAAGTATAAAACTATAGAAAGATTGTTGGTGTTTTTTAATCAATGGTATTTGGCCCCAATGCCATAACCCTTATTCTCCTTCCTCTGTTTCTGATTTGTATTGTAAGGTGTGAATTGGAGGATGGTGTTCTTTGGGTTGATGGTTGTGGATTGGTTCTGTGTGTGCAAGGAAAAGTAAAAGTGATGATGGTGGTAGGAATTGTGAAGATGTCTAAGAAGAAGAAAAGGGGTTGAGACATGGCAAAAAAATGATGGATCGGCCTCACGCATATAGCCCGACAACCCGACACTCAGAAGATCAACTTCATAGCAGTCATAGAAGTTCAACATCTTAGCATACAACAGGAAAAGAGGCAGAATGAAAGCTTGGTAGGTAACATGGGAACTCTGCAGACATTATTTATGTATTTAAAAATAAAGAAACTAAAGTTTGGTCAATCATGGACCCATGTTGTAAGCCCGGGTGATTGTCATCATAATGTTTGGATTTTTAACATTGTTAAACCTATGTATATTTAAATTATTTGTTTCCATGATTGATTCTTATATATTATATAATTCTTTGGAATGCAATAATATTATGAACTTTTATAATATACTTCAATGTTCAGGATTCTATAACTAGTGTTGTAAAAATGAGTTGGTATTCTCACCATAGGTTTGGACTTAGTTGGATTGAAAAAAAAAAAAAAAATTTGACTAATTTTAAGTTCGTTCCTTTAAGAATATGGTTCATCGAGGTTAAATTTGTTGAGTTTGGTGATTCGTCAATCCACTTAATTTTATTTTTTTTTCATGTTTTTTGATTATATTTGGAGTTTACGATAATTTTGAATTGTATTATTATTTTTAATTTAAATTGTCTTTAGAGTAATTTTAGATTGAAATTTATTTAGATTTGAATTAAAAAAAAATTGTTATTTTTTTTGAAAAAAATATATTAACTAAATTTCCTACTAACAATATATTGAAAATTATAAGTAAATATTGACTAAAATAGAGAAAAAAAATCTATTTAGAAAAAAAGTTGAAATGCTTATATATAAGAGCAAAGACTATATTAATTATAAAATGTGAAAAAAATATTAAATATTTATTACATATGCCATTAATAAATAAAATTATTATTTTTTTATACAAGTTATTTTTAATTTTATATTTAAATAACTACATTTTTTTAATTCAAATAACCACTTATAATATAATAAAATAATTACTTATAATAAATTTTTTAAATTATTTATGTTTATAAATACTTTTTTTATAAAAAAATTATATTTTATAATTGGTTTAATTACCTTTTTAGTCCCTAAGTTGGGGAGTGAATTTCTGTTTTGTACCTGCTTTTAAAAATGATGTTATTTGGTTCCCACGTTACGAATTTTGTAAAATTTCGATCCCTTTCGTTAAATAGGTTGTAACGACGTTAACTTTAGTGCATTTTTCTTCTCTCTCTCCTCTACTTTTTCTGACACTTTTTTCTCTCACCATTAATTACCTTCACGTTTTCTCTCACTTCCACCTTTCTTTTTGTTTTCTGCCAGCATTAATTACCTCTTAAACTTTGTTTCCATTCTATTATTTTAGTGAAACATATAATTATTGACGTGCATTTTTTAATAATGACGAACCAGTCTATTATTTTAATAATGCCATTGATCAAATAGGTGGTGCATTGTCTTTGCTTGGATCTATCTATGGATTCAGAGAGGTATAGAGAGCTAAGATTGAACTGCAACTAAGATTGAACTGCCTGTTATTGAACCTTCATCTTAATTAAAGAGAGCTATAGAGAAGATCGTTGAGTTCATCCTAAAAAACGGAAAACAATTTGAGGCTAACCGACAACCTGTGCCCTGCACAACGAATTTTACGTAATTAGCATACCTAGAACACAAGGAAAATCCAATTAAGGAGTTCGTTTGTCTGACTTCTAAAATCTAGTGAAAACTATGATTGCTTGAGTTGATAGATTCCACTTACTTAGAAGTCGGTGCACTGCCACTTATAGAAGCACCTGTATGGTTATGACCGGTTCCATTATTAGCTGAACAAGGCCGTTCTTGCAACTTGCTTGGAATTTCTTTCATTGCAGAAGGCTAAGCACAAGAAGGCCTAGGTGACAGCATTACGTTCATCCCCATATTACCAGTAAACTTCCCTTGCACGAAAGATTGCGACAGCTAAACTCAGACACAACAAAAAAATTCATTTCTCACAATATTAAGAACTTCAAGCATCTATTCCAACTTGAGAAAACCCATCCATGGTATCAGCAAAACCTCTCTTGTTGCCGGAAACAACAGTTTTCTGGGACGACAAGCAAATCCCGTCTTTAGTAGGAACTAAAGGGAACAGTGGCTTCTCGTCGAGCTTTGCTGAGCTTAAAGAGAAAAGATCGGGATCCCTTTCAGGTGACTGTGACCCGGGAAGACCCAACCTCAACTCCGTAGCCTTCAAATTCATGTTCTCCTTTTTCTCATCACCCAAGCCTGGCACAGTAGATGCACAACTATCCACTGATGCAGCAATCAGACAACCCTAAGTAATTCCTTTCTTTCAATCCAGCCCCATTCTGAGAGAAACAATCCAAGGACTGCGAAGAACCAGACGCTACAGTTGACGACACCTTGCTCAACCCATCCTCTTCCGTTACCGCCGGCGGCGGCGACATCACATTCCTCAGCAGTTCTTTTCAGAAAAAAAAAGAAAAAGAAAGAAAATAGGAGTACATTCTACCTTAAAGTGCCGAGAAAGATAATCGATGAAGAAATCTTTGAAAAAAGAGGAACAGTTAGAAGTAAGAGAAGAGAATTTGAAGTAGTACGCACTTAAGGAAGCGAGTTTTGGTAGATCAGAGATAGAAGAAAACTGGTACTGATTTTGTGGATGGGTGCAGATAAAGGTGGAAGTGAGAGAAAACGTAGAGGTAATTAATGGTGAGAGAAAAAAGTCTCAGAAAAAGTATAGGAGAGAGAAGAAAAGTGCAGTAAAGTTAACGTCGTTGCAACTTATTTAACGGAAGGGATCGAAATTTTACAAAATTCGTAATGTGGGAACTAAATAACATCATTTTTAAAAGCAGGTACAAAACAGAAATTCACACCCCAACTTGGAGACTAAAAAGGTAATTAAACCTTTATAATTTAACAATGTTTTTGTTTTATATTTCAGTAATAATAATAATAAATTTTTTTTGTTATGAAAATAAAAATAAGCATACATATGCATAGGTTAATTTGAATTTGTAAAATTTCTTCACTCCGATCATGTAAACACAAGTTGAGTTGATTAAGGGAGAAGCTTTATTTCTTTTAAGTTATGGATAATATGTATAGCGAGAAAAGTCATATTAATCCTCTTTCTCCAGCAAGAGAAAAATCATGTCATATTACTGTTAAGAGATAATTTTACACCATTTATAGCATTAATTTAAGAACAACAATTATACGAAAATTATTGGAGAACATTTTTATAAGTCTTCCTTGAACTTTATACATTGGTTAACCTTTGAATGTAAAGGAAAATTATATCAATTGCAAATTAAATTTATATAGTATTAACTTTCCATATCAATTGGTCATTTGACTCATGAAAAAATGTTAGCTTTCTAAAATGATTGAATGATGAACCTATGTAGAACCTTTTACATTGGTGAGCAATATAATTTTATAGTTCTTCAAAAGCAAAAATGTAATATGCATTTTTTTTAATATTTTTATTATTATTTAGTGGTTATTTGTAATCTTGTACAATATATAAGTCCTAATCTCCATTTTTTAAACTGTAAGAAAATGTTGAATAAAAATTGTGTTGATAGTAAAATTGTGATCTCGATCCCTCATTTTTTTTTCATGTTCATGACTTTTGGTTAAATTGAAGGTATCTAATTAACATATAGTTGAAACCTCAGTATATTGTTAGAGACATTTGTCACAATACATTCTAATTGATAAATTGTAATATGTATTTGTTGAGTCTCTCAACCATATTAATGTATTTGTCATATGTTTTTTAGGTTGCTATTATTACATTTGTTAAAAAAAAAAACTAAAAAGGAAAAATAAGATTACTGTTGTGTTTCATTGACTAATTATTGAAATTCATTAATAATTATTCTATTGTTATTAGAAGTAGTTTCATAATTTTTTCTTAAATTATTTGTGTGCTTAATTTATTTAATTTAAATTAAATGATTTGAAAAATCTTTTTAATTTGTTTTCTTGTAGAATTATAATTTATGAAGATATGTGTCCACATACTTATGAATATGTTTTTAGTCATCTTAATTTTTTTTGTTAATGTTTAATTATTTGAAAAACATACAAATGGTCATATTTAACTATGAACCAATTCTTAATAAAAAATTTGTAAATGTTATAGATTAGGAAGAACTTTGTGTCACTAACTCCAAGTATGTAAAATCAATATTGTAATCTATCTCACAATAAGTAACACTAATAAAAAGAACTTTATACTTTTTAAATTTTGATTAACCATTAATACATTCCATAAGTGATAAGTTAAGAAGCATCACTTGGGAAATAACTAAGAGAATAACTCACCATTTGGGAAATAACTAAGGGAATGACTCATCATTTAAAATATGACACATAAAGATAACAACTTGTATTTTTATTTTATTAAAATTTTCAAGATTAGTTTATGAACTCTTATTATATCAAGAGTGTGATGAGAAGGGTTAGGCAAAAAATGAATACATGATCTCATTGAATTTCCATAAAAATCGAAGTTCATTTTTCATAAATTAAAATTTGTTAGATGATGAAGAAGCTTGCCTTCAATGTCAAACATTGGAACCATTTCAACTTTGCCAAGATGAGGTTGATGTGCATTTTCCTTATGTTGACTTCATTGAAAAATAGTTGATTTACATTAAACTTTCCTCTTTTAATGATATCTTGCCAAAAATTAAGGTTAAGGTGATAAAATAACGTGTCATATATCTTTTGTCTTCGTAATATTTTTGCTCAATTGAGTGGAATATTATGTCACTTATGTCTTTCCCATGCCCTTGATGAAGTATAGGAATTGATGTACTATACATGGGGTAGGTTGAAAGCAATCCCTAATAAGAGGTGGTAGATAATGGGCCTACCAACCTCAATTGCATGGTTTTTATATTTTAATTTATGTAATATGAACTCATTGTAGATTTGTTATTTCTTTTTCTTGTGAGTAAAACTTCTTATAAACTATCTTCTTGCCCATCAACTTCATTACAAAGTTCACTCAATATAATACATGTTACATAGCATCATCATATTTATACATGTTGTCCCAACCTTCGTAATAGTAGTTAGGGGTAATGCGGACACTAATTGCTTGCCCAATAGCTATTTGGTTCAAAATCATCATAAGTTTAATGACATTGAACCAATTGTCTCTCCTTCTAATGATTTGTGCTAAAACATTCTCACCAACTTTAAAGTAAATGGATTGACCCTAATAGAATCCTTTTATACCTTATCCAACTAGGGCCTATGCAGACTCTAAATCTTACTACCTTAGGTTAGGATCATAATGCAGAGTTAGTCACGTTAAGGGCGACAACTTAAGTATAGGGTGGCCTAAGTAATTTGGCTCATTAACCCGCTTAGGCCCACCTTGCAAAACCCATAGCCCATGTGGGCCAATGACGGAATAGGACAGCTTGGTCCACATAGCTCACATTGTGTAGATTTTTCTCAACATGTGTCCATAACTTATGATGTGTTCACTGATATAAGTATTGTGTGAATTTTCCATTAATTAAGTTTACTTTCAAAAGGGTCTTTTATCAATTCTCAGTTTTGTTTGAAAACTTTAGTTACTACAAACTTAATTTTCGTTGTTGTTTTAGTTAAGTATATTAGGTGGGTCACAAATTTATTGGGCTCACACTGACTTAATTAAGAAAAAAAAATGATGTACTTTTCTTCATGGGCTACCAACCCATTATTCAATTTAAAATTATGCAACCCTTTGCATTGAGTTTTTATGAGGGAGACATATTGATAAAATGTGAGTACCTTGGGTGAGAAAAATATCATGTGCAAATAAGCTTGCTTGTAGAAAAGGTTTTATTTCATGGAGTTTCCTCTTTTGTTATCCACCTTGTTGATGAAGAAGATTTTTTTTTATTTTGATCCTTAATTGTTAGTGTACTCATTAGTTATTATTAGTGATATTGGATTAGGTCCCGTGGGTTTTCTTTCCCGTGTTAAAAGTTTTAATGTCTATTGGTTTCTCTCTTTTGTATTTTGTGTATCTTATTGTTTTGCATATTATTTATATAGGGAAGATTTGATTTGGGTTTTTCTTCCGCTTGTTATTTGTTATTTTTATTATCTTCCCAACAAATGGTATCAGAACTCTAGTTAGGAGCTTTGATTTGTGTTCTGAAGATGGGAGATAATGATGGTGTTAGAACCATAATTAAATTGGATTCTACAAATTATTCATTATGGAAATCCTGCATGGGAGATTTCTTATTTTGTAAATACCTTCATGGTCCTATTAAGGTTATTGGAAGAAAATAAATAAAAATATTATTGGCATGACCAGACAAAGGATAAATTAATCAATTTATCAATATGTATTAGATGATACTCTAGCTTACTACTTATGGGAGATATTAAACTAGTTGTTTGAGTCTAAAAATTCCTTAGACAAGGCATTCCTTGTTAGAAAACTAGTAAACTTGAAATACAGGGATGAATTTGTGAGAAATGTTCATGATGCGAATAATGCAAAGTTGTGGTTGTCCCAACAAAAAATATACTCAAAAGGAATTAGAGAGATTTAATATGAACAATTTTGAGCCGACTAACACTCCAATTGCCAGTCAATTTAAGTTGAGCTCAAAGCATTGTCTTACAAGTGACAAAAAAAAAGAAGAAATGTAGAAGATTCCATTTCATTTACAGTTGATAGTTTGATGTAAGTTATGATGTGTACAAGACCAAACATTCTTCATGTTGTTGGTGTAGTGAGTCGCTTCCTTATAATCATGGCAAAGAGCATTGTCAATATATAAAATAAATGCTTATGTATCTCAAAGGTACTTCTAGAGTTTGTTTATTCTGTAAAACTGGTAAGCTTGTGTTAAATGGTTACACATATGCAAACAGGGCTAATGATGTGGATTATAGGAAGTTTGCTTCTGGTTACATGTTGACCTTTGTAGGGGGAGCAATGTCATGGAAATCTAGATTACAAATATGTGTTGCTCCATCTTCTACATAGGCAAAATATGTTGTTGTTACAAAAGCTACTAAGGAACTCCTGTGGATGAATAAATTCTTAAAAGAGTTGAGCTTATTACAAGAAAAATATGTTTTTTATTAATGATAGTCATGTAATTCATCTTAGCAAAAATTAAATTTTTCATTCAAGGTTAAAGCATATTAAAGTCTAATATCATTGGATATGAGATGCATTAAAGATGAAACAATTATCACTAGAAAAATTCACATTTACGAGACTGAATCACATATGATGACAAAGATCTTAATTGAAAAGAAATTTACTAATTGTAACTTGAAAAACAGTTTGGTTAACTATAATCTCAATTAATTAGTGAGAGGGAGAATTTTCAGGTGGGTCACCAATTTATTAGGCTCACACTAAATTAATTAAGGAAAAGAAATGAAAAAAATATTTTCTTTATGAGTTACTAGTCCATTATGCAATTTAAAGTTATGCAACCCTTTGCATCATGTTTTCGAGAAAAAGATAAACAAAAGATGAGTACCTCTGGTGAGAGAAAAAAAAAACACCAAAGACTCGAGAAGAAGAACAAAACAACCAATTTATCTTGTGCAAGTCTATTCAAAAAAGTTAGCTTGGAGAAAATATTTTATTATATTGTGGTTCCCTATGGTGTTTGGTTAAGTATTCATTGAGATTTTCTCGTGCTATTATCCACCTTGTAAGTGAATTTTTTTTTTCATTGATCATTGAAAGTTCTAATAAAAATGTTTTTTTTTTCATTGATCATTGAAAGTTCTAATAAAACTTTTGGTGTATCTATTACTTATTATTAGTAAAAGATTTTACTAAACTAAGTCCGATAGGTTTTTCTTTCATAGATTTTCACATGTTAAGAGTTTTGGTATATGCTAGTTTCTCTTTTCTTTATTTTTGGGATTTCATTGCTTTGCATATTATTTATATATAGAAAATATTTAATTTTGTTATCTTCACATTAATATACATTTATGAAATTTCTAACAAACTTATTTTAAAAATTAGAAATTATAAATTTTTGAATATTATTTATTTTAATAGAGATTTAGAGAATTTATTATTTCTATTAATTTAATTATATATTTATTTATTAAGTAATCCATGTCAATTTTATCCAAATTATAATGAGTATGTTGGTTAAAACAATGTATAATTTATTATAAAACCACGTGACTTTGACTAAAGGAATTAACTTACCATATGAAACACACTCTTATTTATTTGAATGAAAATATTGATATTTAAATGAGTTAAACTCATTGTTAAATAATGAGATAAATAATCAATATATATAAAAAGAAAAAAAATTGTAACCATGAGTTAAGTCCAAGTTGATATTAACAATATTTTTAGACCTATCCATAACTTTCGTGATCTTCCTTTGACCAAAGTTTTACCATATCATACCAATTCACCTTTCAACTCGATTAGATACTAAGAATAACATAGTTAGTGTTTTAAATTTCTAAATTAGAGTTTAAAAAACAGAAAAAAAGAGATTCAAAATTTAGAGAAACAAACACTTTACTACTACTAAAAATAAAACCATTCTTTACAAGATCACCAATTTTTTTTATCAATCTTTTAAGTTTTACATTTTCTTTTACTTTCCATTTTATTCTCATTTTAACATTTAGGATTTAAGGTTGAACCCCACTTTCAAAATTTCCAACCACTATTACTACTAAAAAAACATTTGAGTCACAAGAATAAAGGTGCCACCAATTTATTTTTTAATGTCAATCTTCTAAGTTTTACATTTTTTGCTTTCAATTTTATCTCATTTTAAAATAACCCTATTATTTATTTATTTCTCATTTTAATTTTGTATTCAACATATTTTACTTGTATCATATATAACAAATTAAAATGTATCCGATATGGAATAATTCATAAATTTATTTAGAAACATCCACCACACAAACAACACTTAAAATACAGTACACCTGCAAATGCTAATTGGTAGAACAAGAATAATAAACAATATAAAACTAGTAATTTAATTTGAATTTACTGCACATATAGTGCACTGCATATGTAATTGCTAATTTATTTAAACTATATTAATTACTTAGAACCTCTTAAATAAGATTATACCCACCTATACTGAATCAATGTTATCAGTATGAATATAAATAATTTAATAAAATATTAAAATAAGTGGTATATATATTTTGTTTGATTATATTTTCTGCCAATTAAAGATATGATGATTTTTAGATTAAAAATTTGTTAAATTAATTGCCCATAATTTATATTAAAAAACAATGACTTTTCCTTAATTATTGTTTAGGAAAAATAGTATTATTATAGTGCAATCTTAAATGATATGGTTGTATAAAATACTAATTCTAAGATAATCAACTGTTACGGTATGACTTTAAATTATTTTTTACATATTGAAATTCTCTTATATAATTTTTTTCAATTATAATAAAATCACAATAAAACACATTAAATATAAATTATGGGCAATTAATAAAATATAAATATAATAATCTTACATTAAATAAATACTTTAACTTTATAATTAAGTTCTAAAATCAAACAGACCGAAGTAGTGACTTATATATCTTTCTGACCATACTGTAAAAAACTATTACTTCTTTTCCCTTCTGTATTAGGAAAAGTGGGAAACAACTATCACCTACCTCTCTCGTTGTTTAACCAAAAAAGGTCACCTATTTCTTTAACTGACTATTCTACACAGAGCTTGGAAAAGATTCATAATCAACAGAGATAGATGAGATTCTTGACACGAAAAATTTCAATTCGTGCATTGCTCCACTCACACTAATACACACAGTGCACAGGCAGCGCATGTTGCGGTTGTTGATTCAGTATCCCAAACACAGAATTTCAGTTACGACTAAGCACCGAATTTCGTTCCAATTCACCCCAAGCAGTAATCGGTAATCATCACTACCGTTCCCATTTCCATGGCGAACCCTAAAACCAAGAGTCTTCATTCGCTGGGTGGTGAGGGCGATCCCGAATCATATGAATCGCGGTGGGTTTTCCAGGAGGACGAGGATCCCTCCGAGATCGAGGACTTCGACGCTGCCGATTTACGCCACCAGCCTATGTTTGATTCTGAGGACGAGGACAATGGCGAGCATAGACTCGTTCGTACCGGTCCGCGAATCGATTCATTTGATGTCGAAGCTCTCGAGGTTCCTGGCGCTCAGAGAAATGACTACGAGGTGATTCCGAGCTTGATTTCCGCTTATGAAGCGTTCAATTGTGATGTATTGGTGATGCGAATTGTGTTGTGTTGTTTGCATTCTCTTATTGCTTGTCGTTGATTTGTGTGTTGTTGCAGGATGTTAGTGTGGGGAAGGGGATTCTGTTGGCTTTTCAAACTCTCGGTGTTGTTTTTGGTGATGTTGGAACGAGTCCTTTGTATACGTTCAGTGTTATGTTCAGGAAGGCTCCTGTTAATGGAAATGAAGATATTCTTGGAGCTTTATCACTTGTTTTGTACACTTTAATTTTGATTCCTTTACTGAAGTATGTGCTTGTTGTTCTTTGGGCCAATGATGATGGAGAAGGTATGTTAACTTGGGTGTTTTAATGATAAGTATTCGGTATTATTTTCTGTTCTTTCTCTTTTTCACACGGGGTTCTGCACTCAAGTTTATGCTTATTTTATAACCACCGCAGGTGGTACGTTTGCATTGTACTCGTTGATTTGTCGAAATGCTAAGGTGAGTCTTCTTCCCAATCAGTTGCGATCGGATGCCCGAATATCGGGCTTTAGACTGAAGGTGCCATCTCCCGAGCTTGAAAGGTCTTTAAAAATCAAGGAAAGACTAGAGACTTCGCTGACTCTTAAGAAGATTATACTATTATTAGTTCTTGCTGGTATTTCCATGGTGATAGCTAATGGGGTGGTTACGCCAGCAATGTCAGGTTGCTTAATGCTGTTGCGTCATATCTTCTATAACTTCTTTTACAATTATATGTTGTCATATTGTGTTTGACTGAAGCCAATGTCATACTTGTATGTAATGACATCCTGTTGCTTTTGTACCTGGTTACTGTTGTTCTTCAGTAAGCACTTCTTTTCTTTATTTCTTCATATTAATTCTTTCTTTATATCTTTTTCATTCTGCAGTACTATCATCTGTTAATGGTTTGAAGGTTGGGGTAGATGCAATTAAACAAGGTATCACGCTAACCTATTAACAAATTTATATTCGATAGTTATTAATTAACACTTGCATTTTAGGTTGTTATGCACAAACACAACTGGAGAACTTTGATTTCTGTCCTTCTTCTATGGAATAAATTTTTGGAACTTTTCCTATAAAACAGTGTTTGTGGATGCCTTTTCATTTATAATATTGTCTGAACTATGCTTTGGTCCTAGCATTGAACAGATTGAGTCATGTATTTGTAGAATTCTTTTGCTCTGCATGTCATTCCAACCAAAGTGTAATGGTATGGGATGAGGTTCTTAGAGTTTAGGTAATCCTTGTATGGGATGAGGTTCTTAGAGTTTAGGTAATCCTTGTAGAGACTGTGGATGAATTTGGCTAAATATTGTTATTTTAGTATAGTTTGAAGTTGCATTAATCTTTTCTTCTTTTTCCTCTATTATGCAGATGAAGTGGTGATGATTTCTGTTGCCTGCCTTATCGTTTTATTCAGTGTACAGAAATATGGAACAAGTAAAGTGGGGCTTGTTGTAGGGCCTGCTTTGTTTATATGGTTTTGTTCTCTGGCGGGCATTGGTATATACAACCTTGTTAAATATGACAGCAGTGTCTTGAGGGCATTTAATCCTATTCACATATATTATTTCTTTGCAAGGAATTCAACTAAAGCATGGTATTCTCTTGGGGGCTGTCTTCTGTGTGCAACTGGTAAGCACATATATGTAGGATAATGGATATGGCGTATTCAGTAATATATGTTCTGCTTCTCATGTATATTTGTGGATTCAATTCAATCCGTGTGTTTGTTTTTCTGTATTTATAAACCAATTGTTTGCATGATATTGAATGGCTAATCTCCTAGTACTCATTTGTTCTAAAGTTGAGTATAGTTGATTTTGATAGAAGTGTTTTAGGTCTGTTGAATGTAATTGGTATGTGTGCCGATATTCATCTTGACCACAAATTTCACATTGGGACATGGGCAGTGTGGGAAATTGATTATTGATGTAAAACAAGTAGGCCTTAAGTTTATGCTCGTTATCTGTCTTGATGGAACAACATGCCCAATGACTTTTATTAGAATGTGAGGTTCATTGAAGTATTAGATTTAGATCTTCCTAGCTGTGGTGTGGGATAAAATTATTATTTTTAACTGCTTGACTAATTGGTAGGTCTACTAATTGTTACTTGTACAAATAGTCATCAGTTGGGTAATTATTTTATGACAGGACTTGACAAAAAAACTGACAGGTACCCAAATTTATTTAAAACTGTAAAGACTTCCAAGACAGGTTCTTGGATGTTCACACAAAAAAACTAGACAACTTTATTAACAATGAAACAAGCACAGTAATCTAAATTGTTACACTAGTAATCTAAATTGTTACACTAGTAATCTAAATTGTTACACTAGCCCTGGTCTTTTGAGAGGACCAGACTCTCCCTAGCCTTCCCTTTACAAACTTCCTAAAAAAAACTGCTAAAAACAGCTGTCTACACAGACTTTATAAAAGTCTGAGACAACAAAACCTACCCACAGACAATTATAACTGTCTATCCCTTTTATTTCTCCTAATATAAACATTTCCTTTGAACTTATCAATACCCCCTCCATAAAGTTTCACCTTGTCCTCAAGGTGAAAAGCAGGGAACTCCTTATTGATGGCAGTAGCATCTTCCTAGCTATTTTCAATGGGTGGGAGGTTTTTTCAACTGTATGAACTACCTTCTTTTTTCCTTATTTTGTAAATTGTATCAAACCTATCAACACCCCCTTCATGAAGGTGCACCTTATCCTCAAGGTGAAAGTCTAGAATTTCTTTATAAATGCAGGCAGTAGATTCCCCTAACTCCTGAATTTCCTCTACCGAAATAAGCAGCATATGGAGCTGTGTAATTTTGCAAGTATGATTAGGCCCAAACTTTTCATCACACATGAAGCATAAGCCCTTTTCTTATCTTATCTTGCAATTCTTGTTGGGACAATTTTATAAACGGTGCCCCTCCTTGTTGAGTCCCAGCAGGAGAACTATTGATGGTGCTCACACAATCACTGCTCTCTCCACTTACTCTGTTGGAGTTGGTAAAACCCACTAAATT
Organism: Vigna reflexopilosa; assembly: GCA_027742785.1. Taxonomy (NCBI): domain Eukaryota; kingdom Viridiplantae; phylum Streptophyta; class Magnoliopsida; order Fabales; family Fabaceae; genus Vigna; species Vigna reflexopilosa. Next base: position 14,504,854 of record CM050911.1, on the reverse strand, counting down.
TCCCCTGTCCTTTGAGTAACTGCGAGTAGGTGGCAATTGTCTCTAGGTATTACTTTGAAGTTGTACAGTATGAGAGTCCCTCTTGGTGGACTCTAACCTTTTCCTCCACCATTTGAGCCTTCGTCACTAACTCAACAAGGCTCTTGGGCTTATACAACTTAACCTTTGCCCTTATTTTGTCCTTCAATTCATTTAGAAAAATACCAGTGAAATAATCCTCCCTTATACCTTTCAAGAACCCCGCATATTGCTCAAATTGTTCAAATACTCTGCCACATGCCTAATTTGTCTAAGCCCAATCAATTCTTCAAAAGGATTTTGAAGCATTGTTGGTTGGAATCGTTGAACAACTGCCTCTTTGAAAGCCTCCCATGTGGGATTTGGATAGCAAGTTTCCCACCACTGGAACCAATTCAAGCCTTTTCCCTCCAAGCCACCATAACAGCCATCATCTTCTCCTCCTCATTGACTTCTTTCAACCAAAAATATCTCTCCGACCGGTTAGTCCAGCCATAAGCATCTTTTCTTGCAAAAACCGGAATATCTAGCCTCCTCCATTTTTCCCCAATCACTCCTGAATGTCCACTTTCATTTCCTGCTTCATTACTGCCTTCCTTAGCAACAAAAACACTATCCGCAGTTTGTTTATCGGAGGATGTGAAACGTACCACCAACATTGTCAGCCCTGTAATCATTTCCTCCAACCGCGGAACCTTCTATGATTTTCATGTTCCTTTTCTTGAACTAGGTGCTCCAAACCATCCAATCTTGTATTGGCCATGCCGCACAGCCACCACAACACCAGGAAAGTGGCTTTGATACCAATGATAGGTACCCAGATTTATTTAAAACTGTAAAGACTTCCAAAACAGGTTCTTGGATGTTCACCCAGAAAAACTAGACAGCCTTATTAACAATGAAACAAGCATAGTAATCTAAATTGTTACACTAGCCCTGGTCTTTTGAGAGGACCCGACTCTCCTTAGCCTTCCCTTTACAAATTTCCTAAAAAACCTGCTAAAAACAACTGTCTACACAGACTTTATAAAAGTCTGAGACAACAAAACCTACCCACATATAGTTATAATTGCTGTCCTTTTATTTCTTCTAATATAAACATTTCCTTTGAACCTATCAAAAACAAAGAAAATAAATATTTTATTTATTACAAGTATAATTATTACATTCTCAACCCCTGTATTTGTAACAATCACATTTTTTTAAAAGAGGAAATAAAATCAACTAAAATGAATGTGTGGATTCAAGGGATATTTTTATTGATAACTATAGCGATATTATGATATTTTTATGCCTATAATCTCTTATTTATAACACTTCTCTTTAAGTTAGTAAATGAATATTGGTCATTCTCAACTTTCATTGCTGGTTGTGACCACATTACCTCAATCAATTTTAATATATTTGGTCCTATCGTGAAATTATGAGCAATGCTTTCAGTTGACTTATTATCACAGTACAATTGCACATGGATGACAATTTTTATTTTAAGGTAATCTAATATGATCTTCATCTAAAGTCCTTCCCACACACCTTGATTAGGGGTTTACAATTCAACTTTTGCACTTGAACAAGATACTCTATCTTGTTTATTGCTTCTCTAGATGACCAGGATTTTTGCCATAAACATATAGTATCTTCTATTGTGTTTTTTCTATGAGTGCACTTTTCATTTCTAATTTTATGATTCTATTCAATAGGAACTTTTGAGGGTTTACATACCAACTTAATTGTTTGTAGAAGGAGATTGTTAGCATAATTACCCTATGTATCTTCATTAAGCCTACTTAAGGGTAGTGTGTCTAGTATCTATAGTAGTAGTACCTAGGGTTCTAGGGGCAGACCCGTAACCTTCCATGTACTTTTGTATCAGAACTTTCTTATACATAGAATGAGAGTGAGATGGATCTTTCAAGCCCTCTAGAATTATTTTACAGTTTCAATCTCAAGTGAGATCAACAACATATTTTCTTTAAGAGATGCAAATCTCCTTTTTGGAATAAGCAACCACTATTTCAAGGAAATACTTGAGAGTTTTTCTAGGTCTTTCATATCAAATTGGCCTGTGAATTTTTCCTTTAACCCCAATTTATTTATTTCATCATCTCTTGCAATAATCATGTAATGGAGTGCTTTACAAATAAAGTATGATCTCCTTGACTTTGCTTATATCTTAAGGAAACCATTTGTTAAGAAGTGAACTTTAAGTTTAACTTAACCCCACCAAACCGGCTTTTAAAGTGAGGTTTGCACCCACTTTATAAATTGACCCTATCTCTAGTAGATGTAGGACTTCCAACACCCCCCCTCACCGAGGTATATACATCTCGAACGTAAGACTAGACATTAATGGGTGGTCTGATAGCGGGTGGAACAATATGTCCAACAACACAAATCTCGCTAGGATGGGCTCTAACCTAGCTTTGATACCATGCTAAGAAGTGGACTTTAAGCCTAACTCAACCCTACAAAACTGGCTTGTAAGGTGAGGTTTGTATTCATTTATATACTATAAATTGGTCTTATCTCTAGTTGTGTGGGACTTCCAACACCATTGCTTTTGTAAATCTCCTAAACTATACCGTTGGAGATTATTTAAGACCATATGTAAGGCCTTCTTTAGGAGGAAAACCTAATCCCTTTCACTATGAGTATTAAATCCAGGTGGAATTTCTAGGTACAATTTTTCTAAAGCTCTATGAAGAAAGACATTTTTCACATCCAACATGTACAAGTCCATCCAAAGTGAGTTGCAAACTCAAACTATATTCATCTTTGGCATGGGTGAAAGAGTCTCCTCCTAGTCAATTTCATAAGTTTGAGTGTACTTCTTTGCAACCAATCTAGTTTCATACCTATCTACTCTGCCATCCACCTTATGTTTTATTGTAAATATCTATTTGCACTCCACAACCTTTTTGTCTTTTGGTTTGTCAACAATCTCCCATTTCGAGGTTGACACTAGGGGAGAAGAGCGAACAAAAGATAATATACACTTAATAGCATTGATGCCATTTAAGACACAAGTTGGGAACCTGTTAATGAGACATGTGACAGTTAATACAACTTCTCCCTAGTATGTTTTGAGAAAAGGCATTTGGAAAAACAAAGCTCTAGCTACTTTTAGGAGATGATGATTCTTCCTTTCTGCAACTCCATTTTGTTTTGTAGTGTTAACACATTTTAGTTCATGGGCAATACCATTGAGAGACCAAGATTTGGAAAATTCATGATTCACATATTTAGTCCCGTTATTGGACCTAACTCTTTTGATGTTTTTTCTATGTTGATTTTCAACAAGATGGAAATAATTAACAAAGATTAGAAATATGTCGGACTTACTTTTTATAACATATGTCCATGTGACATGGGATAACCATCAAGAAAAGTAACAAACTATTTCATTGTTATCTCTTAGGATTATTAGTTATTAGTTTTCTTTATCTTATCCTGATTGTTTTTGTAGGATATATGTATGTTGTTCTTAGAATTTGGGTTTAAGCTTAATTTAATCTTATAAAATAGGTTTGTGAGGCGGGGGATGCTCTTTGGTTAACCCCATGCACTCAATGTGGTACTTAAGTTTTCCTCAATATATCTCTCAGGTCTCACACTATCTTAAGACTTTGAGTTTAAACCTAAATCAAACCCTCAAAATTGGTTTGTGAGGTGACATTTGTGTCCCTCTTTTATATTTTATTTTAGCTATACCACTGGTGGATATGAGATCTCCAACAATTCTAAACTGTAAAAATGGTATCTTTGCTTTAGGCTTCTTTATTTTAGATATGGAGTACTTGCTCCGTGAACTTGGAAGCTATACTCAAGGTGGACAGTTTAGAATGTCAATTGAAAATGTGGTAGCGGAAGGGTCCCACACCTATAAAAGGTCTATCCCCTCACTTGACAAGACTTCCAATGATAGAATGAACTGAAAGCTAAGATGCACTGGAACTGTTAGAATCCTAAATGCTTACTGAAACAAAATTTTATCTACAAAAACATCACTGGCTCTATTTTTCTCCAAACAAAATTGCTTGCTCTATCACAATATCACTTGAGCTATGTAAGAAAATAAAGAATTATTTTATTGATAACTCTTAAGAAAGTGGAATTTAACCCTAATCCAACTTCAGAAAATTGGTTTGAAATGTAAGGTTTGCATCTACCTACATGTTTTAATTTGACCATATCTCTAGTCGGTTTGGGATGTCTTAAGTGAATTTGAATTTTCTTTTGTTTTTTCTTATATATATATATATAGACCATATCTTTAGTCAATGTTGGATCTCTGGCACACCACCCCACACTAAGGACTAGACATCTGGAGTGAGACTAGAGGGGAGCCTGATAGAAGGTGATATGATAAATCTAACAAACTTGATTATGTTAAGACTCTGAACGACTTTGATACCTTCTTAAAAGAGTGAAATTTAAGCCTAACTCAATTACAAAACTGACTTGCAAGGTGAGATTTTACCCACCTATATACTATAATTTGGCTATATAACTAGTTAATGTTGGATCTACAACAATATTAATCATACCAATTACATTCTCATCATCTCTCTACTTTTGTCATAATCAAATCCTTTAAAATAAGGAAATAAAAATATGCTTTAACGAATAGGGAGATTTTGAAGATATTTTTTCCTAATATTGTGGAAATATTGGGATTATTTTTATCCAAATAATATGCTATCTACAACATTATCCCTTCCCTTTGAAACCAATCTCTTGTTATTGTAATGCGGTGAATAAGCAATTTGCATTTTGGAATTGCTAAGGTACATATTATTTTGAACTGTTGATTAATATTGTTACTGGATCTTGTTATAGGCTCGGAGGCAATGTTTGCAGATCTTTGCTATTTCCCTGTACGGTCAGTTCAGGTAATGAATGCTGACTATGTTATAACTGACAGCTTATGTTTCCATTATTATACTTTCTGTATCTTATAAGCTAATATCTGATGAGACCGATGGTGGTTTTTTTGTAGCTTACATTTGTATTTCTTGTTTTACCGTGCCTACTGTTGGGATATTTGGGTCAAGCTGCATACCTTATGGAAAACCATGCTGATGCTGGCAATGCTTTCTATTCTTCTGTTCCAAGTAAGTTTAGTCTACTTGGTTTCTGTACTAGTGTTTGTCAACATTTCCAGTGACATTTCTTTGCACTTTACAGAACCTTCATGTAAGACTATTTTGTGTCTGCAGGTGGGGCATTCTGGCCAACATTCCTCATTGCTAACATTGCTGCATTAATTGCAAGTCGGGCTATGACAACAGCCACATTTTCTTGTATAAAACAGTCTGCTGCACTTGGTTGTTTCCCTCGTCTTAAAATAGTTCATACCTCTCGGAAATTTATGGGACAGATCTATATCCCTGTCATAAACTGGTTTCTCTTGGCTGTTTCTTTGGTGTTTGTCTGTACTATATCCAGCCTTGATGAGATTGGAAATGCATATGGTAATGATTTTGTTTCAATTTCTCTATTTTTATTTCTAAGATAATAATGTCATTTTTGTCAGCCTATTCACATGATATGTCAAATTTTAAATCATGTTGCTTTTTTTTATGGGATCAATGCAGATTGGTATTGCAACTGCTTGGAAAGACATTGAGTTTCTCTCTTATAATCACACTTGAAAGAATAATAAAACTGGAGGTCGAGCCTTGACCAAATTTTCTTTAAGAAACCTTTAAAGTGTATAAAATAAAACCATTATTTGTGCAGTTTTACAAATACTGACTTTATTTTCAGAAAAAATGACATTCTGTACAAATATAGATATAATTATTATCTTGCACTCACAGCATTTTTAAGAGGTGGTGGTTATCATTTTATTCCAAATGGATGTGGTCAAACAGGCAGGTTACTGGTTTTCAAGGTTAGGTCATGTCAAAAGCTTCAAAAAGGGCTTTACCCACACCCACTGATTGGAATCAAGCAAAAACTTTATGTGGTGTTTGGTCCTAGTGGTGGAACTAGCCTTCATTGGAAACTGGCAGTCTACTTCAGGACAAGCTTTCACCTTACGTGTAAATTTGTAAAATGAATACATCAATAATAATTTGATTCTTACGGGGAGGAGGGAGTTAATCTTTCATTGGTTTTTATACACTGAATTTACCTTTACTATTATTTTACTATACTACATAAAATTATATAAAATACAAATTTGTTTTCAGCTTATTCCTTTGTCTTCTTTCAGGCATTGCTGAGCTGGGTGTGATGATGATGACCACTATTTTAGTGACTCTTGTTATGCTTCTTATATGGCAGATTCACATCATTGTAGTGCTGATTTTTGCAGTAGTCTTCCTGGGATTGGAGTTGACTTTCTTTTCATCAGTTTTGTGGAGTGTAACAGATGGAAGTTGGATCATATTGGTCTTTGCTGTATTAATGTTTTTTATAATGTTTGTATGGAATTATGGGAGCAAGCTCAAATATGAAACTGAAGTAAAGCAAAAACTGTCAATGGATTTGATGCGAGAATTAGGCTGTAATCTTGGGACAATACGAGCTCCTGGAATCGGTTTGCTCTATAATGAGTTGGTGAAAGGAATTCCAGGCATTTTTGGCCATTTTTTAACCACGCTTCCAGCTATACACTCTATGATTATATTAGTGAGTATTAAATATGTTCCAGTTCCTATGGTTCCTCAGAGTGAAAGGTTTCTTTTTCGGCGAGTTTGCCAGAGAAGCTATCATATATTTCGCTGCATTGCCAGGTAATAAGCTAAATATTTTACATTTTGGGATATTTGTGCGTTTTTCATCTGTATTGGATCAGTGGAAGTGTTATCTTTTAGAAAGCCAAATAGGTTGTGAAAAAGAAGTCCTAAATACATGTTACTTTTGGAATTGTGCTATAGCTTTACATGAAATCTCAAGGAAAATAGTCAATAATACAAGGAAAAGTCTCGATGATATGATTGTTGGTAAAGTATTTAGTTCAGGACAATTGATAAGTTGCTAATTTGAGTTAATCAATGGTTGCTCTTTAGCCACTTTTCAACAGTCATAAACAGGAATACTTTTTACTATCTTTTTTGTATTTTTTCCTGGAATATATACTTTAATTAAAGTTTCATTTTTCTCAATTCTATAAACCGGATCAGAACTTTTTACATTTTCAACAGGTATGGTTACAAAGATGTTCGAAAAGAAAATCACCAGACTTTTGAGCAACTGTTGATGGAAAGCCTAGAGAAGTTTATACGTCGTGAAGCTCAGGAGAGGTCACTCGAGAGTGAAGGGGATGATGATTCTGATTCTGAGGATGAGTACTCTGGTTCTAGGGTTCTCATAGCTCCCAATGGGAGTGTTTATTCTCTTGGCGTCCCTCTTCTGGCTGATTTTATTGATACAAACATACCCATACCCAATTTAGAAGCAAGCACATCTGAGGATGCAAACCCTGAATCTCCTAAGCCCCCAGTGCTTGATGCTGAGCAGAGTCTTGAGAGAGAGTTATCTTTTATACGCAAGGCTAAAGAATCTGGAGTGGTTTACCTTCTTGGTCATGGGGATATAAGGGCTAGGAAAGACTCATGGTTTATCAAGAAGCTAATTATAAATTATTTTTATTCATTTCTGAGAAAGAACTGCCGCAGGGGGATCACAAATTTAAGTGTACCCCATTCACATTTGATGCAGGTTGGCATGACCTACATGGTTTAACCATCAATTTTCCGACCCCAACATTTGACAGGTAATTTGAAATTATAATTTGGTAGCAGTGAGTTGGTCTTGGAAAGGTCTCATTTTGCAGTTCTATTTGCATGATCGTCACTTTTTTGGGTCCTCAAATTGCTATATATCTTTCTAGCTCATAATCTGGATCCTGTTCCAATGTTTTTTATGGTTGTGAGCTTGGATTGTAGATATATGGAAATGACATAGCTTTGAGCAAAAAAAGAAAAGAAAAAGAAGATAAATGTAGAATTGTCATTACAAAAAAGAAGCTGTAGGCTGTTATGTACACATATCGTGGATGTGCTAGATTCCACTTGAACACGAATTTTGTACTATCTAAAGACAAATTTCTGTAGTTTGCGTTAGCTGTTTACCTGATTTCTTAGTTTTTTTTATGAGAAAATAGATTATGGTAATAAAAAAACTGATGATAACTATTTTAAAACAGATATTAATTTTGATTTTTTTGACGCTAGTTAATTTTTGGAAATTGAAAAAATTGAGGAACCATTACTTCATCCCAACTACGCATTTTGAAGTTTTATTTGAAACTATAGTTGTATTCTAAAAGGCTTTCTGACTACACTTGGAGATATTTTAAGATGCAGAAATATAAATGGATTTTACTGCAGTCCCTTTCAAATTCCAAGATTCGTGGATTAAAAAGACATTTTCATGAGAGACGAAGACTGAAGATCTTATTATAAACAACAAAAAGACCAAGGAATAATGAACCCTGCCATCAGTGGAAACTGCTATAGAGAAAAGCTTATGGTTGAAAGAGAAAGTTAGAGAGCTCATAAAGAGAGAATCTTAAGAGAATTAAATATAAGTACCACCCAATAAAATGATTGGTGCAATTTATTCTTTTTCACATTACATAAATTGCTTTATTAGTTTTCGCCGTTTCCTGAAGGTGTGAATCTTTTAATTCTATGCATCCGAATTCTCGTGTAAACCGATTTCCTTTCATCCGAGGACGATCGCACACCATAAATCAAAGTTTAGCAGTATACACACCGAGCTGACGTGAGGAGAGTCCGTTGTTCTACGTTGTGCCTGCGTGTATCCAACATCTAGTATGGTCGGCTTGTTTTCTGGTTTTGTTGTGCCAGATCAGAATCCGCATGGATTTTTGGCGATGTACTATATATTTGTTTTTGCTTTGAGGAAAATTTGAATCTCAAAAGTAACGAGTTGGTCATTACACCAATGGAACTCAGCCCCATGAGAGCCCCAGCAATTGATGGAGTCAGAATAGTTCCATTTATGGGAAATAACGCTCCAGCTGCAATTGGAATTCCTACCTGTATACATATAGAGGTTTAAATACACCATGAAGGTTGAATAACAATCTAGAACGATATTTTTCCAGATATTCAAAATCGCAAATAACTGAAACATTAAAACAACAAAAGAAAGTATCAAATTCTTAGACATACACGCTCATCAATTTCTATATTTGTGTGGTAGAAGAACTTACAATGTTGTAGACGAAAGCCCACCAAAGATTCTGCTTTATAGTATTCATGGTCAGCCTGCTAAGCTCCAATGCATCAAGTAGCTGCAATTAAATAGAAAGATTAATTATCTACTAACATTCGATTGTCTAAATCAACCACATCCAAGAAATATTCTGGGTGCACATAATAAAGTGTCTTAGCAGAAATAAAGGCATCGAGAACGTAACCTAATCATTCTTTGGTTATTGAAGTAAAAATACGTATTTCATGTAAATCAACTACTTTCAATCCACACCCAGGTGTCTCCTAGAATCTCAAGTGCACTAAAAGAAAAATGCAAAAGTGTTAAATAAAACTGGCCAATCCTATATATTATATTAGTGCAACATTCCAACGAGTTTGTCTTCTAAACTTTCAGAAGTGATTATAAGCTAAGAGGCTCATTGACAAGGGCAACAGAACCATCAAAAAGGGCTGTTTCCGAAGTACAAAAGGAGATTGAAAGATGAAGTCAAATAATAAAATAATTCAAAAATAATTGAATAGAATAGAACATAACTTCTTACAAATATAAGAATGTTTCAAGAAAAAGCTTAATTAAATAACAATGACCTGTGACAGCTGGTTGCGCATTAATACAATAGAAGACACCTCACTAGCAGCCCCGACACCTCCACCTAATGCAATACCAACATGTGAAGAAGCCAAGGCAGCTGCATCGTTAATTCCATCACCAACCATAGCAACAATGTTCTTATCTTTCTGTAGTTCATTTATGAACTTCTTTTTCTCATCTGGTTTCACTTCAGATAGCACCTGCAAATGGCAACATAAGCCAAACATTAAATAAACAATTTTTTCCGTTTATTAAAAAAATATTAACAAGCAAAAAATATTTAGGCACACAAGGATTCAGATCCAAGACATCTATATCTACCTGTTATAAAAGACGGATTATTGGATAAAAATATCCTCAATATTCTATATTGATTAGGAGAAAATATGAAAGGTTTCTTTAGTCAAGAAACCAATCTTTCACTCCTCACAGTACCCACTCACACACAAAAGAAAGAATATGTATGTATATTGCTTCTATAATCAAAGAATGAAGTGTTTACAATCTTTCCCCAAGGGAGCACTCTCCCTCCACAGGAACAACCTCCTATCAATACACTGAATATCAAAAACTCCTCTGCCACCAGACCCCCCCTGCCTTCTTATAAAGACAGCCCACTTCTAACTACTCAACAACAATTAATTCCTAAACTGTTTTCTCTGTCCTGCCCTTATTACCTATTATAACCTATTATATTATATCCTATCATTACACTCCGCTGCAAAACAACCTTGTCTTCAAGATTGGAACCGTGAAGCTTGATCTCATGGGTCATCTTCTATCATAGGAAGGGAACCCATTGGCTACTGCCCTCCAATTCAGGTTTGGAGGCTTGGGTGGTGGTTGATATGAGAGAACTGTTGACTCCTTTTGTTCCATTAATGATAAGAGTTGCTTCTTTTCCAGAATTCCCATGGACCATATGATTGTTCTATACTGCTTTCTGACCAAGTGACCACTTACATGGGCCTAGATTTTAACAATTCTCTAATGAATGATCAGGAATTCTTTTCTCTTCTTCCAACCCTGAAACTTTTTCTGTACTTTTATAGCAACAACACTGGCTAAACCCTCTCCTTGTCCAGATTTGTTCATCCTAGAAGCTAAAAAGGAAAGAGCTTGTTGGTTTGACCATCCAATTTCATCATCATCATCATCATCATGTTGAGCTAACTGTTTCCTCTGAACGTTATATTGCAGCCCTGCAAAGAAATATCCCTGCCATCTGTCTTCTGGTGTTTTATATGTTTGTGACAACCATATCCCTGCCATTACTGTCATCTTCGTTGTCTTCACAACATCTACATCATCTCGCCGCACTTTCGCATCGCCGGACTGCGTTCCGCCTCAACTGCGTTCCGGTTTATGCCTCCACCAATGGGTTTCGCCTCACGTTCCATGACCAGGACCTTTCTTCTTCCACTGGGTTTCTCCCTCTTTCACTAAATTCGTTTCTGCTGGGTTTCTCTATTCTGCCCCTGATATGTCACAGTAACCCATCATTTTGCCACTGTACTGACAGGGAGACCTCTTTAGACGCCACCGCGTCACTTCTTTCTTCTCCATTGAGAAGGGTTCGCCTTCACGGGATTTTCCACCTCTTCTAGATACAAATTACTTCTTTACGGGAGACTATGTTGACCGTGGCTATTATTCTGTGGAAACTGTTACGCTTTTGGTTAACAACATCCATCTCAGCAGCAAGGAGGAGAGGAACTAACCTTTGAAAGTTTCATCTCGCGTTTCCACTTCGGAGCATTCCCTCTTCGTTACTTTGATGCCATTGATGCCGCAGTCGGCGCCCTCTTCGTTCTCCAGTTTTGGTTTCTCGAGCAACAATGCTTCGATCATCCGCCGCTTGTGCCGCCACTGCACTCAGTCGCTGCCGCCACAATTAGTTGCCAGTCTTACCTCTTCCGCTTCTGCTATGTTCTTCTCCGGTCTCAGTTTGACCTCCATCTTCGATGTTTCCTTCTGAGACCGGAGCCGCTCCACTTTGCGAGCTACTATCAATCTTTCAAGATTGCAACCCTTGAACAATCTTTTGATCTTTGGGTTTTCCACCATCAATCCAACTTGGAGGAGTTGGAATCCAAGTACGCTCCTTGTTTGGACCAAAACGACCACTCCAGACGTAACTACGTCAATTCTTTCTTCAGTCGTTGGTCGATAACAACTACACAAAACTGTGCTTCCAGAATCTAGCCTAGCTATAAGCTATACTTCCAGAGTTCAATCTGACCTAGCTATAAGCTATACTTCCAGAGTTCAATCTGATCTAGCTATAAGCTATACTTCCATAGTTGAATCTGACCTAGCTATAAGCTATACTTCTAGAGTTGAATCTAACCTAGCTATAAGCTATACTTCCAGAATTTGTCTCACACCAGTAGGTGCACCTGGTAGTTTAAGTAATGCCCATAATTGGCATCTTCGCTGCCCGCTGATTGGTTTCTGCCAATGCTTTGTTATAACATCTCACTTGAGAGTTGTTCTTTGAGACTGCCTGCTAAATTGACTCTTTCGAAGTTATGGGATTCAGGTTTGTTCCTCGTACGGATCGGTTCTCACCAGTTCTTCTACCTTCACGTTCTGCTGTTCAGTCGTGAGAAGGAGAAAGTTCCAGCCGCTGCAGGGTAGTGTAGTCCTTGCAGGTCTGTTGCTGTTTGCCTCTGCAGGACAAATGTTTCTTGAAGGCTTGTTGCTGTTTAGGGCAGTTAAGTCCCTTGAAGTTTTGTTGTTGTTTGCCACTATTGATGGCAATCCAATCCCTGCAGTTTGTTGCTATTCGCCACTGCAGGCCCTTCATCTGTTCTTGCAATTTGTTGCTGTTTGCTACTGCAAGTCACCATCCCATTTTTTATGGAAATCTCTCTCGTCCATTGCTGTCCAAGTTGGTTTATTGGGTTTATTGACTTTATCTTTGATTGAGTTTGTCTACTCCAAGCTTGGTTCATACAATCTTGTATGATCCAACTTGAGAGGGAGTGTTGTAATTTGAGATAATATCTTTAGAATCTTCCTAATTAGAGGAAATAGATACATAATCTTTTATTTTATTTTATTTTCTCTAGATTTCCCTGTTTCCCTTTTTAGGAGAATTAGATTATTACAAATAGAGGGTATCAGAATGTATTTTTTATGATTTGAATAATAAATCAGTCTTATTTTTCCACAACTATTTGTTTTAAAGTATCATTGTGCATCCTTTCCCCTTAATAATTTCTTATTTGATTTAATTTAATTCGATATTTGGGGACTTGTTTTATAATCTATTTTTTGGAACAAAATGGTTCGTTACTTTGATTGGTGATTGTATTGGTGTCACATGGACATGTTATAAAAAGTAAATTTGAGGTCTTTCAATTCTCTATTGATTTCTTTTGCTTGATCCAAAATCAATTTGGAAAAGGCATCAAAAGAATGAGATTTGATATTGGTAGTGAATTTGTTAATCATGAATTCTTCAAATTTTTGTCTCCTAATAATATTGTTCATAAACTAACATGTGAAATACTCCAAAACAAAACACATTCGTAGAAAGAAAAAGCTATCATCTACTAAAAGTAGCTAGAGCCCTTCTTTTCAAGATGTCTATTCCTTAAACCTACTGGGAAGAAGCTATGTTAATTGACACATACCTCATTAATAAGTTATTCATTCCTGAAACGACTATGTTAATTGGCACATACCTCATTAATAAGTTATTCAAGCCTGAAACGACCTTAGTCCTACAGAATCTTTATCGTCAATTGTTTTTTGTTTTTCTCTTAGAGTAAAGTCTACCTAATTGGGTTTTCTGATGTGCTATTTTTGTTCAGTCTCATAATCCTAATTGTAGTAAATTAGACCCTAGACCTTTTAAATGTATCTTCATTAGTTATCCTTCCAACAAAAAAGGCATTAATGTTATCCTCCTCCTCACAGTCATGTTTTTATCACTATGAATGTCATCTTTCATGGAGAATATTCGTTTTTTGTTAGCCATTCTTCAGGGGGAGACAACTCTTAAAGAGGAGGTCCTTTCCTTCTTGTCATTACCATATCTGTCTTTGCAAGATGAAGCCACCATAGATGGGATAGTTCCAGCCCACACTGAGGAAAGAGGAAGAAGACACATTCTTTGCATAAATTATCAAAGGGGACAACCCACTCTGGCTCTCAAGAAAGAATTGTTTTCTGACTTGGATGTAAGGATCGTTAAAATTAACAGTGAGAAGGTAAGTGTTATTGAGAATTTACTCATTGTATTGAGAGAGGGAAAAATTGCGTGTTAAAGCTTTATTGCTACCAAACCATAATAGGTAGCACATTTAACTCAAGCCTTGTACAATAACTTCTAATTGGGTTTTTTAATATTTGTAAGCTTACGATGAAAGGAAAATAAAACTTCACATGTTTAAGCATGGGAAGTTATGCATAATACATCTTGTGTAGGTCCACCTTGTATCTTATCATCTAAAGTGAACAAGTAAAAATTTCTGATTATTAAGCCATTGATGATTCAAAGCTGCTGAAGATCATTTATAGTGGGGAAATTTGGTTGTATAAAACAAAGTAATATTCAGTTCTCAGCCTCTTTTCGATGGAGTAACATATTCAATTTGACATTGACCAAGTGTAGACCGGCGCTCTAACAGTCATATCTAAACAATATTGTACTAAAATCTCAGCCATACATGTGATCTTAATATAAAATTATATCATAGTTGAAAGCCTTTCACCTTATCTTTGGGAATTCCAACAAGAGAAGCAACATGCTCAGCAGCATTCCTCTTGTCTCCTGATAGCATGTATATATCTAGATTTTGCTTTGACAATCTGTCAACAACGTCTCTTGCATCTTCCCTTATCTCATCTTGAAAATAAATTAGGCCAGCTAAAGTATCGTCAATTCCAACATAGACAAAAGATTGATTATTACATTTCTCCACTTCTTGATCTAAACTGTCAATAACTCCATGCCTGCACAAAGTAAATCACCTGCTGAAGGTTTGAAGTTTATAAAGAAAAAATAATAAATGTTTGTTAGATACAACGAAAGCTATTGGCCTCTTAGTGAAATGAACTGAGTCTAAAGCAAGTAAACACCGGTATGCTGCAATTGTTTGAAGGAATTGCCTACTGTAATAAAAATAAATAAGTAATGCTGCAAGGGTGTATTAATTGTTTCATGACGTAGGGCAGGTGGATCAAGTTATAATCGAACCATGAAATTTGGAGCCTTAAATTCTTAAGTAAAAAGAATTGAACCCTAACTATCAATTATTAATGATAGGCATTCTATCCAATAAATAAGAAATGTTAAAGAAATTGAGTAACATCATATATTGTGTATGCTTGGACAAATGACCAGTTACCTGGTGATCCATTCCAATGTACCAACCGAAACCTTTTTGTTATCAATTGTTGCCACTGCACCAGACCCAGGTTCTTCCAGGAATGTTCCATCTATTACCTGTAAAATTTGCTGTAAGGCATAAGCTGACAGTTTTAACTTCACAACTTTCACTACAAAAAGCTAATGTGTACTTGAAAAATAAAAGGCATACTTTATAACTCCTGTTTCAATTCTACAATACTTGTTAGTCAGTCTGACAACTAAAATACTGACTGTAAAATAGTAACCAAACTGTAGAAAAAGATAAGTTGCTAAACAGGTCATGTGATGTTCATCTCAACAGGTAAATCACAAATGCTTGAATAAGGCAATAAGATAACCCCAAACACAGAGAACATTAACAAGAAATAAGACGAGGAACCTTAGCATTATGACAATTAACAGCCACAGCAGCATCCACAATCGCTTTCCCAACTGGATGTATGGAATTCGATTCTACTGCAGCTGCTAGCCTTAGAATTTCAATATTAGACAAAGCATTTTCTTCAGGTTCGCTGCATTAGAAAGACACGGTTATACAACCCCTTAGTTGCTTAAAGTAAAAAAAAGTATCCGAATTCAGAGTAGAGGCGATAAATCTAGAGATATGATTTCTCACTATATCTATGTTTCCCAAAATATATCTATTCATGTCCAAAATCAATTTGGAAAAAATATCAAAAGAATTAGGTCTGATAATGGTACTAAATATGTGAATCATGAATTTCTAAATTTTTTGTTTCATAATGGTATTGTTCATGAACTAACCTGTGTTAGCACCCCTCAACAAAATGGGGTTGCTGAAAGAAAGAATCGTCATCTTCTTGAAGTAACTAGAGCTCTTCTTTTTCAAATGTCTGTTCCAAAAAATTACTGGGGAGAAGTTGTGTTAACTGCCACATATCTCATCAACAGGTTACCCACTTGTATCTTAAATGACATTAGTCCTGTAGAGTCTCTATTGTCATTTGTTCCTTCTTCTTCCCTAATAAGAAGTCTACCTAGTCAAGTCTTTGGATGTGTTGTTTTTGTTCACTCTCATCATCCTAACTGTGGTAAACTAGATCCCAGAGCTCTTAAATGTGTCTTTATTGGGTATCCTTCTAATAAAAAAGGGTACAAATGTTATCATCCTCAGAGTCGTCGCGTCTTTATCACCATGGATGTCACCTTTCATGAAACAAAATCCTTTCATGTCAGTCAACCACTTCAAGAGGAGAAAGCACTTGAAGTGGATGAACTCTCCTTCTTGTCATTACCATGTTTGTCTTTGCAGGATGCCCAAGACATGAGCAATGTTGCTACCATAGTCCCCAGTTAGGAAGAAGAGGAAGAAGACAAATTTTTTGGCAAAAAATATGAAAGAAGAGAATAACCCACTTCGACTCTCGAGTAAGAAAAATTGTCTAATCCGAAGGTGAGGATCCTGAAGATATCAATGAGGAGGAGGTAAGTATTACTAATGATTTACCCATTGCATTGAGAAAGGGAAGAAGATCATGTGCTAAATATCCTATTTCTCAGTATGTTTGCACTGACAATCTCTCTGATAAGCACAAAAGTTTTATTGCTCCCATTTATGCCACAAAAATTCCTACCTCAATCCAGGAGGCCATGAAACTTGAACATTGGAATCAAGCCATGAAAGAAGAGATGAATGCATTAGAAAGAAATTCAACTTGGGAGATTGTTGATAAGCCAAGAGACAAGAAGGCAGTAGAGTGTAGATGGATATTCACAGTGAAACATAAGGCAGATGAGACAATAGAAAGATATAAAGCGAGATTGGTGGCAAAAGGATATACCCAAACATATGGGATTGATTTTGAGGAGACATTTGTCCCAGTGGCAAAGATGAATACAGTTCGAGTTATCCTCGCTTTGGCTGCCAATTTTGGATGGGACTTACACCAGCTGCATGTGAAGAATGCCTTCCTTCATGGAAATCTAGATGAGGAAGTGTACATGGAGATTCCCCCAGGTTTTGAAGTGAAAAATGAAAGAAACAAAGTATGTCTCCTGAAGAAAGCATTGTATGGTCTTAAACAATCCCCTAAAGCATGGTTTGGAAGATTTACAAAAGCAATTGTTTCCTTGAGATACAGACAAAGCCAAGGAGATCATACTCTATTCATAAAGCGCTCTTCTATAGGTAAACTCATTCTATTGCTTGTCTATGTAAATGATATGATTATTGTAGGAGCTGATAAAACAGAAAAATTGGCATTAAAAGAAAAATTGGCAACTCAATTTGAAATGAAAAACCTAGGAGAACTCAAATATTTTCTTGGAATAAAGGTTGCTTACTCCAAGAACGGAATTTTCATCTCCCTGAGGATATATGTACTTGATCTCCTCAAAGAAACAGGAAAGCTAGTATGTAGAATCTCAACAGTTCCTATAGAACAGAATCACAGAATTGGAAGTGAAGAAAGTGCTCCTGTAGAGAAGGCCCAATATAAGAGATTGGTGGAAAAATTGATTTATCTAACAAAAGACCAGACATTGCTTATGCAGTTAGTGTAGTGAGCCAATTTATGCATGATCGAAGAGAGAGACACATGCCTGCAGTTGACAAAATTCTTCAATACTTGAAGTCAAGTCTATGAAAGGGGCTATTATTCAAAAGGAAGACACATTGACTATGAAGATGTATACTAATGCTGACTATGCAGGTTCTATTACTGACAAAAAATCTACTTATGGGTAGTGTATTTCTTGGAGATAGTCTGGTAACATGGAGAAGCAAAAAACAAGATAAAGTATCTCGTTCTAGAACAGTAGCTGAATTTCAAGCCCTTGCTCAAGGAATGTGTGAAGGACTCTAGTTGAAAATCATTTTGGATGATCTTAAAGTCAAAGTGGAGCACCCGGTGCAACTACACTGTGACAATAAGTCTGCTATGAGCATAACCCATAATCCAGTACAACATGAGAAAACCAAACACATTGAAATTAAGAGACATTTCATCAAAGATAATCTTGACAGAGGTTTTGTGATTACAACTCATGTTCCTACATAACTTCAAATAGCAGATATTTTTACAAAAGAGCTTCCTTCGAGTAGATTTCAAGATCTTGTAGGCAAGTTGGGAATGATTGATATTTATTTACCAACTTGAGGAGGAGTGCTGTAATTTGAGATAATATCTTTAAAATCTTCCTAATTAGAAGAAATAGATACATAATCTTTTATCTTATAATATTTTTCTTAGTTTTCCTAGTTTTCCTATTTCTCTTTTTAGGAGAACTAGATTATTATAAATAGAGGGTATGATAATGTATTTTTCATTATTGAGAATAATAAAATAAGTCTTATTTTCAACTCTATTATTCAAAAGGGAGAATACATTGATAATGAAAATATATACTAATGCTAACTATACAGGTTCTATTACTGACAGAAAATTTACTTTTGGGTATTGTGTGTTTCTTGGAAATAGTCTGGTAACGTAAGGAGCAAAAAACAAGATAAAGTATCTTGTTCTAGTGAAGAAGCTGAATTTCGAGCTCTTGCCCAAGGAATGTGGAAGGAATCTGGATGAAAGTCATTTTGGATAACCTTAAAGTAGAGGTGGACACCCTATGCAACTATATTGTGACAATAAGTTTGCCATGAGCATTGCCCATAATCTAGTACATGACATGACCAAACACATTAAAATTGATAGACATTTCATCAACGATAATCTAGATAGAGGCTTTGTGATTACAACTCATGTTCCTACAGAACTTGAGATAGCATATATTTTTACAAAAGGGCTAGCTCCGACTAGGCTCCCTCTAAGTAGGCTCCCTCCGAGTAGATTTCAAGATCTTGTTGACAAGTTGGAAATAATTGATATTCATTTACCAACTTGAGAAGGAGTGTTGTAATTAGAGGAAAATCTTTTAATTAAAGAAAATATCCGTAGAATCTTCCTAATTGGAGAAAATATCAATAGAATCTTCTAGTTTATTTTTCAGTATATTGTTTCCTTATTTCCCTTTTCTGGAAGATTAGATTGTTACAAATAGAGGTAAGGATAATGTAATAGATATAAATGATAATAATAAAATTCATTCTCTTCTTAAGTTAGAATTTTGCAATTGTTTGATATTAATAGATATTGTTGATATTGTTTTGAACAATATCTTCTATTTATCATATTTATGTTTGGTTGTCATATATACTTGTATCATTCTTCATTATACATATATCACCAATGTGTGTTTTAGATACAAGAGAGATTAATCCTATACATAGTTTTACTATATTCAATATGATATCAGAGCTTAAAGCTTTTGATAGTCAATATTTGAATTTTGAATTCATTAAAAGAGGATTCTCTTGGTTCTTGCATAAAACACGGGTTCTTATCAAAGCTTGAGATTTTTATGACAAATCTTCATTAACTCATCAATATGCTACATTGTGACATCTCCTTCTCTGTCTTATTTTCACGTTTTGCTTTAATTTTCTTTGTTTGTGCTACGAGAGGAATCAAATTCAGAAATGAGCATACTCTTTTCTGGATAGGATCATATCATCTAGGCAAGGATCAACTGCGCTGAAGTTGCCTCCTTCTCTTCTTTCAAGATTTGTGGTTGTTGCCTTAATTGAAGAACCATGGTTTTTTAGAATTTTTCTCCTTCCATGGTTTCTTCTTCTGATAACACAGGCCCATTTGATATTTTCAATGAATTTCTCAAATGGTATGAAGATTGTCAAAACTCTAGTTACATACTTATGTTGCACGCGTAGGTATATCTTTTGTTGGCCTAACTCAACCTTCTACTATTGGACCTTGGATTCTTGATTCAGGTGCCATAGATCATATTACTCGTAACAAATCTTTGTTTTCTTCTTTATTGTCTCAGAATAACTTATCTACAGTTACAATGGCTAATGGGTATATGATCTTATCTCAGGGTGTTGGTACTGATAATCTTTTTCCATCTTTATCCACTGATAATGTTCTTTAAGTCCCTCCCTTTAAGTTATTATCCATTAGTCGTCTAATCCATTCTCTTGATTGTGTTATTTCTTTTACTAAAAATTTTCTGTTTAAATGAGCAAAGTTCGGGACACAAAATTGGCACCGGATGTGAGTCTCATGACCTTGATCATCTCCAACCTTCTACACATGTTGGCACAGTTATGGAGTCTCCAACTCTTCTTCATTCTTAGTTAGGTAATCCCTGCCAAATTGTAGCAGCTTGTTCCTAGTTTGTCCAATTTATCTAATTTGTTGAGTCATGTCAATTAGGGAAATATAGTCATAGTTCCTTTCCTCGTAGTGTCTCACAATATGTTGCATCACCTTTTGCATTCTGACATTTAGGGATTTAATCGTGTCAAGTCTAACGAAAAATCAACTTTTGTTACTTTTATTGATGATTATTTCCTGACATGTGAACTTATATGGGTTAAAAAATTCCTACATGATAGGATATAAGGTGATAGGATATAATGTGTAAGGAAAAAAATTAGGAATGAGTTGTTAGTTGGTTGGGGGCCTTTATAAAAAGGCAGGGAGGTCTTGTGGAGAGGGGGCTTTTGATATTAGTTGTATAGACAGGAGGTTGTTCCTGTGGAGGAAGAGTGCTCCCTTGAGAGTTGGGTATTGTAATTATCAGAATAATATACTGTTTTTCTCCAGTATTCTATGTGTGTGTGCTATTTTATAGTGATAGATAGATTTCTTGACCAAAGAAGGCTATCACTACAAGAATTAGGTTTTCGCGACATTCAACCAATGAAGATGTATTGTGATAATCAAACTAGTCTCCACATTGTTTTTAATTCTATATTCCATGAGAGGACCAAACACATTCAAATTGATTACCATTTTATTTGAGAAAAATTGTTGCTCAAATAAATTTGCACTGAGTTTGTCAGAGCAAATGACCAACTTGCAGATATAATAACAAATTCCTTAATAGGTTCTCAAATTAAATTTATTTGTTTCAAGCTTGGTACATACAATTTGTATGTTCGAGCTTGAAGGGAGTGTTATAATAAATAGTCTTAAATATTATGTTGTAATTTGAGATAATATCTATAGAATCTTCCTGATTAGATGAAATAGATATATAATCTTTTATTTTATTTTATTTTCCTAGTTTTCCTATTTCCCTTTTTAGGAGAATGAGATTATTACAAATAGAGGGTATGAAAATATATTTTTCATGATTTCAGAATAATAAAATCAGTCCTATTTCTACTTGGGGTCAGAGCTCCCGATCTTAGGGCTCCGTTCCGCTGCACAATCGTGCCGCCGCCGACGGTTGGGGTCATTGATAAGGCAAAAAGGTGCACCCAACACCGGTGACCACAACGCTGGAAGTCGCTCCGTGAGAGCAGCTGTCACGCGCCTCCACCGTCGTCGCCACGTGTAGCCCACGCGCTCACCTCCGACGAGACCAACTTGCTGCCGCCACCACAGGTAGGGTCACCGGAGACTCCTGAGTCTGTTCCTAGGGTCGGCGACGACGAGTTTGGCCTATATTTGAGTAGATCTGAGTTTTAAGTTCTGCTCCTTTTTTTCGGTGTGACCCACTCGCCGCTGTCGCTACAGACAGAGTCACTGGAGCCTTCTGAGTCTGTTCCTAGGATTGGTGACGACCCGTTTGGCCTATTTTTTAGTAGATCTGAGCTTTTAAGTTCTGCTCCTTTTTTCTCAGTGTGACCCACATGCCGTCGTCGTCTCGGAAAAGGTCACCAGAGACTCTTGGTTGCGTTCTACGGGATGTCTGAAGCAAAAATTATTCCTTTGAAAGCAATGGATGAATCAATGAGTAAGCCCTCTGGATCATGTACTCTGTCCATAAAAGGTAAGATTTGTCTCAATACTATTGGTCATGTGTCTCAATATTGTTGGTCATGTGTCTCAAGGTATTTGGATCCTTGATTCAGGTGCAACTGATCATATGACACCTTTTAGTAGGTATTTCAACTCATGGTAAAAGCAATAAAGAACAACTTATTACAGTTGCAAATGGTCAGGGTATACCTTTATGCGGCTCTGGAAATATATTTTTGGACTCATCTATTATATTGAAGGATGTTTTACATGTTCCTCAATTAGCTAATAGTCTTATCTCTGTGCAAAAACTCACAAATAATTTAAATTGTTCAGTAATATTTTTTCCAACTTATTGTGTTTTTCAGGACCTTGCAACGGGGAAGACAATATTAACTGCTAAGGAGCAGAATGGGTTGTATTTTTTAGTGTTTGATGACCAAAGCAACAAAAAAATCATGAGTCAACCACTTGTTTAGTCTTATCAACAAAAAAATCACGTGGGCAAAATCCCAAATAGGTTGGGCATCCTTCATTTAGTCTTATCAAGTCTTTGTTTCCCCACTTGTTTACCAAAGAGTCTGTTGAGTCTTTTAATTATGATATTTGTCAATTGTCAAAACATCATCATGCATCTTATCCTATTAGTCACAAAAAGAGTATTTCTCCATTTAATTTAATTCACTCTGATGTCTGGGGTTCGGTCATAGATTCTATTTTCGGAGCCAAATGGTTCGTTACCTTTATTGATGATTGTACCTGTGTCACGTGGGCATCCTTCATTTAGTCTTATCAAGTCCTTGTTTCCCCACTTGTTTACCAAAGAGTCTGTTGAGTCTTTTAATTGTGATATTTGTGCATTGTCAAAACATCATCGTGCTTCTTATCCTATTAGTCACAAAAATAGTATTTCTCCATTTGATTTAATTCACTCTGATGTCTGGGGTTCGGTCATAGATTCTATTTTCGGAGCCAAATGGTTCGTTACCTTTATTGATGATTGTACCCGTGTCACGTGGGCATCTTCATTTAGTCTTATCAAGTCCTTGTTTCCCCACTTGTTTACCAAAGAGTCTGTTGAGTCTTTTAATTGTGATATTTGTGCATTGTCAAAACATCATCGTGCTTCTTATCCTATTAGTCACAAAAATAGTATTTCTCCATTTGATTTAATTCAATCTGATGTTTGGGGTCCTGTAATAGATTCTATTTTCGGAGCCAAATGGTTTGTTACCTTTACTGACGATTGTACCCGTGGACATACCTTATGAAAAATAAATCCGAAGATTTTCAAATTTTTGTTAATTTTTTCCATCTTGTCCAAAATCAATTTGGAAAAAATATCAAAAAAATCAAGTCTGATAATGGTACTAAATATGTGAATCATGAATTTCTCAATTTTTTGTCTCATAATGGTATTGTTCATGAACTAACTTTTGTTAACACCCCTCAACAAAATGGGGTTGCAGAAATAAAGAATCGTCATCTTCTTGAAGTAACTAGAGCTCTTCTTTTTCAAATGTCTGTTCCAAAAAATTACTGGGAAGAAGCTGTGTTAACTGTCACATATCTCATCAATAGGTTACCCACTCGTATCTTAAATGGCATGAGTCCTATAAAGTCTCTATTGTTCCTTCTTGTTCCCTACTAACGAGTCTACCTAGTCGAGTCTTTGGATGTGTTGTTTTTGTTCACTCTCATCATCCTAACCGTGGTAAATTAGACCCCAGAGCTCTTAAATATGTCTTTATCGGGTATCCTTCTAATAAAAAAGGGTACAAAATGTTATCCTCCTCAGAGTCGTCACGTCTTTATCACCATGGATGTCACCTTTCATGAAACACAATCCTTTCATGTCAGTCCACCACTTCAGGGGGAGAAAGCACTTGAAGTGGATGAACTCTCCTTCTTGTCATTACCATGTTTGCCCTTGCAGGATGCCCAAGACCTGATCAATGAAGCTACCATAGTCCACAGTGAGGAAGAAGAGGAAGACAGAATTTTTGGCAAAAAATATTAAAGAAGAGAACAATCCACTTCGACTCTCAAGCAAGAAAAATTGTCTAATCCTGAGGTAAGGATCCCTGAAGATATCAATGAGGAGGAGGTAAGTATTACTGAGGATTTACCCATTGCATTGAGAAAAGGAAAAGAAGTTCATGTGCTAAATATCATATTTCTCAGTATGTTTGCACTAACAATCTCTCTGATAAGCACATAAGTTTTATTGCTGACATTTATGCCACAAAAATTCCTACCTCAATCCAGAGGCCATAAAACTTGAACATTGGAATCAAGCCATGAAAGAAGAGATAAATGCATTAGAAAGAAATTCAACTTGGGAGATTGTTGATAAGCCAAGAGACAAGAAGGCAGTAGGGTGTAGATGGATATTCACAGTGAAACATAAGGCAGATGGGACAATAGAAAGATATCAAGCTAGATTGGTGGCACAAGGATATACCCAAACATATGGGATTGACTATGAGGAGACATTTGCCCCAGTGGCAAAGATGAATAGAGTTCGAGTTACTCTCGCTTTGGCTGCCAATTTTGGATGGGACTTACACCAGCAAGATGTGAAGAATGCCTTTCTTCATGGAAATCTAGATGAGGAAGTGTACATGGAGATTTCCCCAGGTTTTGAAGTGTAAAATGAAAGAAATAAGGTATGCCTCCTGAAGAAAGCATTGTATGGTCTTAAGCAATTCCCTAGAGCATGGTTTGGAAGATTTACAAAAGCAATGGTTTCCTTGGGATACAGACAAAGCCAAGGAGATCATACTCTATTCATAAAGCCCTCTTTTACAGGTAAACTCACTCTATTGCTTGTCTATGTGGATGATATGACTATTACAGGAGATGATGAAACAAAAAAAATGGCATTAAAAGATAAATTGGCAGCTTAATTTGAAATGAAAGACCTAGGAAAACTCAAATATTTTCTTGGAATAGAGGTTGCCTACTCCAAGAACGGAATTTTCATCTCTCAAAGGAAATATGTACTTGATCTCCTCAAAGAAACAGGAAAGCTGGGATATAGAACCTCAACAATTCCTATAGAACAGAATCACATAATTAGAAATGAAGAAAGTGCTCCTGTAGAGAAGGCACAATAACAGAGATTGGTGGGAAAATTGATTTATCTATCACACACAAGACCAGACATTGCTTATGCAATTACAGTGAGTCAATTGTTGCATGATCCAAGAGAGAGACGCATGCAAGCAGTTGACAAAATTCTCCAATACTTGAAGTCAAGTCCAGGAAAGGGACTATTATTCAAAAGGGAAGACACATTGACTATGATATTGATGCTGACTATGCAGGTTCTATTAATGCAGGAACTATTATTTCTTGGAGATAGTCTGGTAACATGGAGAAGCAAAAAGCAAGATAGATTATCCTGTTCTAATGCAGAAGCTGAATTTCGAGCCCTTGCTCTAGGAATGTGTGAAGGACTCTGGATGAAAATCATTTTGGATGATGTTAAAGTCAAAGTGGAGAACCCGGTGCAACTACACTGTGACAATAAGTCTGTTATGAGCATAGCCCATAATCCAGTACAGCATGACAAAACCAAACACATTGAAATTGATAGACATTTCATCAAAGATAATCTTGACAAAGGCTTTGTGATTACAACTCATGTTCCTATAGAACTTCAAATAGCAGATATTTTTACAAAAGGGCTTGTAGATTTCAAGATCTATTAGGCATGTTAGGAATGATTGATATTCATTTACCAACTTGAGGAAGAGTGTTGTAATTTGAGATAATATCTTTAGAATCTTCCTAATTAGAAGAAATAGATATATAATCTTTTATATTATATTATTTTCCTAGTTTTCCTATTTCCTTTTTTAGGGGAATTAGATTATTACAAATAGAATATATAAGAATGTATTTTTCCTGATTTCAGAATAATAAAATCAGTCCTATTTTCTACTTATTATTTATTGTACTATGTGTTGGACTTGGACCTGGTACCTAGGAGCATGCTTTAGACCTAGTTCCTAGGAGCATGTTCTAGAGTTCTCTTCTTTTCTCTCATCCATTGTATCTAATGTATCTCAAACTACTTAAATATGAAAATCCGAGAGGGGTAAACACTCTCAAATTTATTCTAATTTAATTTAATTTTTCTCAAGTATAATATTATTTTACACATAAAATTATGTTTCAGGTTTATTTTATATGCACCACAGTCTCCTTCTAATCCTTAAGCATAATAATGCCCATTTCATTCTTTCCTCGAAACCTTTCTTATGTACCAAAGTTTAAGTCTTGTAATATCATAAGAGTTTTCCTCTAACCCATTTAGTTCCTCCAAACCTAGGGTTGATTCTATACTTGTAATATGGATATGTTGGGTAGATGAAAAACTATGTAAAGTTCACATCTTTAGCAATGTTTGTAATAAATGAACATAAAAAATCCCTACACTACCTTGAAATAGCATTTTTCATGCATGGCGCAGTGACAATGTTTGTCACAACAGGTCTACCAATTGTGAGGGTCCCTGTTTTGTCAAACACAACAGTGTTTACCATTGCAAACTTCTCTAGAATGTTTCCACCACGTAGAAGTAAACCTCTTTTAGCCCCCAGAGATGTTCCAACCTTTTTATACACAAAATTGTACAATATGGCTTAGTTCAAACATAATTATAACTAATGATGATATTTGTAGTCTTCACGAAACTTTACCAGCACTGCAGTAGGTGTGGCTAACCCAAGTGCACATGGACAAGCAACAACCTGCACCAATAAACAATATTAAAGGCTTAAAATAGGCTTATTTTCCGTTTTCTATCAAGGGAAAAAACGATGTACTCTGAAGCCCTAAATATACGGAAGAAACTGATTCCTTGGAATAATATAGCATTTGGAGTGCCCTTTCTTTTTCTTTTTCAATTTAAAAGTTACTTCAGAATTTAAGTTTAAAAACAATACTTTCAAAAGTAAAGCTAAAACCGTTTGGTGATTTTATGGTTTTACAGCTTATCTGAAACTTCTATACCACAAACAATTTCATCAAACACTTGGCATGCACAACAAACCCATACAACAATGCAGACAGATCTAAATATTCGACATCCCTTGCACTCTATACCAATTTGCTCTCTACCTAAATCTCTGACATCCTAGCTGCTTGCAAACGAAAAATGGTTGATCAATTAAACTACACAAGAGAGTTTATTTATCCCCTCCCTTTTCTCACTAACAAAAGTGAAGGAAGTAATGCAGTACCGAGAAAAGAAAGGAACAGAATTTGCATAAACTGAAAGTGATTTATTGCATTTCTTATGTGAAGAGCATATGCTAAAGCTTTGGTAACAAGACTATGGATCTAATAAACTGACATCTCAGCATACTGACTTCAGTTAGTTTGTTACACCTTTTTGCAATTAGACTAAAGATATAACTAACTGACAGATCAGCATAACTGATTTCAGTTAGTTAGGTCAAATGCTAACTAGGCACCTACAACACTTGGTGCTTAACAACTATCATAGCATTCTATAAAAAAGAAAACACCTAAAACATTTTGATAAAATTGATAGCAGCAAAATCATTGTAAATTATGGCAAACACTTTGCACTGTTAAACACTACCCCAATGAGCTTTTGTGGAAGCTCCTTTAATTTTTAGAGCTTCTTAAAATCGTGTTTACTCACTGTTCCTTTTAAGGAGCAGAAAAACCCAAAAAAGGTGCCCCAAATGCGATCTAAGAGATACAAAAGAATAAAATGCTAGTGCAAAATCTGAATATATTCTATCGTTGTATGCTATTCTGTGCAATATATTGCTTCTGATTTAAAATAGAGTAGAGGTACAAAAACTGGAAAATCCCCAGACTAAGTAAAGAATCCCTAAAGAAAAGAAACTATGTAAGAGTCCCTGGAGGTTGACTTATCAATTCACTAGCACCCATAGTGATAGCCCATCCAAAACCATTCGACAACTAGTAGCAATAAAATAAAAATCTTTTTAGACTGGTACTACACATTTTGGCTGGTTTGATCCATCAGGCAGGACTGCAGCGACCAAACAAATTTCTGGCTGAGCTGCACCAATTAAGTTGCAGGCTGACAATTCGCTGGCGCAGCCCAACAGAGCAGTCACTAAGTGGGCTACAGCCCAATCGTCTACTATTTACTTTTTAATAAAAAGTACTTCATAGAAACGTCAATGATATAATAATTAAGAGACTAATTTTCTATCACAATTTCAAAATTTTATATTTATTAAATTATCATATTTTATTTAAAACTTGAAGGTCATCAGAAATAACTTCTACCCTTAATCTCTTGTTAATTCCTTTTAACATGCAGATTTAAACACTATAAAAAACCTAGTCCAAATATATAAGGGTTCATATCTAACTACAAAAATAAAGAAATATGGTTCTGCCCATTATGGGCCAATCAGTTGCAAGGCTGGGCCAAATTACTACTGGGCTTGAAATTTTAGAACCGAACTCACCACACATAGGGCTATTCAAGTTATCCGTGGCCCATTTGTTGGGTATTGGAAAAATGTTGGTGTCTGACATCATTTAGGATATCATAAATCATAAGGTGCTCTGTATTTGTTGTATATTTTTCGGTACACACTATTGATCCCTATTTAGAAGACAGTAGAGATGCAAAAAATAAACAATGCTGCTAATCAGCCAAAACAATTCCCCAGCAAAACATAATAAATAAGGAAAACTGGACTCCTTCTAATCGTTACCCTTTAATTCGCATTCTAATTAGAAAACATGACAAATATTAAACATATTTACAACAGAGTTTCTCAGACAGGAGAAAGTTCCTGCACGAAAGGAAAACTCTTAAACTCCATTATTTACTTCTTAAGCTATTGCAATTGCAATTCCATTTTCTTTAATTATTCCCAAACAAAACTGCATGCTATATTCAAAAAACAAAATATGGAATAGTAGAATATACATAGACAATAAAGGAAGCATACACCGGGATACTAGTATTGATTCAGATAAAATAGCGGTTTATAGGGATAAATATTTCTTCAGGATATCCATATTGATTAAGATAAAATATTTTTATAATATTTTTATTTCAGCATACTTTGTTTTCTTATTTAGAGAGATTTTGTAAACAGAGGAGCTAAGAATGTAATAGGTGTGATTATAAATAAAATCATTTCTTTTTATTATAGAATTATTAATATTGTTTCTAATAGTGTCAAAAAATATTTAGTCTAATGGCCAAGCCATCAAGCAAGAGTAACAAAACAGACTTTATAATTCTGATCCAAAATCATTAAGATGAAGGAAAAATACACTCAAGCTGCCCAGAGCCCCCCAATCATCATCATACGCATTGGATATATGTGGTTCATGGAAAGCATTTGAATTGAAAAATACCAGAACGCTGCAAGCAAGCTGCAAAGCCAGTGAAACTGAATTTCCTTGATATAAAGCAGGAGGCAAAATGTGTGGCCCATACAGACTCCAGAATGTGAAAGTAGCAGCAGAGGCTGCCATCACTCCATAAGTGAAATGTCCAGCCACCTGGATATAAACAAAAAGATGTTACTCAATTCAATAAAAGATGCAAGAGTAATACTCAGTTACCAATAAAGTAGAACAAAGGAAGATTCAAGGAATAAGACCATTTGAATCACGAGGATATCAGAATGACCATGTTTGTTATTGCAATATTGGAAGACTATTGATTTTTTTTCAGCACAGGAAACACATGCTTCAACAAAGGTAATACAAATGAAACATGCCTACAAATAGATTTGTTGCATATATGAAGACATCTATTGCTAATGCTCAAATGTTCCATATCAACTACCAATACAAACAAATGTACTTCTTATAAGACTTGGGAATCCTCTTCCCTTGAGCTAGTATTTCAAGTAGAGTTGGGTTGGGTCCCCTCTGAAATTAGATCTCCACTACTAGAGTTCAATCCTTGTTGTCTCCATACTTATTAAAAGTTGAGTTGGAAATTTATCTTCATTGCTCAAATCTTAGGGATGAAACATAGTGAAGTAGATAATTTGATTCCTTATTGTTGTACTTTTTCTCTAAAAAATGTGTTTACTTAGTTGTGTATTGTTAGAATCTTGAAGAATCCTAACGATACAGTTACTGATGATATTAGAATTTATTTTATACAGTGAAAAACTAGGTATAAAATTAATCTTCTTTGTATAGAAAATATACATGAGGTATTGTATTTATCTTTTTTATTCTCTTTATTATAAATACAGTACCTCATGTATATTTCTATACAAAGAAGATTAATTTTATACCTAGTTTTTCACTGTATACAATAAATTTTAATATCATTACTAAGTGTATCGTTAGGATTCTTCAAGATTCTAACAATACACAACTAAGTAAACACATTTTTTAGAAAAAAAGTACAACAATAAGGAATCAAATTATCTACTTCACTATGTTTCATCCCTAAGATTTGAGCAATGAAGATAAATTTCCAAACTCAACTTTTGTCAACAATTTTATACCTAGTTATAACCAATGGAAACAAAATATCCAGAAGTAGATCTTTTGTCAAAAGGAAATCCTGCCCAATTAGCATCTATGGTTATTGGAACCATATATAACAAACCTTTTTTCAGGAGATTCTTTAATGTACTTTAATATACAATGACTACATTCCAATGATCTTCACATAGTGAATTGAGAATTTGGCTCGCCACACTGATTGCAAAGGAAATATCAGAACGGGTAACATAATTTAATTTCCTAACCATCTTCTATACTCCTCATGATCTGAAATAGATTCCTCCTAATTTGGTAGAAGCTTAGTATTAGGATCCATGGGTGTTGTCAATAGATTTTGATTTCATCAACCCAATTTCCTCCAAAATATCCAATGCATACTTGCTTTGAGATATAACAATACCATCATTAAATTGTGCTACCTCAATAGCTAACAAATATCTAAGTTTGCCAATATAGAAAAGAATTTGTAGGGTTAAAAGGTTGTCCCAAGTGTGGTTTGTCACGTTATAATGTCAAAGATGGTGATAAGGAGAGTATTGATGAGGTCGCAAAGCATGGCCCTCCTTCAAAGGCAGTTTGGTATTATTAGAATATTTACCCTATTTATCATCATATTTATCCTATTTATCATCATTGTAGTGTGTCTAGTATATATATAGTAGTACCTAGGTATGCAGCTAGGGTTCTAGGGGCAAACCCGCAATCTTCCATGTACTTTTGCATCAAAACTTTCTTATATATATAGAATGAGAGTGAGAGGGATCTTTCAAGACCTCTATAATTATTTTATAGTTTCAATCTCAAGTTGGTATCACAACGGGTTGGTCCTGCCTTGGTTTCTGTCTAGTCTCCAAACCTAGTTACTATCTGCAACTGTTTGGCAACATTTGCCGTTGTCCTGCGCCGTTTGCCGTTGTCCGTCATCGTTTGACACTGTTTTGCCACTGTGAGGGGTTGTCCACTGCAGTTTGTCACCATCAACCTCTGTTCTCTGCAGTTTCGACAGCGTCTGTCACTGTCTGCCATCGTTCGCCGCCGTCCGCTGCTGGCCACCGTCACAGTTTCGTCCGGTGACCACCAGATTTGGTTCCACTCGAAACCCTCATCCCATTTATAATTTTCTTAACTTTCATCGATTGTCGCCCTCCTATTTTTCTCTGTCTTTCTTTGTTATACCCAAAAATGTGAAAAAAGCACTTGATCATCCTAGACAGCGACAAGCTATGATTGCAGAAATGCATGCTCTTGACCACAGTAATACTTGGGAGTTCGTGCCCCTTCCCCAGGCAAAAAGGCAGTTAGTTGTAGATGGGTGTATATAGTTAAAGTCGGCCCTGATGGTGAAATTGATGGGCTCAAAGCCCGACTTGTTGCAAAAGGTTACACTCAGGTTTATGGTCTTGATTATTGTGACACTTTCTCTCTTGTAGCCAAGATGACTACTATTCGCCTCTTCTTTGCCATGGCAGTCATTCGTCACTGGCCACTTCATCAATTGGATATCAAGAATGCGTTCCTACATGGTGATCTTGAGGAAGAAGTTTATATGGAGCAACCTCCTGGGTTTGTTGCTTAGGGGAGTCTGGTATGGTATGCAATCTCGATGTGTTCCAATCGCCCCTCTTCTACGTTCACTCGCCCCTCCATTTCCGCCCTTCTCGTTCAATTGGGATCCGGCAGGTCAGACCAATTGATAGGTTTCTTGAAAGAGAAACCCACGTTCAACACACTCACATGCACAATTCAACAGTAAGTGTATGGAAAAAAGAATGAAATGAATCTTATTATCTCAATCATCCAGTACAAACAGAGAACTTGGGAGCCTAATCCGCCTCCCAGGACAATGTGTCCTGCTATTATCCACAAAGAATATACTCAACAACCTTTCCCTTCCCTCAACTTTGCCTTATATACAAAGTCACACCCTCAGTTAAGTCTAACTGCTAAACCGTTAGATAGTTAATGTTTCTTTCTCCTAGTATACACTTTCCACTCTCTAACAGTGTTCGTGTCATGTTCAATGTTCGTGTCGGTATCCATCCAACATAGGGTGCAAATTTCACCTTATAAGTCGGTTTTGCAATATTGAGTTAGGGCTAAATCCAATTTCTAAGATGATATCATTGTCTACTATAGCAAGGTTTCTTAGATCTATTATACCACCCGCTATCAAGTTGTTATTAGACTACTTACAAATATCTAATCGCACACGTGAAATGTTACTTGATGTGAGGGAGTGTGTTGGAGATCTTGTATTGACTAAAAATATCATCAAATTATAGTATATAAATAAGTGCAAATCTACCCTTACATACTTGTTTTATAGGGCTAAGTTAGACCTCAATCCACTTTGTAAGAGGTGCATTAACTCCACTAGAAAGGCCAACTACAACAACTCCATCCTTCAAAAAACAAAGAACAAATCTTACACTGACTGCAAGCTTTCCATCTTATTTTTCAAGATTGAAATTTTTTCCAATCCCAGAAGAAAGCATCAACTACAATTCTAGATTTGTACATCTAGGTCACTATTTGCAGAAACTAACCTTAGCAACTAGCAAAACAGCTTGACGTAGAAATAAAATAGAACTTGAAATAGAACTTGCTATAGAATTATTAGAGATTCAGTAGAACCTTGTCTGCCAACCGTTGTACAGGAGCCTCCCTACTTTGTGCCTCTTCAACCAGACGAACAATGTTTGCCATAGAAGTTTCGCCACCTGGTCGTTGCACTTCCATTGTAAGAGTTCCGTTAAGATTTATACTACCAGCTGCTACCTCACTCTACAGACATAAAATCCATCAATCAGTCACTAAAATCAACTGTTCAGCACTTCACAACGTGAAGGGGTCAATCATACATACACAGAAAATTAAGCCTTCTTTTTAACGGTTAAGACATAACCAAATGGTTTTTCTGTTCTATTGATAAATTGCACTCAATGATCACATTATAGAAATTTGCTGATCAAAAAATATGATGGAAACTCAGTTCAGGGCAGTTATGACAGTTATGTTTGCACTCAACACACTGCTTTAGAAAACAGTTCTATATTAGTTGTAGTTAGTTTTATATTAGAAACTGCAGGATGACAGTTATTTGTAGAAAATAACAGCTGGTAGTTATGTATTAGGAGAACATATGTCAGACTTAGGCAGAAGAGGAGAGTCCAACTCAAGGTTTAAGAACTACATCAAGTAGTTTATCCTACTTAATGGTCCAACTAAAAGACTAGTCCATTAGATAGGAGAAAACTTCTAGGTAGAGCTTGCAAAACAGCCCAATTTCAAGAATAGTTCGTAAAATGGATTGTGTCAGACTGAAAATATTTAGCCTAAATTGAAGGAAACCAATTTTTGCTCAGCTTGTGGCCCAGATGAGCTTTTCGATCATTCTGTCTCAGGCTTATGAGTCGGCCCCTTTCTAAAATTAATCATTATAATTTTAGAAAATTGAAAATATGTAGTTTATCCCACTCGATGAGGGACTCCTAACAACATATATGATAAAATGCTGTGTATTTGGACTGTGAGAAGCTATTTGCAATTTGAGAACTGAGAATACAGTGGATAGAAGACTTTTGCCAGTAGGACAGCGAGGGTATTGCTTATTGTATGTGACAGAGACATTTGCCACTGGGACAACATCCACAGGTGCTCAAAGGAACCAATAGAAGCAACAATCTGTGTCAAAAGCCCAATAAATATCAAATTATCATAAAATATGTCAAGGCAGAATGTACCCCAGGCACTTTTGTTACAGGCAGTGGTTCACCAGTGAAACTTGATTCATCTACAGTGCTTCTACCAGCTCTCACAACTCCATCAGCTGGAATACGGTCCTAGACAAAGGGGTATATGGGTTAAAAGCAAAAATCAAGCAGCTTTGACAAGTAATTTATGCATATTACTTGTCAAAATCTAAGCAGAAGAATTCACACTTAGAAATGATATTAGCAACGGTTTTGTAGCACAAGCAACATCACATATGACAAATTTGAAAACAGTGATTATAGGCGTACTGCCCTCCCTCCTCTCCTCCTTCCCAACTAGTGGACAACATGTGTATTGCTATTAGCAGTTTTCTTTTTCAACAGTTCACCTTATACTTTTTGAACCCAAAATTACACCACTAAAAAACATCCATTTAGAGAGAATAAACAACTGAAGCTTCTTCCGGTACTAAAGAAAGGGTGAAGAAGCTACAGGGTTGTATCCGATAATATGTAGATTCTGATATTACTCACTCCAGGCAGCACAATAATTTGGTCTCCAACAGAAAGACTTTCAGAAGGAACTTCAACAACTGAGCCAGCATCTGTTTCTTCATTGTTAACTAGAAGGCGAGCTTTTGGTGGCAACAAACTAAGAAGTCCTGCCATATCACTGGTTGCTTTAATTTTAGCTCTCTGTTCGAGATTCCTTCCTAGCAACACAAATGCAATTAGCATAATTGGCTCCTCAAAGAAAGCCTTCCATCCCTGCATAACAATTAAAAAATATCATTTAGCACAATTAAATTTATCTTTACACATATAATTACAAATCCAATTCCATAATTTCACAAAGAAAATATGTTTTCTAGCTTCTAATTAATAGATATAAACAAGCACATGTTGAGCATCTAAGTCTAACCAACAGCTGGTTTTGACTGGTGTAATATAAATGTGATGAGTATAAGTTATTATTTTTCCTATATGAGATGAGATGAATAGAGCATTATTCAACAAAACTAGATAGATAAGAATCAGCCTAAGTCACATCCTGTCATGAGCCTTCATTCAAGGTAACAAAACAAGGATACAGATTAGAAGAAAAAGAGTCCACTTCTCCTATTATTGAAAATTAATGTACAAGGAAAAACAGGGTACAAAGAATACAAAGGAATTTCTTCCTTCCACACAGGGCATTCCCTGTTCATAACTATCTTTTTCTCCCAACCTCCCACACCATGGATGATATGAATATATAGACTTTTGTCTAACATAAGTCTCACCCTCTTATAACGGCTAAACACCTCGTTTTTTTATTCTTCTAATATACTTTCCAACCCCTCTCAGCACTCCCCTGCCTAACACATCCACCATCATTTACCAAAATGAAAAAGACAAGCAAAAGCTATAGCTTTGTAATGTAAATGAACATAAGCATGAGCTAAAAACTCAAACCAAACTATGATCATGAACGTGGACTGTGGAGGAACACGTACACTACTATTTGTTAATAATAGCTAAAAAATACAGTCTGTTGGATCAATATAATTGACTCTACTAACCTACTTGTTCATGAGCAATGCTTGTGTGAAAGTGTGGGGACCAAAATGTGTACACACATGTATCAATGATTTGATAAAAGAGATCACTGAGAGTATTTAGCCGAATCCAGAAAAACAAACCAGAAGAGAATTTACATATTATAATCTGTGAGCTACTAGTAGTTAGCCATCTTGCAACCTATACCTATATAGGAATCATAAACTTGACAGTCAGCAACAACAGAAATTTGAGTTCTCTATTTTCTTTAATGATTTGAAGATAGCTTTTACTAAATGTTGCCAGCAACTAATTGAATCAAAATTACAGATTAGAGATAACAAACTTCAGAAAGACATTTTACCAATTTTGGAACTAAGGCAGCAAATGAGCTGACAGTAAATGAAGACAAAGCCCCAAGACCAACTAAGGTGTTCATGTTTGGTGTTGTTTTAAGAAGGCTTTTTAAACCATCAAGGATAAGCTGGCGGCCAGGACCAAGCAATGTAAACAAAGATAACGATAGATGAAACCCAATGGAATGAAAGACATGGATCCACGGTGCCTTTGCTGCAAAGAAATGAGAGAAATGGCCAACAAGACAGACAGCACATAGAGCCCAAGAAACTGCTAGCTCACGACCTTTAAACAGCACATAAAAAAGAAAGGTCACCAATTAGTCCCAGAAGTTAAAACAGTTAAATCATCAGAGAACCCCTCAGAAATAGCATGAGTGGGCTCTTGTTGCAATATTAGTGTAGATTTAATTAGTGCTTACCACTTTCTCTTAATTGTCTATGTCTTTCCTCCATCTTCCTTTCAAAAATTTGGAGGAAATTCTCTCTTGTAGAATCTGCACTTTCAGGATCAGAATGGTCAGCAATCAAACACACTAGTGGAGAAATCTGTTCCCATTTAAACTACATACAAGCCTTGAGCTTCAACTAAAACAAAAAATAAAACATAATCCCTGACAATTATAATTTGAACCAAGATCAAAATTTATAAATGACTAGCATCTGATTGTTACAACTATTCACAGGGAAAGGTTAGGAAAATTCTTGATGAAAATGTTTAAAATTTGGGAACAGTAACCACTCATCTGGCTAGTGATTAATAAGCAACCACCTACTGACCTCACCTAATTAATCACTTAGTGGTTAATTATTCCTTCACTGGAATATTTGTCAAGAAATCCTGTATCTTTTTTGTAGTTTAATCAATATTTTATTCACTTAAGTTGCAGAATAAATAATCATTCCAATCGGGCCTTTGCAGGAACAAAATTCAGTGGAAAATATCAAAAGTTATGAAATGCCCAATACTATCTTGATCGTATCTTAGATTATACTAGATTGTCTTTAACAATTAGTTTACCTATTCCCTCAATACCTCTTAGGATTGCTCATCAACTTATCATGTTTCGTTATCTAATGATTTGTTTCCTATATAGTTATAGTAGAGAGAAATGGTAGAGTCATGTGTAATGGAATCCATGTGTGTAAGAACAGCAAAGAGACACATATATATAATGCAGCATTATATAAAGCTGTTAGGGGTTTATTATACTGGAGCTTGTAAAAATAAAATACAGCATTATACATTAATTGGGTACATAAATATATGGTGAAAAATCAACCATTGAATCATACATTATTACCACCAATCATACGCATAAAACAAAATAAACCAATTGCACATGAATAAGAGTCGCTAAAATTCATTATAACACAAGGATCACTAGTCTCATATTCAACATCAGCAAAATTCTTCACCGTGCAGGGGCTCCAGAACACAGACATGGCTCTCCAATACCCATCACAAGAAGCCACGGAGATTCACCTTCTGAAGGGAGAAAGTATAACATGAATAATGGATTTTAAAATATCCTATATATCTAAGTAGTGGGGTGGGTATAAGATTTGAAAACAATTTACTCATACAGAAGGTAAAGCATTAAAACTTAGAACCCCATGAATTGATGGCATACCATTGACTCCAGAAAACCACTTTTGCATTTATATGGTGAAATAACTCCTTCAGTAGATAGCTTCTTCACCTGCCACTTAACCCGCCAATTTTATGTAAATGAAATGAAATTCTATGACATGCCGTAAGATTTAATCTCATATGAAGTAATGACTGCTAAGTGGACAGCCAGAGAACTATAGGAGTCATGTGACCAGTATTGCATGTTGTGTCTATTAAATCCATGTGTAAAAATCTTATTCTTACTTCGGAAAGAGCTAGTATATATTGTTCCCAATTGAAGTTTGGTAGGAAGACCAGTTGCTTGTCATTTATATTCACACATTTTAATTTCAAACTAAATTCCTAGCTTCTAGTTCAGTCCATGGAGTACAATTGAACCTTTACAAATTAAAACTAAATGCTGATATAAGGACTCAAAACATTGATAATATAGAGATGTATGGATTTTGAAATAAACGGACAACATTAAGGTGCAAATAATTTTAAATGAAGCAAGGTATGAATACTCAATTCAAAGTTCTTGTTCACAGGTAACAAGATATTCATTTCAAAGTGTGACTTAAAGAAGGAGCCCAACTAAAATAGGTATTGGTATTATTTACAGCTTCAATTAATACTTGAATTATATTTATCCAAAATTCAGAGATATACAGACCAAAGATAGCAAGCTCATTGTATTACAACGAAAGGCCCAACTAATATAGGTATTACAATTATTCACAGCTTTATGAATTATCAATAGACCAAAAATAGCAGGCCAATTGTACTAATACCATTATTATATAAATACACATACAGTATAATCATATTTTGGTAACTTTAAAAAGCAATTTCTATTGCCAATAGAAAATATCTAGAAAGCTGAAACAGTTTAACAGTTTAATACCAATCAAGCCAAATATTTCAAAGAAATTATGCTAGTACGCTTCCATTATGACAAATATTCCAAGAATCAAGCAATCAACTCTAACAATTCCAAGAAGTAACAGACATGACTTTAAGCAAGTTAACAGACACGCCAAATGACGTAAATAAGATAGGATGGACATCTGTGAAAAATAATAAAATTAAATGATGCAAAAGTAGTATAACCAACCACGCATGTCATTTTATGAAAAATAAGCAAATACCAAGGTAAAAAACCATAAAAAGACACTGAATTGACTCAATAATGACTGGCTCAACTGGTAGGAATGAATAATACCTCGGAGGCTAGAATTGTAACCACAGCTGGTTAAATGCTCTGCAAGTGCCTCCCCTAATTGCTTTTGCCAATTTGGTGCATTCTTTGCTTCAGATATAGGCCAAACGATTGCTGTCTCTGTTGTTAAATTTACACTAGCTGATGACACCTGTGGCTACCCAATGTTCATTTGCATAAAGAGTAAAGAAACAGTATTTAGATTACTGTAAAAAATTATAGAGAGGGTTTATCAACTATGTACTGTTGGCACAAAAACTTCACTCAAGCAATCAAAATCACCTTTAGGATTTAGACACCAATGAATAAACTACTGCGTTCTTTTGAAACTGTTGAACATGATTTTTCCGCATTAAGGTCAATCATCTCCCACGACAACCAGACTTACGAAATAAAAAATACCGCACGCTCATAGTAAACCTAGCAGAAAGCCCCCAACAACAGAACCAGTATACCAATCATCTTACAAATAAAATAATTGAAGCATCCAAAGTTTAGACTGTATACCGAACCAAATACAAATTTGAAATACTTACTCGATTTTCCAGTATCCTTTTCACAGTCGCCGCACATCCCCCGCACACCATTCCCTATCAAACGCACAAAAAAGTGAAATACTAAAAATAAAACTAACAGGAAAAATTCTACTCAGAGAGAAGAGTTCACACTGAAACATCGAGAATGATAACGTCAGGCGAAAGTGCCGAAAGCTCCTGTGACGCGTCACCAACCAATTGGAGATTAGCATCACCAGACTCACCGCCAGAACCGCCAGAACCTCCGTTGTCACCGATTCCACCGCCTCCATTTCCACCGCCGGTGGAAGAAGCACAGGAAGCGGCGGAGCTCGATATGCAGCGGAGTCGGCACGGCTTTCGCGGGAGCAATCCGCCGAAGCAGCGGAGCGAGGACGGCGACGGTGCGGAAGTAAAAGAACATGGAATGTGGCAGCAGTTGTTGTAGGAAGCAACGAGGCATCTGAGGTTGCGGCGGACGAAGGCGCGTTGAGGAGCGCCGGCAAAATGACGGTGGAGCACTCTGAAAAGCGCCATGTGCGCCGTCGTGGTAACGGAGAACGCAGAATCCATCGGATTGGGTAGAAAAATAGAGAAGAGAAGAGTCGTCAAGCGTTGTAGTTGAGTTCTTATAGTACAGACGTCCACGCTATGGTGGGTCTTGACTTCACTGGTTTTTGGAACGAAAAAAACGTTTTGAGAACGTGTGGTGGTTCTCCATGTTGTTAAAATAAATAAATTAATATGCAAAATTGATTAGGGTATTATGGAAAAAAAATAAGAAAATTTCATTTCGCGCTTTCACTTTTTCTTTCATTTGCAGATTGTTGTGTCTCGTGTGTCCTCAAGTTCCCTCATCTCTATCAGTTCTCTCGTCTTTCTCGTGTTCAAAGACTGACTTTCTCGTTAAACTCTAAAGACTTACTTTCTCGTTGTCTTGAATGTCCGTCTTCTGCATCATTGAAACCCTGTTTGACGTTGATGTCAACCATTTGTATTGTACCTTGTCATTGTTGTGGTATTTTTTTGGTAAGTAGAACTGCGCGAATCCTGACCATCTTCTCCAACATTGACGTTTTCTTCTTTCACGCGAAGAGTAACCATTTTCTCTAGCATTGACGTTTTCTTCTTTCGCGAATCCTAACCATATTCTCGACCCTTGTTGTTTTGTTGATGTTATAACTGCAGGTCCAATGGCAACCCAAAAAGGAAATGTAAGATGAAATGTAATTGTTTTTTTATAGATGATGTGTTATCCTCTAACTGTTAGTTAATAATCATTTTTTGTTAATGTTTTATAGTGGCGCCTTCGTATCTCCATGGATTCATCCAACATTGTTGAAATGAATAGCTTACTAGGAGACACTCATGTAGAGCGCATTAGGATGACTCCATTTAAGTGGTGTTTGCATATTCTGAGCCCTCAGAAGGTGAATTTGAAATTATCGAAGATGATGGTCCAATGCTGGGCTAGGCATGATGTCAGTTTTAGAGTTAGTCAACAATTGGTCCCATTTACTATTCTTGATGTGTTCATGACTACAGGTTTAGATATAGGTGGTTTAGACATCTCTTTCGATCAATCGGTAGTTGGATTGGTTGGTCAAATGTTTTATCCAAAAACCACTACATTGAAGGATCTGATTGACATGTTTAATTTGATTGTCCAGGATGAAAACATAGAGGTTGATGTAGTCTGTAGGTTATATATATTAGTGTGTTTGGTTACATTTTATTTTCCTAGGAAGTCTTTCTATGTTTCTAACATGCCTCGTGCAGTGTTAGATGACTTAGACAGTTTGTGTCTATACGATTGGGCCACTGGTGTACATAAACATATTGTTAATAATTTAAATAAATGTATGAAGAAAATAATGTTTGGAGGTATCGCCCAGTCATTGAGTCTTAGTGGCAATGTGGTCGTGTTGCAGGTAACATGATTTATAGTTGTTTAACTCAATGGAATGGACAACATTATAAAATTTGGCTCACTATTTATTTTGATATTGTAAGGCTTGGGCGGTTGAAAGACTTTCTTTGCACGGTCATGCTTCTCACAGGAGGTTCTCGCACATATTGCGATGGTTCCCGTATAACTCAAGGACAAAGAAAATTGAATATATGTTTCAAACCGGAGATGTAAGTCTTTCAACCTTTGTTATATGTTTTTTTTTTTTACACAATGATGGTCTTATTTCACTAATTTTGTTCTTTTTGTTTGGTGTAGTTAAATCTTGAGTGGTATGTAAGTAAGCAAGATCGTTAAGTGCCCGAAATTCGTGCTGCTTTCCACATGGATGACAAAGGGATGGGTGAAGGATCGTTGCCTGAACGATCCAGGGTTGAGGAAGCAGATGATGAAAGCTCCGATGACGGCACTTGGGAACCAGGTGCTAAGGAGAGAATGAGG
The DNA here is from genome assembly GCA_027742785.1 of Vigna reflexopilosa. Taxonomy (NCBI): domain Eukaryota; kingdom Viridiplantae; phylum Streptophyta; class Magnoliopsida; order Fabales; family Fabaceae; genus Vigna; species Vigna reflexopilosa. The sequence goes on along the minus strand of CM050911.1, from coordinate 14,463,001 downwards.
AAAAACAATCAAGATATCATAACATTGAATGGCAAGATTGGAGCCATTACGATGGGGTTAATTGAAATTCGACAAACTCCAATCTTTAATGAACAAAGTGCATGTGGTTATGATCAAGAAGGTGTTGGTGCAGCTGATGAAGTAGTGTTAACACTCCGGTAAGTGTACCGAATCTTATCAAGTAATAATAAACGGTAAGTCCGGGTATCGTTTCCCTAGATACTCTTAGGCCTAAACATTCATGTGATATCTTGATCTTTTAAGACTTGAGAAAACGAAAATTAGGGTTTTATATGCAAAAAAACGAAAATTAAACATGCACATGCAAATGTTTGATCAGTTGACCAAAAAGATAACGCAGTTGGATGGTATGGATGAGTTGTGTTGTTGGGGTTTACGATTTCATCCTAATCCACTATCATGTATTTACGAATTCTACTCAATTCTACTTCTTTCTCAATGTTAATGCCACTTTCTAAATTTCCCTAATCCCAATTTCTTGGTGAAAAGAGTCTACTCCTAATTACTAGTTTACTATGTCTAGTCTCCCTATCAATTGATTATGCATTACATAATTCACACAGAAGCTTAAAGGCAATTGGTCCTCCTATCCACATGTCTAGACCTATCCACGTGTGTCCATATAGATAGAATCAAAGAATATGCTATTGAATGATGTCTTAAACAAGGCATGCAAATATAATGGAGGAAAAACTCTAACAATTGATAAAAGAAAGCATATGAATATAAGTAGAAATTCAATACATGAGAGTTTCAATAGAATTACATCGTTTCCCCAACAACAATGGAGGTTTAGTTCACCATAACCATGGTGAAACTAGATGAAAATAATGGAATGAATGAAAACATAACCCTAGATTTGATAAGTTGGAGCTTCCGCATCCAAAATTCGCCTCCAAGGAGTGAAGAAGTGTGTTTCTGTGTTTCATGCAGACTATTTATAACTCAGGAAAAATCACAGAATTTTGGCCCAGGCCCAATAGTCCACCGCCCGGCGGTGGCTTACCGCCCGACAGTAGGTTCGACACTTAAAACCAACCCCCAGCGTTGAAGCTTGAGCGTTGGGCAGAGAATTCTCTGAAGAGTCCACCGCCCAGCGGTGGCTACAATTCTTCTTTTGCTCGCTTTTCCACCTTCTCTTGTGTCCAATTCCCTTCTACTTCAACATCCTTCATTCAATTTTTGATAAAACCTGCCAAAACAAGGGAAAACCAAGCATAAAACCACAAAAACCAACTTTGACTCTCTTATTCTCTAACTTAGGCAAATTGCATGATTTCAAGCTAATTCTAAGTCATAAAGGGTGTGTTTAATGTCAAATTTAAATGTGAAAATATCAATTTTTGAACCGTTATCAAGCAGTTGCAGATGGAGGTGATGAAGAAGCTGTTGGTGGAGATTATGAACACCCTGCAGGTGCCTATAATGAAGAAGCAGGGGATGAAGAACCACCACATGAAGATGACAAAGTTCCAGCATCTCACCATTGAAGTTTTTTTATTGAAATTGATGATGGTAATGATGATGATGAAGGGGAAGAACCATTGGCGATCCCCCATTTGCGCAGTTTTGTTGGTGATCCAACCACTACTGTCGATGTTGACCAATTGTACTATGCAGTCAGCGTAAGAGACAGATGACATAGGTAATTGATGAGAAATTTGTTTGTCATTGGTGAAAGGTGATCGTTTATGATTGAATAATATTTTATTTTTCAGGGTTGTATGTGAAATAATTGGGCAGAGCTTGAGCACAACTTCATGTCACACTTTAGCGCCACTCCAATACGTTGATAACATGGTAACTATTATGTAACATATCTTAATGTTTAACGTTTGATGTTATGTTAATGATTTGTACAATTTTCATTGTGTAGGTGGTGTTATTTGCTAGTACAATTTTTATGCACTTTCAGAAAAGGTTGTCTGGTGTTGTTAAGAGGATTCATTTCAGTCCATTATACACAGTAAATCAAAATTTTTATCATATCATATATTTAATGGTAGAAATTATGTGTAAGGCATTGTGGATTGATGAATTTGAAATTGTCCACAGAACCATATTATTACTGATAATAGGAAACGTCCACAAAATATCATGTGTTTACTCTTCAAAATTACAACACCCATTTGCGTTCTGATCATTTTGGACTTGGAGACATTGCCACAGCTGACTTTGTGAGTTAGGTTTAATTTGTACGAACAAAGTTTGCCAATTTTTGTTTGTTCATGTATTGACATATGCTTTTCTTTGTTTGTAGTTGTTTATGCCATTTATCCATGATGAACATTGGTGGTGCTATTCAGTGAAACTTAGCACATTACAAATATTTGTGATTGACTCATTCGGCAAGGGTATCAGAGATCGAAAAATGATTGACAAAGTTGTTGTATGATTGCACAATTTAAGTTTCCAAATAAATTAGTTATTGTCATTTAATGTTGTCTTTTTTAACTGGTTATTGTACTTCTTCTTTGGTAGGCTGAAAATATTGCAAGATTTTTTTACATCTTGTACAATAAACCGGAAGGGAGTATTGGACCTTTGTTTGTTGAACAAGCAAACATCTCATCCCAACCAAAATTGTAAGTTGTTATAACCATTGTCTTTAAATATTTCGTGTTGTTATTAATGTAGGTTGTCAGAACTTCTATATGTTGTGGTTGTATTGTTTCAGACATGATTGGGGAGTTATAATGTTAAAAGTAATGGAAATTTTGGATGGAGAGGACAAACACAATGGAAAAAGCATGCCTCAATATACGAATGTAAGTATCGTTATGATTGCTAGAAATAGTTGATGACTGTGTTAATTTCTAAAGTCCAAAATTTTGGTTTCAGGAGGAGTTGCTTGTAATTAGAAAGAATTATGTATGGGAGTGGATCCTCGACAACGACAACATTAGATGAATGAAAGCGCTAGCGGAATATGGATTGTTGTAGGCTTGTTTCCATTTGTACAAATTTTGTTTGTATTTAGAGGAAGATGGATATTTTCCAATAATATTATTATATGTACAAATTGTAACAAACAAACAATGATATATATGTAAAGATTGTTATTTCAATAAGATCATAGCTTTCATGTTTACTTTATTGTTCAATGTCATTTTATTTACGTTGTGTGTTTTTTGATGACAAAGGAACGCACAATATTAATAAGTCTTTTTAATTAATCCAATGGTTTACCAACTTAAGTGAAGTCTTGAAACTTCTGCAGCAAAAAACACACTTGTAATCATTTACAATTGCTTGGTAAAGGATTACACGAACAAAATCTGGGTTTTGTACAGAAACTTCAACTACAGGAGCCAGTTGTGTTAACCTAGGTGACCATAGTCAAAATTTTTATTTTTATTTTTGCATAAAACCAATGGTTTTCACTTGATTTTGTTGTTTAAGTATGATTAGAGTGTGGGAAGTAATGTTTGGGCACCCAATGATGAAGGAAAGGAACAATGTTTATGAGATGAGCAACTTAGGTGAAGTCCCGAAACTTCTGCAACAAAAAACACACTTGTAATCATTTACAACTGCTTGGTAAACGATTACACGAACAAAATCTGGGTTTTGTACAGAAACTTCAACTACAAGAGCCAGTTGTGGTAACCTAGGTGACCATGGTCAAAATTTCTAATTGTTTGCATAAAACCAATGGTTTTCACTTGATTTTGTTATTTAAGTGCAGGTAGAGTGTGAGAAGTAATGTTTGGGCACCCAATGATTTAAGAAAGGAACAATGTTTATGAGATGAACAACTTAGGTGAAGTCCTGAAACTTCTGCACCAAAAAACACACTTGTAATTGTTTACAACTGCTTGGTAAACGATTACACGAACAAAATCTGGGTTATGTACAAAAACTTGTACTATAGGAGCCAACTGTGGTAACCAAGGTGACTATGGTCAAAATTTTTAATTGTTTGGCATAAGTCTAATGTTTTTCACTTAATTTTGATGGTTAAGTGTTAGTAGAGGCATGTAAGTCATGTTTGGGAACCCCATGATTCAGGAAAGGAACAATGTTTATGAGATGAGCAACTTAGGTGAAGTCCTGAAACTTCTGCACCAAAAAACACACTTGTAATCGTTTACAACTGCTTGGTAAACGATTACACGAACAAAATCTAGGTTTTGTATAGAAACTTTAACCGCATGAGCCAGCTGTGGTAACCTAGGTGACCATGGTCAAAAATTTTAACTTTTTGGTATAAGTCCAATGTTTTTCACTTGATTTTGTTGGTTAAGTGGTAGTAAAGGCCGGTAAGTCATGTTTGGGAACCCCATGATTCAGGAAATGAACAATGTTTATGAAATGAGCAAATTAGGTGAAGTCCTGAAACTTCTGCACCAAAAAACACACTTGTAATCGTTAACAACTACTTGGTAAATGATTACATAAACAAAATCTGGGTTTTGTACATAAACTTTAACTGTAGGAACCTAGGTGACCAATGCCAAAATTTTTAATTTTTTGGCATAAGTCCAATGGTTTTCACATTTTGTGGGCACTCCCTCATTGAAGAATTAAACAATGTATGGCAAAAAAGAATCTCAAACATTGCATTAAGGTGAACAAAATCAGTACAATTACAACATAACATCACATTCATAAAAATTAAGTAAGTCTAGGTTATTAATATTACAGTAATCCCAGAAATTGTTTTAATGGTCATAAAATAATATTGCAGTTATCCGTAGAAGTTATAAGTTCACCTGCATTAGAAAATATTTATCAAATTATATCATAAAACAACTAATTCTTCTTTGGTTCTTTGGATGATGATGGTTGGTGAGATGGAGGAACGAATTTGCGGAGGATGTCATCCACATTCTTATTGTTTTCTGCCCACAGAGGTAGTCGAATGACAGGTTTTGGTGTTTCCTTGACCAGGTCAATTGTGGGAGGACAAATTTCAGTTGGAAAAACCTTGACTACGTTGTGATGCACGATATTTAGGTAATAGTTCTTTCCAAATGATTGAAGGAATGTACCTAAATGAACATACATAATTAATATCAAAAACACCATCAAAGGTAATTAAAACTTATTTTAATTTAAGTAGTAAATGGATGGGTTACAAGATTGAGTAACATAACGGAGCCAACTCCGATATTATCTCTAAATTGAGGATCTTTAAGAACTTTCTTGTGCAAGGAAGCCTTCATTGTCACTGTTGGGTCCTGGTCACATTTAATCATTCATTAGTTTACATAAACAACAAATGATGTACTTTTAAACAAATAATACCTTGATAGTCAACTGCATGCCTCCCAAACCATTGGGCTTGCACTCTTACAATATGGAAGCAACAAATGGAAGGACTTGTAATGATTTTGCCTCATTAAGGGAATTGACGTTCTTGAATTTTCCATCAGTGACGAGATCTGCAATTGTCAAAGTCATGTCACAAGATATAATATTGTCTAACTGAACATTTTTATTCAGATGATTTCAACAAAATTTGTACCATGGTGTTCAATAAACATTTGTGCCCATTTCCAAGCATTTGAGTTGAAATCCCGTTCATATGTTGCCTGAGCAACATCATGAGTAAATTCTTGAGTCGATTTTGTTTCTTGTGTATTTGTCCTATTGAGGAAAGCCGCTTGAAAATTACCTGTCGGACCAGGTATAAGCGATGTCGAAGCATCGTATTTTTTCAGAAATGATTCAAGGACGTCATCATCATAAACAATGTCTTCCCATGCATCCATGATTATCCTTTAATAATCTGCAACAAATTGAATTCCTGGTTAAGGACACTACAACAATGTGAAGATAACATTACGACATAACAATTCAAATAATTTTAAAGGACTTACAAATATAGTGAATAGCTTGATTGCATAACAACGAGTATGTGCGACGTATTTAAAGACGTATGGACCAAGTTATTGGTTTTTAATTTTAAAGTTAACTAATATTATATAATATTATTACTTTTCCTACTTCATGTTATAGTTAATGAGCAAAGCCTGGTTGATTAATGAGCAAGTTACTTTTTGGCTCAAATTGATGAAAGAGAAAATCTTGTAGCTTCCTTGAATGAACTTGCATTAAATGTGGGGGATGAAAAGTAAGTTGCATTAAATGTGCGGTGTGAGAGAGAAGCACTTTTTTGTTAGGAAATTTAATGCATACTTCCTTAACCAAAACAAATGAAAGCATTGTATGTCAACATAGCTTGTTTTCCTTGCAAGACAGACTTTTTCCCTCCAAAATACTTCATCTTTCTCCCTTAAACGTGAACTTTCTGGCTTTTACCATCCCTCTTCATTATAGACACTTAATCGTTCATTGGTTTGTTGGTGAGGAGGACATTACCTTCATTTAAGAAGGGCGCACTTAATCGTTCATTGGAGGTTGGTGAGGACCACTTCACCTTCATTAAAGGGTGCAATAAATCATCCTGTGTAGGTATGAATGTGTAACTTTCTGTTTTTTTCATTTAAGGAGGCACTAAAATCTGTTTCTTTTTTATTTCCATTGCTAGTTTTAAGAATGTATTTTATTGTGTTTATTTTATTTAAATTTTATTTCATGTTGATACCCATTTTCGTATGAAGTATTAAATGATGAAAAAAAATTATCACATTGTGCTATATGTTGATAGGGATTTTGTTATGAATTATTATGTGATGGTGAATCTTTATCATTAATAAATACATTTATTTTTAGTACATGAATGATGATTATTTCATAGGTTTAATCATTCAGGAATTGGGTCCCAATTTCGTCCCGTTTTTTTTGTTTTCTCAATTGGGTCCCAATTTTCTGAAAATTGCAACAATTGGGCCCTTTTCGTTAAATTGGGTCCAACGGCGTTAGTGTGTGTTTGACGTGGCACACTGGAGTCTATTTCTTAGCTGACGTGGCTGACTGAAGTAGGGGCACCTTAATTGACATGGATAATTGAATATTTTAAATGCAAAGAAAAGGAAAGTATGGTTGAAATATTGGGATTGAGATTCTTATTTTATCGAATTAGGGATTCAGACATAGGAAGAAGTTTGTTCTGACGTTGTAGGGTTCTTCTAGGGTTCATCCAAAGTTCAATCAATTTCACAAATTGGGGTATCATTTTAGGGATTTAGGGTTTAATCCAAGTTGTTCTTGAAGATGCATCCCTGTTCGTCTTCATCATGCAGTAGGTGGCGGAAGCAAGACGATAATGTGGTCTGTGGTGGTGGTCGAGGAGGATGTAGCAATGGTGGTCCATTTTGCTATTGTGGGATGAAATGTGTTGTCAGAACTGCAAGAACAGTTAAGAACAGAGGCAAGCAATTTTGGGGCTGCCCTTATTGGTGTTTTCTTCTCACAGAATGGCGGTGAAGATGGTGGTTGCAATTATTTCACATGGTGTGCAGATCATGGGGTTGTTGAAACGGAAACGAGTGCAAAGTGTGAAGGCAAGACTGAGTCTTTCTTGAATAGAGAAGCAATGGAAGATTATAAGTGATTTGGACTTGTCAGTGAAGAAATTGGAAAATAGGCTTAACGTCTTCTTAGGGATTGTCTGTGTTCTTTGTCTGATGAACATTATTGTACTTACATTAGTGTTTTTTCGTTCATAGGAATGTTTTCATTGTACTTATGATGGAATGTACTTAGGATGCAATGAACCAAAGTTATTTTGACTATGAAAGTTTGTAATGTTTGTAACTTTTGGTAAGGAAGTAATTCAAAGTATTGATTGTAACTTTTGGCCAAAATAGTATTCGTAAAGAACTGTCAACTAATAAGCACAAGCATATGACGTGCTTTCATAGTGAACTGATTAACACAAATTACATAAACTTGATACAAATTACATTAATCTCAATATAAAACTAGAATTTGTTGATCTTTCTGAAACGAACGATTTATACTTGTTGCATAAACCATTTACTCTTGATAAAATGTAAGAGATGATGTGGTTGACAACTTCACCATTGCAAAAGACAATTTGAGACGTTTGTACCTTTTCATTCAAACTCTGCCTCCAATCTTAGCAAAACCACATCTACTATACACATTCAATTACATGCTATGACTTCAACAAAAAAAAAGGGTTTTAATTATAATTTTTATGCAGTTGAAATAGTTGAATCAGACAAATATGCTTTTCCTGTGTTGTGAACACCTCAATCTCATGCTTATAATATATGAGAAATGAGATGATGTCATGTTGTGTTGTTCTTCTTTCTTTCCAAATATGTAACACCACTTTCAGAAACATAATCATGCTAAAAGATCAGCATAACATCAATGCACACAACAGATAAATGGAACCAAATTAAGCATTTCTGGTTAAACTTAATTAATCTCAAGCAGTATATAAAACTATGTCATACACACCAAAATAACCATAAAACCACAATTTTTCATCAGTTTTCAAAAGAAATAGCAGAATAACAGTGATTGATGACAAAAGCATAATGTTTTCCTACATCTACTGCTTTCGTACATAATGTTTTGTACCCTTAAAATATTACAAAAGTGTATTCCTACAGTGTACTAGGCTTGAGGCTGAGTCTGATGTGATATTTCAGATTGTTGAGTGGATGAAGTTGCTTGGGTTGCTGATGTACTAGGCACAGGTCCTGCTTGGGTTACTGATGTACTAGGCACAGGTCCTGCTTGGGTTGCTGATGTACTAGGCATAGGTCCTGCTTGGGTTGCTGATGGGCAACGACTTCTGTTATGGCCATGTTCTCTACATATGCCACATCTTTTCCGCAAGCCAGATTTGGTCATTCTTGATTCATCCTTCCTCATTTCCCATTGCTCTAGTCTTCGTTTTCTCTTTGGTCTTCCAAGCAATACTCTTTTGTGTGGAGGAGACACATCAGGATATGGAGTAATGTTCCACATGTTGGCTCCATTTATGGGATATGTAATTGATGAATATGTCACCTCATATATGGACTTCATGTAGCAAGAGTCAATAAATTGTTCTCCATCAATGTTGAGGAATTTCATTGCAGCCAATGAATGACAACAAGGGATTCCAGTCATCATCCAAGTTTTGCATGTGCATGAGGAGTCATCTATGTTGACTACAAACTTATCTCCATTGTTAGACATGTGACGAACTTCAAATAGCTTGTTGCCTGACCAACTGTGGAGAAGAAGACAACAATAATTATGATGCACAGTATTAAATTAAGATAACAAAGAAGTCATTAATGGAATTTACCTAGGAATCCAATTTTTAGTTAACTGAGATTCCTTTCTAAATCTGGATTGGATCATGGGACAAATGTATCCAGTAAATGATATGATATGCTTGACTTGTTCTTGGCCCATCTTTGCATGAGGTAAAGCCGTATCTCCTCCAACAAAGTAATTATGGGTTTACTCCTGGTAGAAACGAGGACACTATTGAAGCCCTCACTCATATTGTTTACTAAGGTGTCACATTTAGCTCTTTCAGTGAACCTTGATCTTGACAAATACCTACAACAAATAATATAATCATTATTAACATTATATGAATAAGGAATTGTGTTCTACTTTTGAAGACTAACCTTGGAGGGATGGCAATCAAATTCCTATAAGCATCTTCGTTCACTGCTCTTATGTTTCTCATTTCCATCTCCCAGGTTTGTGGGTGTGTGGCTATAGCTACCCTCCACATTAAACGCTTGAGGTTTTTGCCAGGGAATTTCTTCCTGAAGTTGGCATACAAATGCCTCACACAAAACCTTTGGTCAACTCTAGGAAGCAATTCATCTATTACATGAAGTAGACCCTGCAATACAATATACAATTAATCAATAAAGCCAACCAATACTTAAGACCCTAAAGTTAAAATGTACAAGTACAAATTAATGATGACTATTACCTTTTGCTGGTCTGATATGAAGGTAAATGAAGAACAAATTTCAGCCCCTCCAAGGTCATCTACCAATAGTTCCAAGAACCACCTCCATGAATCCTTGTTCTCAACTTCAACAACACAGTATGCAATTGGCAACATCTGCTCATTTCCATCTCGGCCCACAACCGTTAACAACTCACCATCGTACTTACCTTTCAAAAATGCTCCATCTAAACCAATAATTGGCCTGCATGACAGAAAACTGTCTTTGCACGCCTTTAAACATACATAGAATCTCTTGAAAAGGACTTCACCCCCCCCACATCCTCAACCTTTAGTTTCACTGTTGAGCCTGGATTTTTGGCCAGCAACTCATGGGCATAATCATATAACCTTTTATACTGTTATTTGAAAGAGCCATCAATTTGATCTGTTGCTATGTTTTTGGCCCTATAGGCCATACACCTTGAAATACCAATGTTCCATTTCCTTTGAATTTTTTCCCTTATATCCACACCCTTAACTGTTGGATTCTCTCTAATAGTTTTCTGTATCTTCTTGCTCAACCACTTGGCATCAATTAATTTAAGGTTGAACTCCCTGCTGCAGGTATGGTTGTCCAGCATAGTTCTCAATTGCCATGTTTTGACTGCCTTCATATAACCACAATATAACCTCCATAGGCATTTACCTTTTGCACCCACACACTTGAACCTCATTCTTTGTTTATCATTCTTAACAAACTTAATATTTCTTCCATTATCCAACGCATAACTTTTTATAGCATCCAAAATGTCTTACTTTTCAGCAAAATATGTCCCAACTTCCCACTTAAAGTCAACCATACTTTTTGGCAAAACAAATGTTGCAAAAGTCCCATAATCCTCTACATCGGTATCATCTTCATCACTTTCTGCTCCACTAATTAATTGTTCAAATTCCCACTCATCATCTGATAAACCTTTACCATTCCCACCCTCTAAATTAACATCAAACATGCTGTCAGAACTCACACTGGAACATGGTCCACTACAGTCATTTGACATACTTTGGACTTTGACTTCCACATTTCCCTCCAAATCTGCATTTATATCATCATCTATATCACAACCAACATTGACATCAACAAGCCCTTCCAACCACTTAGTATTTCCATCACCACTACCACTCTCAAAAGAGGAATTCCAACTTCGGATTTCCACATCTGGTTCAACTTCATTCTCTTCTTCACCTTCTTCCTCACCATCACCACCAACTTCCTCAACTTGCACTTGTCCCTCAACATCACCCATCTCTTCCAACACACCACCAACTTGTTCAACTCCACGGACCTCTTCCTCCATAACAGCCTCAACTTCCAGTTGTTCACCCATCTCTTGTTCTTTACCATCAACATCACCCATGTCTTGGTCTTCACCCATCTCTTGTTGTTCACCATTAACATCACCCATCTCTTGTTGTTCACCATCAACATCACCCGTTTGTTGCTGTTCACCCACCTCTTGTTGTTCACCATCAACATCACCCATCTCTTGCTGTTCACAATCAACATCACCCCTCTCTTCCACTTGTCCTTCATCATTACCAACATATTCCAGCATATGTATGACTTCGGGTTCAGAAACAGGGTGTATCACAAACACATGCACCTCACCATTCAGCCTAACTAAATTAACCATATGCATGGCAGCAGTGTCATCACACAAACACTCTAACTTATCATCCAACACTGAAGCCCCTCCTACAGAGTACCACGAATCTTTAAACCCATGGTATCCCAAAGATTTCACTACACTAACAACCATGAAATAACTCCAAACATCTGGGTCAAACATAAACCTAGATGTCTCCCCCCTTCATACTTAAGCTTCCATTACTAACTAATTTCCCTCCATGGTGAAAGACAACCTCAATATCCTCGTCCATGATGCAAAACACTATATATAAGTATTTATACACCTATAATGTAATCACATGACGACAAAACATGTATTAAAACCATAAACAAAACGCACTCACACACACACAGAGAAAAATAACTTTAAACATGGGGGGACCACAACATCGCAATAAAAAAAGGAACACAATACAACGACGGGACCACCACCCAACATCGCAATAAAATAATCAATACAAAACCAAACTTTTACTGACCTGGCCACTCGAGATTGCAGCGGAAGAAGGTCCCACAACTCCGACGACGACGATAACTACACACTCTGTCAATGTCAACTTGGATTAAACCCTAAATCCCCAAAATGATAATCCAATTTGTGAAATTGATTGAACTTTGGATGAACCCTAGAAGAACCCAACAACGTCAGAACAAACTTCTTCCAATGTCTGAATCCCTAATTCGATAAAATAAGAATCTCAATCCCAATATTTCAACCATACTTTCCTTTTCTTTGCATTTAAAATATTCAATTATCCACGTCAATTAAGGTGCCCCTACTTCAGTCAACCACGTCAGTTAAGAAATAGACTACAGCGTGCCACGTCAAACACACACTAACGCCGTTAGACCCAATTTAACGGAAAGGGTCCAATTGTAGCAATTTTCAGAAAATTGGGACCCAATTGAGAAAACCAAAAAGAACGGGACGAAATTGAGATTCCCCACGAAAATGGGGACTTCCTGAATGATTAAACCTATTTCTCTTATTTTCATTCCACTATGATCAGGTTGGCTATAGGTTGTTGTCATGGCTAACAACACAAGTAATGTGACTGAACTACTTGACTGTAATGCCAATATTGATGACCCTACTGAGAGATTTTTGGACTTGGAGCCAACATTGCATATGTGTTTTCAGACAATGGAAGAAGCAAAAAAAATTTACACAAACTACGCCATTAGATGTGGATTTGTTGTGAGAACTTCTAAAAAAGATAACAACAACAATGTGTACTACTTGAGATTAGTTTGCTCAAGGGAAGGGAAATATGTCTCTTCCATCAAACCCGAGATGAAAACACTTCCTAGTCAAACCAAGCAATGTCCAACTAGCATAATCATTACAAGGAAGGACGATAAATGGTTTATAAGGACCGTTGTGCTAGAGCACAACCATGATCTTTGCCCGAATACCTCCAAGCTAAATCCTGGCAATAGAAAATTAAGCATGCAAGCTAAACACACATTGGAGGTGAACAATGCTGTGGGAGTTCGGATTAATAAGAGTTTCCTTAGAATCGTGAGCGATGCTGGTGGATTTGAAAACACAGACTTCGTGAAGCGAGATGCACGAAACTACATTGGCCAACACAGAAGATCTTTATGTAAGGATGGTGATTGACAAGCCCTCCTACGACACTTTTCATCAATGAAAGATTTAAATAACGAGTTCTTCTATGACATTGCATTGGACGAAGGGAATAGAATTTGTAGTGTCTTTTGGGCAGATGCAAGAAGTCGAGCCGCATGTGAAGAATTTGGTGATGTGGTGTCTTTCGACACCACGTACTTAACAAATAAGTATGACATGCCATTTGCGCCTTTTGTCGAAGTTAACCGTCATGGACACTCCATTTTACTTGGTTGTGGATTGCTCTCGTCGGAAGACACTGCCTCATTTGTATGGTTGTTCCAATGTTGGCTAAGATGCATGGGTAATAAGGCCCCAAATGGGATTATAACTGATCAGTGTAGGGCAATGGCAAATGCTATTGAAGAAGTCTTTCCAAATACAAGGCACAGGTGGTGTTTATGGCACATCATGAAGAAGTTGCCAGAAAAATCTTAAGGCTATAAACATTTTGTGGCTATCAAAACTGATCTCAACGTGCTTGTGTATGACTGTGGTTGTCCAATGGACTTTAAGAATGGTTGGGAAGCACTACTGACCAAACATGGATTGCAGGAGAATGAATGGTTATGTAATTTGTATCAGGAGAGACACAAATGGGTACCTTGTTACTTGAGGAATAATTTTTGGGCGGGCATGTCAACTACTCAAAGAAGTGAGGGAATAAATGCTTTTCTTGATGGATTTATCAATTCTAGTACCACACTTCAACAATTTGTGGTTCAACACAACAATGCCCTCAGAGTGAAGGCCCAAAAATAAATACAAGCTGACTTCTCCTCCCTCAACACCATGGTTGCATGTGTGTCTCAGTCATCGATCGAGTGACAATTTCAAATAGAGTACACACATGCAAAGTTTGAGGAAGTGCAAACAGAGTTTTAGTCAAGGATGAATTGTTTCATCAAAGAAACCGTAAAGGACAACTTATTCAACACTTACACAATAAAAGAGGAGCGCATGTGGGAGGGTAAATGTGCAGATAAATTTTATGAAGCACAATTTGATCCACTCACAAAGAATACCACATGTTCTTGCCTATTATTTGAGTTTAGAGACATCATTTGTCACCATTCCCTATTAGTATTCGATCAGGAAAATGTTTACAATGTGCACTCCAAATACGTTCTACGACGGTGGAGGAAAAATATTCGTAGAAGGCATACACTCATTAGAGCAGCGTATAGTAATTCCAATCATGAACCGACGATGCAAAGATGCCAAATTTTGTGCAAACAATTATATGAAATAGCTGAGGTAGCTTGTGAGTCGGAAGTGTTGAGATTGTTGACAACACAATATCTATATCACTCTGGTTTTTGATGATGACAACACATTTTTAATAACACATGTATTATTGATGTGTTACATATTCTATTGCTTATTGATTGATATATTGTTCAACATGTTTTATGATATGTGAATGCATATTTACTGAGCTTGTATATGTTACATCATATCTGGTTGCATTACACATGATTTGAAAGAAGAAAACCACATGCACATTTATGAACTTACATTGTGTTGCATATCTGCAAGCTGTAAGTCGACTTCATTATGAGGGAAGTCGAATTAAGCTCGTGTCATGCACAAATTTTCAGAAACAGTGCTATGTGAGATTTTACATTGAAAAGAATTTCAAAGTGAACTATAGTGTCGAAGTCGACTGTGTGCGCCACGCATTCGACTGTATTAGTTGCTTATTTTGAAATTCTGTTATGCTCATGAACTATAACGCTATATTTTTAAAAGTTAGTTGAGCATTGAATGTTGGTCAACTGTATTGACTGAGAAATTAATTGGTTTGACTGGATTAATGCTATTATGTCTTAACTGTTATAATTGTTATAATATAGTCGACTTTATTAGTAGCACAATCAACTGCAGGAGCGTCTGATTTATAGAAATCTATAAATAGACGAGACCTGATCGTTTACAGAGAACTTTTGGAAAACTAACAATTTCATATTCTGTTTCAAATTGATTCTCTAGATTTTAGAGCTCCAAGAACTCATCAAGAAGACGGTTGTGATCTTGCTTGGAAGAGTTTTTGAAGGAGAATTGCATATACTGCTTGATCAAAATCTACACAATTGAGGTTTTTGGGTTGATCAAGAACTTGTTTGGCATCCGTGGTGATTGCTGTGATTGTTGTTACCTGTTGTGAGTACAGGGGTTGGACTCGTGGAGTCTGGTACACTTTGAGGATTGTTCAAAGTGGCTTGCAGATTGTAGGAGAGGGGATATCTTGCTGCAAGTCTTGCTGTGTGGTTTGGCTATATTTTGGCTAAAGGGTTAGAGAGGTGTTTTATATTTTTGACGTGGAGGTCTTCTATAAAAACCTTGTTGTAAAAACCTTGACCATTATAGTGCATTTGCTTCCTGGTACTGGAAGGACACTGGATGTAGGCATTGAGGCCGAACCAGTATAAAAACCTGCGTTTGAATTCTTTATCCCTATACTTTTACATTCAGTCGACTTTATTATCTGCGTAGTCTACTTTGATTTTTTGCTGCACTAAATTTTCTTTAACTTGCGATCCAAGAAAGTTTGTAAAGTTTTCTACTTTGAATCAAAGATTGCGAAAAGACTCTGATTTTGAAAACTCACCAATTCACCCCCCCTCTTGGTGTTAAAACGAAGCCTACCTATTTCCCAACAGGAAGCTGCTTCTAATGAGTTGGAAAAAGAACTTGATTTCCTTGGTAAAAAGTTTGGATGCAATTCAATCATGAAAAATAACATCATTAGTGATGGAGGCGAACTACGATATGACAATCCGATCACCGATACAATACCCGACACTAGAGGTGCAAGTGTTGATGTACTTGTCCGCAACCCTTTAGGTGTGAAACGAAAAGGATGACCGCGTACAAACAGGTTAAAGTCAGCCGTTGAGAAAAGAACCAAAAAAGGGAAAACTACTTCAGCCAGAAAAACATCAACACCATTCGTAGAAGAATCTGTGAGTAATTAAAATTGGATGTTTCTTCCATTTATTACATAATTTTGATACATGTATTCTAATTGTAATTGTGTTGATTCGGGAGACAAGAATATATGATGTTATACAAAGTCCTGAGGTCGTGCAATTTGGATCCCAATCTTACCAAGTATCACAACAATCTGAAGTGCCTCCTTCTGGATTTATGTCTTTGATGTCAACTGTACATAACGATTTCAATAACAACATTATTTGATGTATATAACTTCCAACTTCTTCTTATATGTATATTATATGTATATTAAATTGATAATGTTGTGTAAATGTTGTCTAAATGAATACATGATTTTTGTGGTAATCCATTGCTTGATGAGCACTGTGAAAAACCCCTTTGATGTACTGTTACTGAAAATGTGTGGTTTACATTAATTACAGCGTGTACTATTTTAAATTAAATGAATGGGCAGAAAACCCTTCTGGTAATCGATTACCATTAATCTGTAAACGATTATAGCGCGTACTGCGTCCATATAACTACACACTCTTCAATGTTGTCTCCCCACGTCCCCTAGTTTAGGTTTCGTGTACTTAACTACCTACTCTTCAAGCACCCTTCCAACATTAATCTTCCTCTCAAAACCGTAAGAATCCTGCAATGACTGATCGCGCAAGCAAGAAACAAAGGGCATCTTCTTCCCGTGATGGACGTCATCGCCAACACAGTCCAACACCATCCCCACCATCATCCCCACCACCACCAAACAATGAACTTTTCTCGTCGGATGAACAATATGAGAACTTTGCTAACCATTTTTTCAATCGTGAAATATTGGAAAGCAAATATCTCGACAACGGTTACTTTGAAGGAATAAAGTTTCAATTCTACGACATATTGGCCGACGCTGGGCTCACGAAATTTGTGTCTTTAAGAAGAGATTTATATCCAAAATTTTTTTGAGTCTTTTACAACAACATGACCATTTCGGATATCGGGGTTATTCGAAGCGAAGTAAAAGGGATCAAAATCAGAATAAGCCCTAAAGTATTTGAACAAATCACTTCCCTCCTGTTGAGATTGTTGTTAAGGGGAGCACTGGTTTAGCTGAACCCACAATCTCAGAGCTTCTGGTTTTTGATGATGACAACACATAATTGATAACACATGTGTATTGTGTGTTACATGTTTTATGCTTACATGTTATGTGATTATATGGGAACATGTTTATGTTGTTGTTGTGTTGTTCAATGCATTTCACTATACTATATATGTGATTTTATACTTGAATGCATGCCACATGTTTTTGGAAAAGAAAAACCACAGGCATTAATGTTGAACTTTAAATTGTGTGGCAAAACAACAATTTTAAGTCGACTTCATTATGGGGTGAGTCGATTAAAACTCGTGTCTTTACATAGACCCTTTCAAAGTGTGTTGTGAGATTTTTCAAAGATAATGTTTTTCAAAACTATGTTTTACACATTTACATAGTCAACTACATGCATATTACATTCGACTAAATCTATCGTGTTTTGAAATTCTGTTAATGCTTGACATAACTGTCTAACGGTTATATTTTTAAATATGTTGACCAAGCATTAAATGTAAATCGACTGCATTAATTGCGAATTTAATTAATTCCTTTGATTGCTGCTAACTGTTATAACTGTTTTGTTATATTCGACTATATTAGTAGCAAATTCGATTAAAATGCGTCAGAGTTGTGAAATTCTATAAATTGACACGAATTTGATTTCTGTAAGAACTTTTGTGAATCTAACGATTTTGTGATATCTTTTCAGATAAGTGTTGTCTTACAGAAAGTGAAAAAGCTCCAAGAATCAAAGAGGAGACCGTGGTGATAATCTCCTTGTGATTGCTTGAAGAGGAAGATTGTTGTGCATTGAAAGTCTGATCTATCTACACATTGAGGTGTCTACTGCAAGATCAGGTTATATAATCTGTTGAAGATTGGGTTGTGTTTCCTATTGTGACTACAGGAAGAAGAGCGTGCTTCATTCTTGACTTTGAGGGGTTTCTCAAAGGGTTGAGAGAGTAGAAGAGGGGATTCTTATTGCTGGTCTTGTTATTGTATTACCTATATTTTGATTAGAGGGTTAGAGAGGTGTTTTATATTTTTGGCGTGAGGTCTCTATAAAAGTCTTGTTGTAAAAACCTTGATCATTATAGTGCATTTGCTTCCTGTGATTCGAAGGACACTGGATGTAGGCAGATTCGCCGAACCAGTATAAAAAGCAGTGTTTGATTTCTCTTATCCCTACACTTTTACTTTTTAGTCGACTATGTTCTGTATTAAATCGAATTTATTTCCACTACATTAGAAAATCTTTTTCCCTGTGTTTCAAGAAAGTTTTAAAGGCGTCACCTTTTGCGAAAAAGATTTTAAAAGAACATTGTTTTTAAGTTTCACCAATTCACCCCCCTCTTGGTGTGAGAAACTGATCCATTCTATTTTAACAATTGACACCAGAGCTGGTTTTCATAAGATATTTGAGAAACAAGTTGATTACTATTTCCGTTTAGTTGACTGATCCTGAAAAATGGCTTTTAGTTCTCAGACCTTTGGTGAAGGTGCTTCAACAAATAGACCACCTCTATTTGTTGGAGAAAATTATGCATTTTGGAAAATAAGGATGCAAATCTTTCTTGAATCCATGGACAAAGGTGTTTGGGATGCACCCATAAACGGTCCATATGAGCCCACTCATGTTTTGAATGGAAAAGTTGTTTTGAAACTTTTTTCTGAGTGGACTCAAGATGAGAACCACAAAGCTCAATATGATGTTAAAGCTAGAAATGTAATTGCAACAACACTAACAATGGATGAATTTTTCAGGATATCACAATGCAAAACAACTAAAGAAATGTGGGAAGTCCTTGAGGTCACATATGAAGGAATGAATGAAGTGAAGAGAGCTAGAAAGATTTCTCTCCTACAGGAATATGAGCTATTTAGAATGAAACAGGGGAGACTATCTATGAAGTGCAGAAACGATTCACACACATAGTCAAACACCTTATGGCTCTTGGAAAAGTATTTGACAAGGAGGAAATCAACATTAAAATCTTGAAAAGCCTCAACAAAAGTTGGCAGCCAAAAGTCACTGCTATATCTGAATCAAGAGATTTGACCAGCATGAACATGGCAACCTTGTTTGGTAAACTCAGAGAACATGAGTTAGAGCTTGGAAGGCTGAAGGAGGAAGAAGAAATTGAAGAAAAGAAATCAATTGCTCTAAAAGCCACAAGTAAGAAAGCTTCAAAGAATGTGGAGCCTGAAACTGAATCAGAAACAAAACTGGATGAAAAACAATTGATGAGCATGATGGTAAGGAAATTTAATCAATTTATGAAAAACAAAAGTTCCATTACTAAATATGCAGGTCTTGGAAAAGGAAAGAAAAGTGCAACATCAACTACTGTCTAATGCTACGAATGTGGAAGAGAAGGACACATCAAACCAGATTGTCTAGACTTGAAGACCAAACAAAAAGGAAGCAGAAAATTTCCACAGGACAAAGGAAGGAAGCAAAAGAGTGCATACGTTGCTTGGGAGAATAGTGGTTCTGATTCTTCAAGCGATGAAGACTGCAAAATTGAAGAATAATCAAATATTTGCTTCATGGCTGGCTCCGCACTGAATGATTATAATAGTGATGAGGAATTTGAATATGAGCTTGTAAAAGTAAAGTATGACTTACTACCAGATGCGTTTCAAGAAATTCACGCAGAGGCAATGCGACTTCAATATAAGGTAAATCGACTTAACTCTGACAGATGGGATTATGAATATAGAATTAATAATCTGGTAAAGGAGAATGAAAAGTTGAAAAAGGAACTAGATGATGTCTTGGAGTCTGCAAAAATAGTTAAGACTGAAACAAAGATAGTGGAAAAAGATTGTGATAAATGTCCTGTTCACATTGAAAAGATTGATTACTTGACTTGTACTTTACCTAAGTTCACTTAGGGTAAAGATAACTTAGATGTTGTTATAAGATCTTCTAGTAGAGCTGTATACAGACAAGGAATTGGATATAAGGCTCAAAGTAATAGGTCTAATACAAAGAAATTTGTTGATCTTAGTAAACATGTTACTCATGCATGCTTTTACTGTAACAATATTGGTCATAATGTGAGAAATTGTTACTACAGAAAGGTTGGTGTTCCTAAAGGAAACTACAGGTGGATCCCTAAGGAACAACTCTCTGCAACTAACATGACAGGACCCAAATTCAAATGGGTACCAGCATAAAAAACATTTAACTGTTTTGCAGGGTAGTAGCCTTTAATGAAGCATTACTCAGCTCAAGGATGAATTACCATGATGAAATAAAAAATTCTTGAGTATCTGCAAGTGGTAACTGTTATTATTTCATTGCATCATGTATAATAATTGTTTGAATGATTATTTTTTGAATGCAAGATTGTTGAATGATTGATTAAGATTATTTTCTACAAAAATATTTATGCTCGAGTTTTACCCAAATGTATTAAGTCTGAAGTCAAATATGTTTAAGTATGTATTTCTCTGTTTCTGAAAACGCTCTGTTATACATGAGTCGACTTTGGACTTAATAAAATTGATTAACAATCTCTGTTATGAGCTTTCTCTGTATGAAAATCTGAATGGGCCTATTTGAATGTGTTTTGTCTGTGCTCTTATATATGGTTGTTTGTCCTGACTCTATTCAATATATGTGATACACAAAACCCTTATCTGTGATAAAGAGTCCCTAAATTCTCTACAAGCTTTTGCATAATGGCCGCCTCATCTTCTCATCCTATAAAGCATTTTGCATCTTCTATCAGGGAAGTAAACCCTTTTGGTTGGTTCAATGATGATGAGCAGAGGACTGACTTCATATGTTAGTGGGGGTTCAAAGAGGTGATCAGACACAAATGCTTGAGCATTCAATTACAGAGGGCTTCTTGTTTCAGGAATGGCTTGTCAAAGCCGGTCTAACCAAATTTGTTGAGCTTCAGGGAGACTGCTATCCAAATCTCGTGAAGGTATTTTATGCCAATTTGAAAAGAGAAGGGATTTGTCTCACTTCCAGAGTAAAAGGTGTAACTGTCCGCATTGACAACTCCATTTGGAAATATGTTGCTGGGTTTCAGCCTGAAGGACTGAAGGCTCATCAAGATATACTAGGATTCAATAAAATTGATATCTACAACAGTTTCTTGAAGAGTCCTGATATGGTAAGGAAAAACGACTCCTTCAGTATTGAAAATCTAAGCAAGGAGGAAAGCTTATGTGCATACATGATCACCTAGATTTTACTTCCTAGAGGTGAAGATCAATCCTTGCTGAATGGAGAAGATGTGTACACAAACAAGAACACAAACATATTGGACATTTGTAATATCTGACTATATGTTAAAGATTGCAAAGCAGAAGGAATATCATCTACCGTATGCTGCTTTTTTTAGTAGAATACTCAGAATCCAAAACGTGGACATCACGAATGAAAGAACAATTTGCTGCAATAAGAGGAATGTATTAGAAAAGTTGTTCCTAGATTTTGTGGAACTCGGAAAAGGTAAAGAAGGTTGGATTTTCAAGGATGAATACCTTCCTGGAACTGATGAAACGAATCCTATAAATGTTGATTCTTCAAGATACAAGTTTAGACCTCAAACTAAATTTGAGGAGTTTGTTGATGAAAGATTTAAAACACTTGATTAGAAAATGATAATGCTTCAAAGATCTTTCACTGAGTTGCATCAGAAGATGGACTATGCATTGAGGATAAATGCTTTTGGTGATACTTTTGTAGATGATTCTGAAAGTGAGAAGAATTGTGCTGAAGAAATGATTGTAGAGTCATCTGAAACAGAATAAGGGTCTTTTGATTACAGTTTAAAGTTATTTGTTTGTTTTTTTGTTGTTGCTTGTTTTCTTTTGTAATTGGCTTTTTATGCCATTTTTTTGTTGCTTCAATTTACTTAAATCGATCTGTGTTGAAAATGTGATTTAATCTGGGTAAAGTCGATTATGCTTTGTATGTAGTTGAATGTTTTACTGATTACTGTTACATTCATACATTTGCATACTCATGATTTACCTGTGAAAATTCCTGTATCATATTGATTCTAAAATGCTTGATCTAGAAGGATCTTGAAAGGTTTTACAGGAACATTTCTTACTAGATGGATAAAATTGGAGATTCAACTCACAAGAGAAGCAATGAAGTTGATTATAACTAAGGATAAATCGATTGTGTTTTTACATGGGTTAAAGATTCCAATATTTGGATTTATGATATCTTTAACTATTGATATGTGTTCTTAACTGTTTTCTCTTCAATATATTTCTTTGTTATACATGTTTTGAAATAATTAAGAGATTATATTGTTTTTGATGGGTAATATTGTATCATTGTTGCATTGATATTATTGATCTGATACAATACTGTCATATGTTGATATATGCTCTGACATATTCTGTATATACTGCATTGTGCATATGATGAAATTAAAACATGCATAATGTCAGGGGGAGCATTGAATATTCTTTGAGATGTTTCACATGCCTACATTTAAGGGGGAGAGTATGTTATATCATGTGAATATCTTTGACAGGGGGAGCATCATTGTTTGCTTTTGATGATTATCTGATGCATCTTTGTATGATTGATTATCTGTATATCAATACCATTGTGCTTACCTTTTTTGCTAATGCCCAAATGGGGAGAATTATGTTTGTATTTGATTGACAATTTGTATTGATTTGTACAACATGGTTGATTATTAATCATGGTTGTGCATCATCAAAAAAAGGGGGAGATTGTTGTTAGGGGAGCACTGGTTTAGCTGAACCCATAATCTCAGAGCTTCTGGTTTTTGATGATGACAACGCATAATTGATAACACATGTGTATTGTGTGTTACATGTTCTATGGGTACATGTTATGTGATTATATGGGAACATGTTTATGTTGTTACTGTGTTGTTAATTGCATTTCACTATACTATATATGTGATTTAATACATGAATGCATGACACATGTTTTTGGAAAAGAAAAACCACAGGCACTAGTGTTGAACTTTAAATTGTGTGGCAAAACAACAGTTTTAAGTCGACTTCATTATGGGGTGAGTCGATTAAAACTCGTGTCTTTGCACAGACCTTTTCAAAGTGTGCTGTGAGAGTTTTCAAAGAGAAAGTGTTTCAAAACTATGTTTTACACTATTACATAGTCGACTATATGCGTATTGCATTCGACTAAGTCTGTTGTGTTTTGAAATTCTGGTAATGCTTGACATAACTGTCTAACAGTCATATTTATAAATATGTTGACCAAGCATTAAATGTAAATACTCTGCATTAATTTTGTATTCAATTAATTGCTTTGACTGTTGCTAACTGTTATAACTATTTTGTTATATTCAACCGCATTAGTAGCAAAGTCGATTAAAATGCATCAAAGTTGTGAAATTCTATAAATTGACACGAATTTAATTTCTGTAAGAACTTTTGTGAATCTAACGATTTTGTGATATCTTTTCAGATAAGTGTTGTCTTACAGAAAGTGAAAAAGCTCAAAGAATCAAAGAACAGATCGTGGTGATCATCTCCTTGTGATTTCTTGAAGAGCAAGATTGTTGTGCATTGAAAGTCTGATCTATCTACACATTGAGGTGTCTACTGGAAGATCAGGTTCTACAATCTGTTGAAGATTGGGTTGTGTTCCCTATTGTGACTACAAGAAGAAGAGCAAGTTGCGTTCTTGACTATGACGGGTTTCTCAAAGGGTTGAGACAGCAGAAGAGAGGGGATTCTTACTGCTGTTCTTGTTGTTGTATTGCCTATTCTTTAATTAGAGGGTTAAAGAGGTATTTTATATTTTTGACGTGAGGTCTCTATAAAAGGCTTGTTGTAAAAACCTTTATCATTATTGTGTATTTTCTTCCTATGATAGGAAGGACACTTGATGTATGCTGGTTGGCCGAACCAGTATAAAAAGCAGTGTTTGATTTCTCTGATCCTTAAACTTTTACTTTTTAGTCGACTCTGTTCAATATTAAATCGACTTTATTTTTGATGGATTAAATAATCTTTTTCCTTGTGTTTCAAGAAAGTTTTAAAGGCATCATCTTT
Source organism: Vigna reflexopilosa (assembly GCA_027742785.1). Lineage (NCBI taxonomy): Eukaryota > Viridiplantae > Streptophyta > Magnoliopsida > Fabales > Fabaceae > Vigna > Vigna reflexopilosa. Next base: position 14,438,796 of record CM050911.1, on the reverse strand, counting down.
TGCGAAAAAGATTTTAAAAGAACATTATTTTTAAGTTTCACCAATTCACCCCAATTGGTTGGTATGTAACGGTATCCGAAAGATAGAGTCGTGCAGTGGAATAAAAATAAGTTTAGCGGAAAGCGTGTTCGGTCACAAGTTAGATTAAAATGGTCCGTTTTAAAAATAAATTTTCTCACAGAAAATTTATCGAAGAGTTGAAGTGCAAAAACAGTAAAGAGTGTAGGGAGTAGAAAAATCACACAGATAATTTTTATACTGGTTCGATTCAAAAGAATCTACGTCCAGTTGTTAATCACTATAAATTGTGATTAACCTTTTCACTAAAAATAGTTTCAGAGTTTTACAATAAGTGAATGAAAATAAGAGATAAAAGAGCCTTCCTTCGACAAACGAACCGGAGGTGAACTACTTTGTCAACTCGAAGAGAACCGCTTTGACTTTCGACAAATGAAACGCGAGCTTCTCGAGACCAAACAAAGTACACCTTGCCAACTCGAAGAGAACCGCTCCAACTTTCGACAAACGAAACGCGAGCTTCTCCTATTCACGAGACCAGGCAAGGGACTTGAACTAGCTTTTGAGAGCTTCCACAGACAAACTATATTCTGCAATATGAAAGGTCATGTTACAACTGTCAGTAATAATCGATTATTGTAAGTGATAATTGATTATTCAAGTCAGTTACAGGTTTTTCAAAATAGTGATAATCGATTATTCTGAGGGATAATCGATTATTCCAGAAACTTGGGCAGTTCTCAAACAGACCTGTGATAATCGATTATTCCAGAGCAATGTGGTTTTTCACAAAGGCTCAGGATAATCGATTATTGCTCTTCATAATCGATTAAATACGTAACAGTACCAAAAATACGAGATTTACATATTTAAAGACATTCCTAATACATTTGTATTTTACAAAGTGCTTTTAAAATAATTTCTAATATCTTCTTCAAGTTAATCTTCTTGCAACATCATCAAAATCATTATCTTCAAGTTTTACCAATGCTCCTCATTGGTAACAATCTCCCCCTTTTTGATGATGATAAAAAACATATGTTTTAAAAGCAACTTTGGTTTTCCTGCAAAACATACAAGCTAACAGACAGAAAAGATTAGCAGTAACTGCACTATCTGTTATATGATTCTTCTCTATTCTTCTCCCCATTTTTTATCATAAGAAAAAGGATGAATGTAAAAAGCTCCCCCTTAATATGATCTCTCCCTCAATTTAAACAATGTATGCATAAAAACAAGAGAGCCTTTTATTCATAAGAAGGATTACATTAACATCATAAGGAGCAACATGAAAGACAGAAATATAACCTAGAAGTAAAAACAACAATCAAGCAACAAAGCACACTAACATATAAACCTAACTCTAAAATTCAGGGCTAGGAGATCTCTCAGGTGGTTGAAGGTTGAGGTGATTTTTAATGTTGCCAAGGCGAACATCAATGTCATGAAATTGATTAATCACATAATCATCATGAGCTTGCTATCACTCATAAATTTGATCAAAGTGAGTTTTCTGTGCAAGATTCATGTCCTCCAATTGCTTAGGCAGATTAGCAAAATGTTGTTCCATGGAGAGTGAGGAGGATGAAGGAATGTGAGAAGGACCAGCATCAGAAGGAGCAGCAGCTCGTACTGGTTCCGCCATGTGAGCATCCATATCTTCATCTTCATCGACATCTAGATGATCATCATCTTTATGAATAATGAAATTTCCTCTTGCTACAAATCCCATTTGGCGAAAGGTGGTTTCACCAATTTTTGTCCCAATAGCTTGGATAGCTTGGACGTGCTCACCTTCCATACTTACACCTTTGTATTCTAAAATTCTAGAGATAAGAAGGGCATAAAGAAAATGATAAGAGTGATACTTCTTGGCCTTGAGCATGGTGTCGGCAATGAGTGTAGGCCAATCAATATATATGCGATTCAGAATTCCATACAGCAGAAGTAGATCTTGATCAGAGCATTGAGCATGGTTGGTGGCCCGAGGACATAGAATCCACACAATAAGGTAATGGATCATCCTTTCCTCAACTTTGAATCCACCAACAAGCAACTGGCGACGGTTGGTCTGTTGTTCAGGATGGCGCAAGAAAGATTGAAAGGCCAGTAGACGGTTGAAATCTAGAACTCCAAGATGGACTTTCACAGCATCATCCCATATGGTGAGTTGGGCAACATTGGTCCATACATCATCATCCAAAATTATTGGAACACCTTTTACCTTGGTTGATGTGATCCCGTTGCGATATCTCAAATTGAAGTAGAATACCCGAACGAGATCGGGATAAATACACCATTTTTGCTCTACCAGGTGAGTTAGGCCTTGAGCGCCGAATAGATCTAGAAATTGAAAACCATAGAAACGATAAAAGTCAAGACGAATATACTTTACCGCCATGATACGTCGTTCTTGCCAAAAGTTGACATAATCTGTATGCTTCTCTTGATCTGAAATCCATCCATCAATGGTGGCAGGACGAGGTCTGGAAGAAGAAGAAGGACCAGCATTTCGTCTACGATTGCATCTGGGTTCGGCCATGGAAAGAAGTTTGAGGTAGATAAACTTTGAGAAAAATGGAGAGGAATGAAGAAATCTATTTCATATTTGATTTATGCAGTTTTTGGGTACAAAGGAGTGACCATTAATCAATTATAGGGGGCTATTTATAAGAAAAATGGAAAAACTAGCCGTTTATGGCCGTTTATAGCCGTTATAGAGCTCTCCAACGACTCTATTTTTTAAACTTTGCGCGTGATAATCGATTATAGTTAGTGATAATCGATTATGAGCTCATAGGTTACTTTCTAGAAATGGTGTGATAATCGATGATGTATGAAGATAATCGATTATCTGCTCATGAATGTTCAGTTTTTGGTTTGAATAAGGATAATCGATTATTATATGAGATAATCAATTATCTGTGATTAGAGGCTTTTGCCAAAGCCAAAAATAATCGATTATTATCTTGTGATAATCGATTAAAAACGCTGAAGTTACAAAAATTGAGAAAATGCCACAATTCTTGATCCTGAGACATATCTAACACTCCTAATTCTCTTCTAAGCTCATAAAATCTATCTTTAGGCATTGCTTTAGTAAAGATATAAGCTAATTGACATAAAGTGTCTTCAATTTGGGAATCTCCCTTTTGAATATGGTCTCTCAAGAAATGATGTATAATCTCAATATGCTTAGTTCTTGAGTACATTATGGGGTTTTTAGTTAGATTTATAGCACTAGTGTTATCACATTTCAGAGGAATGTGATCAAGGAAGATATTAAAGTCTTCCAATTGTTGTTTCATCCACAAAATTTGGGCATAACAATTTCCAGCAGCAATATATTCAACTTCAGTGGTAGGCAAGGCTACACACGCTTGTTTCTTTGAGTGCCAAGACACTAAAGAGAAGCCCGGAAAGTGACAAGTTGCACTGATACTTTTCCTATCAATTTTACAGCCACAATAATCTGCATCAGAATATCCTATTAAACTAAGTGAAGCATCAAAAGGATACCAAAGTCCAAAAGAGGTGGTTCCTTTAAGGTATTTCAAGATTCTCTTGACAACAGTCAAATGAGATTCTTTGGGATTAGCTTGGTACCTAGCACACACACATACACTCTGCATAATGTCTGGTCTACTAGCAGTGAGATACAACAAAGATCATATCATACCTCTAAACATAGTTTCATTTACTCTTTCACCAGATTCATCCTTATTTAAATAACACGAAGTTTCCATAGGTGTGTTTGCTTCTTTACAAGTATCCATACCAAACTTCTTAAGTACTTCTCTACAATATTTTGTTTGTGAGATAAAGGTTACCCCATCCATTTGCTTTATTTGCAATCCTAAGAAGAAATTAAGCTCACCCATCATAGACATCTCAAACTCTCCTTGCATTATCTGTGCAAATCCCTCACACAAGGAATCATCGGTAGACCTAAAAATAATATCATCTACATACATTTGAACAATCAAGATGTGTCTACCTACTTTCTTAATAAACAAGGTTGAATCAACCTTTCCTCTAGAGAAATCATTATCAATCAAGAAGGTACTAAGTCTTTCATACCAAGATCTAGGTGCCTGTTTAAGCCCATACAAGGCCTTTTTCAATTTATAAACATGATTAGGATATTTAAAATCCTTAAAACCAAGTGGTTGACTAACATACACCTCTTCTTTTATAAAACCATTCAAAAATTCACTTTTCACATCCATTTGATACAGTTTAAATTTCATTAAAGATGCATAGGCAAGTAATAATCTAATTGCTTCTAACCTGGTTACCGGGGCATAAGTTTCATCGTAGTCTATTCCTTCCTCTTGACAGTAGCCCTTTGCAACTAGCCTTGCTTTGTTCTTTGTGATGTTACCATCCTCATCAAGCTTGTTTCTAAATACTCATTTAGTTCCTATGACTTGATAGTCGTCTTGCTTAGGAATGAGTTCCCAAACATCATTCCTTTCAAATTGATTTAGCTCTTCTTGCATAGCCACACACCATTTATCATCTTGAAGAGCTTCCTTTATGTTCTTAGATTTTATCTGAGACACAAAAGCTACAGTTAAGAAGAAATTATTAAGATTGTGTCTAGTAGTTACCCCTTTTGATATATCTCCAATGATGTTGTCCAAAGAAAGTCCTATTGGTTTTTGATAGCTTTTAGGATCAACAACTTGAGGTTCATCTTGAAATTCTGGAGGATAGTTCTCATTTAGGTACATCTCTTCAAGAGCTTCCCTTAAATAATCCTCATCTCCTGCAATGGGTTTATTTGACTCAAGAGGGTTTACCTCAAGGTCCACAATCTCATCAAAGACAACATGCATTGATTCTTCAATTATCAAAGTTCTTCTATTAAACACTCTATATGCTTTACTAGTTAAAGAATAACCTAGAAAAATTGCTTCATCAGATTTAACATCAAATTTACCTGGATTATCTTTACCATTATTCAAGACAAAGCATTTGCATCCAAAAATTTTCAAATGAGACACATTTGGTTTTCTACCATTCAACAACTCATAAGGAGTCAATTTTAGAATAGGCCTAATAAGCATTTTGTTTAGCACATAACAAGCAGTACTAACTACATCAGCCCAAAAATATTTTGGTACATTTGATTCATTCATAAGCGTCCTAGCTAATTCTTCTAATGATCTATTTTTCCTTTCAACAACACCATTTTGTTGGGGAGTTCTAGGTGCAGAAAAGTTATGTGCAATGCCATATTCTTCACAAAATTTTTCAAAAGATTCATTTTCAAATTCACCACCGTGATCACTTCTCAAGGTTTTGCTTTTCAAATCTTTTTTCATTTTGAATACGTTTAGCAAATGATTTGAATGCTTTAAATCTAGTATAATCATCAACAATTACAAGAGCATAGTAATTTCCACCAAAACGTTTAATTCTAGATGGACCAAACAAGTCCATATGCAAAAGTTCTAAAGGTTTTGATGTAGAAATCATGCTTTTGGATGAAAATGAAGACTTGGTTTGTTTTCCCTTTTGACATGCAGAACATAATTTGTCTTTCTCAAATTTCAATTTAGGCAAACCAATCACAAGATCTTTTGAAATCAATTTATTTAAATGTTGCATATGAATAGGTGCAGCTCTTTTATGCCATAGCCAAGGATTTTCCTCTTTAGCAACTAAGCATGTTATGCTATGACTAGATGCACTTTCAATATCAATCAAATAAATATTATTGTGCCTAACACTTTGTAAATCAATATCAATAGAATTCTTAAAATAAACAGTGTATTTATCACTTTCAAAGGTTACCTTGAGACCTTTGTCACATAATTGACTTATGCTAAGGAGGTTGTGTTTAAGACCTTCTACATATAAGACGTCTTTTATGGTCAAAGTGTTTCCTCCTCCAATGTCTCCGGTTCCCATGATTCTTCCTTTATTATTATCCCCATAAGTTACAAATCCTTGCTTTTTCTTCTCAAAAGAGATGAACCTCTTTTTGTCACCGGACATGTGTCTTGAACATCCACTGTCAAGATACCACAATGACTTCTTTGACTTAGTAGGTTCCTACAAAACAAATTATCAAGAATTTAGGTCCCCAATCTTATTATAGGTCCTTGGGGTTAGTTCATGCAAGCATATATCATTTAACAACTTTAACCCATGCATATTTACCATTTGGAACACCAAAATGTTTAATGTTGGATTTGTTTGATGTATGTCCATGTTTCATGCAGTAAAAACAGCAAACATTATTCACTTTATTTTTAACAAAAGTCCTTTTTTCAACCCAAACTCTACGAGTTCTTCTAGTTTTAGACTTTTTGTTTTGATGCATGTCCCTATTTCTATCATTGCTTCTTTTAAAGTTTGTTTTAACATGTAAATTTTTCTTGGTTGCCTTTGCAAGTAGGTTTTCAAGTATGTCAATATCAAACATATGACTCTTACAAGACAAACATTCAACAGGTTCAACAGTTGCAATTGAATCAGACAATTTTGTTTCTAAATTGCTAACTTTGTTTCTCAAAACAACTTCTTCATCAAGCAATTTTTCATACTTTAATTTCAATTCATTATGCTCCTTTTTAAGCTTTTTATGTGCAGCATCAAGTTTTTCAGATTCATTCATCAATTCAAAGAAGGCTTTTTGCAAGTCTAATTCACTAGATTCAAAGCTAGAGTCACTTACTTGACTTCCAGTATCTTCTGAGTCAGCCATTAGACATATATTAGCTTCTTCATCTGAATCACTTAAGCTTGTAGAACTAGAAGCATTGTCTTCCCAAGCTATGTAAGCTTTCTTTTTCTTTGGAAACTTTCTTTCCTTCTTTTCTTCACTTTTCTTGTTCTTAGGACATTCAGTCTTCAAATTTCCTCTTTCTCCACATCCGTAGCATTTGACACTTGAAGGAGATTCTTGATTTTCCTTCCTTTCTCTATGGAATTTATCCTTTCCTTTTGCTTTCATAAATTTAGCAAATTTCTTTATCATGAGGCTCATGTTCTCCTCATCATCTTCAATCTTTTTAGAACTCTTGCCTTTAGAGATTTCGGACTTGAAGGCAAGTGTCTTTCTTTTACCTTGATCCTCTTCAGCAGTTAACCTTCTCAACTCAAGCTCATGCTCACGAAGCTTTCCAAAGAGAATCGGCGACATTTGAGAGAGGTTTTGTGACTCCGAGATGGAAATCACCTTTGTTTGCCAAGGCCTGTCCAATGATTTCAAAATTTTCACATTTAATTCATCAGTATCAAAGGTCTTACCCAAACCAGTCAAGTGGTTCACTATGTGAATGAAACGCTTCTAGACATCAGAAATAGTTTCTCCAGGTTGCATTCTGAACATCTCATACTCCTGGATGAGAGTGTTCTTCCTTGCACGTTTCACGTCCTCTGTACCCTCATGTGTGACTCTAAGGACTTCCCACATTTCCTGTGCTGTCTTACCAACTGAAATTCTATAAAATTCATTAAGTACAACAGTAGATGAAATAATATTACGAGCTTTAATATCAAACTGAGCTCGTCTATTTTCTTCAGCAGTCTAGTTAAAATATGGTTTTTCTACCTCTACACCATCAACTGTACTTTTTGGAATAAAAGGACCATTTTGTACAGCTTCCCAGATAAAAATTTCCATTCTGACTTTCCAGAACGCATAATTATCACCAGTAAAAAGTGGTGGTCTTTTAATAGATGCACCTTCGGCATATACAAGATTTTGATGACCGGCCATTTTCGAAAATTTTGAAAGAATATCAAAGCAAGCTTTGATACCAATTGTTGGTTGGTATCTAATGGTATTCGAAAGATAGAGTCGTGCAGCGGAATAAAAATAAGTTTAGCGGAAAGCGTTCGGTCACAAGTTAGATTAAAATGGTCCATTTTAAAAATAAATTTTCTCACAGAAAATTTATCGAACAGTTGAAGTGCAAAAACAGTAAAGAGTGTAGGGAGTAGAAAAATCACGCAGATAATTTTTATACTGGTTCGATTCAAAAGAATCTACGTCTAGTTATTAATCACTATGAAAAGTGATTAACCTTTTCATTAAAAACAGTTTCACAGTTTTATAATAACTGAATGAAAATAAGAGATAAAAGAACCTCCTTCGACAAACGAACTGAAAGTGAACTACTTTGTCAACTCGAAGAGAACCGCTCCAACTTTCGACAAACAAAACGCGAGCTTCTCCTATTCACGAGACCAGACAAAGTACACCTTGCCAACTCGAAGAGAACCGCTCTGACTTTCGACAAACGAAACTCGAGCTTCTCCTATTCACGAGACCAGGCAAAGCACCTTACCAACTCGAAGAGAACCGCTCTGACTTTCGACAAACGAAACACGAAATTCTCCTATTCACGAGACCAGGGAAGGGACTTGAACTAGCTTTTGAGAACTTCCTCAGACAAACTGTATTCTGCAAAAGCTCTAAGTTCAAACGGTTATTTTCTGAAGTTCTTAAAGCACTTATTTATAGGTATCTAGTCTGAATATGAAAGGTCATGTTACAACTGCTAGTAATAATCGATTATTGTAAGTGTTAATCGATTATTCAAGTCCGTTACAGGTTTTTCAAAATAGTGATAATCGATTATTCTGAGGGATAATCGATTATTCCATAAACTTGGATAGTTCTCAAACAGACCTGTGATAATCAATTATTTGGAGTAATAATCGATTATTCCAGAGCAACGTGGTTTTTCAGAAAGGCTCAGGATAATCGATTATTGCTCCTCATAATCGATTAAATACGTAACAGTACCAAAAATACAAGATTTACATATTTAAAGACATTCCTAATACATTTGTATTTTACAAAGTTCTTTTAAAATAATTTCCAATATCTTCTTCAAGTTAATCTTCTTGCAGCATCATCAAAATCATTATCTTCAAGTTTTACCAATGCTCCACATTGGTAACAACCCCCCCTCATGGTGTGAGAAATTGAGCCATTCTATTTTAAAACCTATCATCTACTGGTGTTCGTTATGAAGGAGGTCTTGTCGATGAGTGGAAAGAGCATTATAATTTTGTAAGTGCTAGGCAACTCATGTGTAGAGATGATGCTGGCATACATGGAAGAATACTGTCAGGACAAATGAAGGTTCAACCTAGGATACTTCATTACATTCTTACTCTAATATTAATTCCTCGTGCAACCAATATTGGTCAGGCATCAGAAGAGGATATTATGGTGTTATGGGCCCTTTTGAATTCCATGGAGATTAACTGGAGACATCTTATAAGATATAGGATGAAAAGGGCATTAAAGGAGAATGCCAAGCTGCCATATGCTCATTTGATAACCATCTTTTTGGAACACTTTGAAGTCCCTACTGAGAGTGATCTTATTACAGAAATTAAGTCGAAACAAAGGATGGGATCTGAAGTTATAGACTCAATTGGTTATGCGCAAAATCATGAGGGAGTGTGGATTCCCAAAGAGAACCCCACCAATGAACATCGTCAAGGCAGACAACAAGAGGATAATCAACAAGGCAGTTCTTCTACAACAATAAATGATGTCATTAACCGCATCGAACAATTGCAGATCTTCATTGGTACAAGATTTGACACCTTCGAAAAGCGATTTGGAAACATGGACATGGCCATTTGGACAAGATTTGACGCGCTGGAATCACGAGTTGGAAACATTGAGGAACAACTACGTCACTTGCGCAACGAGTTTGATAACGAACCTCGTAGTTAGAATTGGTTGTTTAGAGTTACTTACTTTCATTACAAACATTCAAGGATTACTATGTAGCTACTTCAATATTGCAATGTTTTTAATACTCTAGTGCATTATGGATATTTAAAGTTTTCATCATCAATGTTTACATTAAGCTTTTGCGAATTATTTATGATAAATACTTAAATCATTATACCAAGTTAGAAAAACTCATGTGTAATGGATTTCGTATCAATAAAATCGAGGGAAAGCCATTGGATTTATGTCAAAAAATTGTAGATTTTGATCATGGTCACCCAAGTTACCACAGTTGGCTCCTACAGTTGAAGTTTCTGTACAAAACCCAGATTACACTGGTGTAAACGTTTACCAAGCAGTTGTAATCGATTACAACTGTGTTTTTTGCTGCACAAGTTTCAGGACTTTGCCAAAGTGGGTTGTATGACAAACATTGTTTCTTTCCTACATGATGGGGTGCCCAAACATGATTTCCCAACCTCTTTTCAGACCTAAACACTCAAATTGAGTAAAACCATTGGACTAATGTCAAAAAATCATAGATTTTTATCATGTCACCCAGGTTATCACAACTGGCTCCTACCCTACAAGTTTCTCTACAAAACCCAGATTACACTCGTGTAATTGATTGCCAAGCAGTTGTAATCGATTACAACTATGTTTTTTGCTGCACAAGTTTCACAACATCACATAAGTGGTTTGTATAACAAACATTGGTTCTTTCCTCCATGATAGGGTGCCCAAACATGACTTCTCAGCCTCTACTCACACTTAAACACTAGAATTGAGTGAAAACCATTGGACTTATGTCAAAAAATTCATATATGTTGATCATGGTCACCCAAGTTACCACAGTTGGCTCCTGCAGTTGAAGTTTATGTACAAAACCCAGATTACACTAGTGTAATCGTTTACCAGGCAGTTGTAATCGATAAAAACTATATTTTTTGCTCCACAAGTTTCAGGACTTCGCCAAAGTGGGTTGTATGACAAACATTGCTTCTTTCCTACATGATGGGGTGCCCAAACATGACTTCTCAGCCTCTTCTCATACCTAAACACTCAAATTGAGTGAAAACCATTGAATTAATGTCAAAAATTCATATATGTTGGTCATGGTCACCTAAGGTACCACAGGTGGCTCCTGCAATACAATTTTATGTACAAAACCCAGTTTACACTCCTGTAATAGTTTACCAGGCAGTTGTAATCGATTATAACTATATTTTTTACTGCACAAGTTTTAGGACTTCACCAAAGTGGTTTATATGACAAACATTATTTCTTTCCTCCATGTCGGGGTGCCCAAACATGACTTCCCAGCCTCTACTCACAATTAAATACTCAAATTGAGTGAAAACCATTAGAATTATGGCTTTTGCAGTCAAGTTTTTGTATAAAACCCAAATTACACTCGTGTAATCAATTACCAGGCAGTTGTAATCGATTACAACTATGTTTTTTTGTTGCATAAGTTTTAGGACTTCACCTATGTGGTTTGTATGACAAACATTGTTTCTTTCCTCCATGATGGGGTGCCCAAACATGACTTCCTAGCTGCTACTCACACTTAAACACTCAAATTGAGTGAAAACCATTGGGCTTATGTCAAAAATTCATATATGTTGGTCATGGTCACCTAAGGTACCATAACTGGCTCCTATAGTAGAAGTTTTTATACAAAACCTAGATTACGCTCGTGTAATTGTTTACCAGGCAGTTGTAATCGATTACAACTGTGTTTTTTGCTGCACAAGTTTTAGGACTTCACCTAAGTGGTTTGTATGACAAACATTATTTCTTTCCTCCATGTTGGGGTGCCCAAAGATGAATTCCCACCCTTTACTCACAATTAAACACTGAAATTGAGTGAAAACCATTGGACATATGTCAAAAATTCATATATGTTGGTCATGGTCACCTATGGTACCACAACTGACTCTTGCAGTACAAGTTTCTGTACAAAACCCAGATTACACTCGTGGAATCATTTACCAGGCAGTTGTAATCGATTACAACTGTGGTTTTTGCTGCAGCAACTGCACTAGTTGTGTTAAGTTCATCATCTAATATACATTGCTTCAACTCACAAACATTGTTTCTTTTGTTCATTAAAAAAATTATTACTGAATGAAATTGGACACTTTCTTTTTTAACATTCCAAACTATACCTCATTTGAAAATGACAATTACCATTAACAATATTTAACAGAACCAAAGATGCATGTTTTATAACATTCATCAAAATAGTTTATGTTAGAATCTTTTTAGCTGTATTATTTCTATTAAATTCTTTGCTTTTATTAATTATATTTCTTCCTTATTTAGGAGATTATAATTATCAGGTGTGATTAGGATATCCCTGAAATATAGGGATTCATTCTTTAGGAGCTATTATTATACTTCCTAAAATAGCTTTCTAGCATTGTTTATATGGAATTGCAATTTCAGCATAATAATATATATGTTTTTACCCTAAATTGAGATGGCATCAGAGCTCTCAACATCTGGGAGCCGCCTCTAACTGCGCACTAAAACCCTAGCCGACAGCCTTCATTGCTGCCACTCTCTCTTTCAAAACAGTCTTCATTGTTGTTGCCAACACAACTTTACATTGTAGCCTTCATTGTTGGAGTGTTCTTTCTTTTGTAGTGCTTTTCCTTTGAAATCTCTTCTCACTGCATTACCATCGTTCTGCTACTTAGACATGGCTAATCACATTGTTGAAGTGGTGCCTACTGTATCACAAACCAGTAAGGAACAACTCCAGAACCTCAACATTGCCTATCACTTAAATGGGATGAATTATTTGAAATTGGCCCAGCTTATTCGCAGAAATTTAAAAGGTAAAGGGAAAGTTAACCATTTGACTGATGATGCTCCTCCAGAAGACGATCCCATATTTACAAAATGGGATGAAGAAGACTCTATGATCATGGAGTGGCTATGGGACTCCATGATCCTAGAAATTACTGATACTTGCATGTTTCTTAATTCTGCAAAGGAGATTTGAAATGCAGTGGAGCAGACATACTCAAAAGCTAAAGATGCTGCCCAAATATATGATGTGAAGGTGAAGACTGTCGTTTCCAAACAAGGAACCAAGACTGTTACAGAGTATGCCAATCAACTCAAATCACTGTGGATGGAATTAGACCATTACAAGGTCATCAAAGCCAAGTGCTCAGATGATTCTGCCATGCTCAAAGAGTGTATCAAGATAGAGTCTATGATTTTTTGGTAGGGCTTAACTCTGATTTTGATCTAGTGAGAGTCCATATTCTTGGAAAAGACAAAGTTCCAGGAATTAATGAAGTGGTAGCTATGGTAAGAAGTGAAGAAAGCAGAAGGGGAATAAATCTAGAATCCCCAACCATGGAAAACTCAACCATGGTAGCAATTGGATCGGCCAAGATGGTTGATCCCCAAAAGGGGGGACTCAAAAATATGGAAAAGAAAAATGAAGGAGTGTGGTGTACCCTCTATAACAAACCTCGTCACACTTGTGATAAATGTTGGAAGCTACATGGAAAGCCTCCTAGTCGAGATTGGGGATCCCAAAATTGTGAAAAGGAGTGGGGAAAAAGAGGCGACAACAATAGAAAGTGCGGACAAGCACATCTAGGTGCTGTAAAAAATGAAGAAAACAGTAGTGGACCAATTCCACTTAACCAGGATGAGGTTCAGCAGATGAGCTCCTTCCTTAACAAGTTGGATAGGTACGTTTGGCGAGGAATATTGACTGCCCCCACACCTAAACACGAGGCTTTCCAATGTGCTTTGTCACACTTTTCGGGAAAACTTCCCAAAAGGTCACCCATCCCTAAATTACTCCAGGCTAAGCACGCTTAACCATAGAGTTCTTATGGGTTAGGCTACCGAAAAGTAAATCCATTTTGTTGATATGAGTAGTCAAATCAATTCCTTTAAGCTATCCTTCAACTGTATAGTCCCATACCTATACAGTCTCTAGATCCCTCTCATACCTATACGCTCTTTGTTTGTGCCTCTCGCACTTCATGCCTCTTGCACCGGCGATCACTCCTTGTCCTCGTCAGTAAGAGAGGAAATCTTAGTGGTTTTAGATATAAACTGAGAGATTTTACATTACACTCATTTTTTCATATATGTACAATGTTGTATGACTTCCTTTTAAAAAAGCAATACAAATATCACTCATTTTTTAATCTAAGCATTACATTTCCAGTGTAAGGAGTCCTATACGCTCTGCTTTTTAATGCCTTCGTGATCCGACCCTCACATACGTCTTCAGAGGAGGTAGGTTGGTGTACATGCCACCCGGGGAAACAAAGCCAGTGTCTATGGAATGTTTTGCACGAGGCACACTATGTCCACCATCATCTTTATTTCTTCTTCTAGCCTTCTCTTCAGCCAACTATGCCTGCAGGACAACAACCCTCCTTTTAAGTTCTGCAATTAGATTTCCTTGCTCGTCTAAAGCACGCATAAAACTTTCTTTGCGTTTCCTTTTTTATATCTTTTTGGGTGTTGCTTGGTCATCCTTTTTTTGTGTTGTTGCTTTGTCATCCTTCTCATCTTTCTTATACTTACTTGAAGCACCAACATCAACATCATCAAGACCCTGAAATTTAATAATATATATCATACTACCAAAGTTCAGTGAATATATCATAACGTACAAAACTCAAACAAGAAATCACATACCACACCCGTCTCCATAACTCATTTTACGAGGTTGTCTCGCACATTTCTAATCATCCAATGCAGTATTCTAGGAAATTTCCGTATTCCACCTTAGGAAGGAATGAAATGCTCACAAAACCATACCTAAAAAAATGTTAATCTTAACATTTAGTCAAAACCATAATGCAAGCCACAACATAAAAAAATTGACATTTTAAATCAATAAATAAAAATTACCTGCAACATGTAAACGCAACCATCAACGTAAACGTTCCTTGTTCCTTTGCCTTTATTCAAAGCTTCTGAAGCATTGCACAAACTACGTACCAAATAACAATATACTAGACTACCCCAACAATAATTACCCAGACCACTTAAATTATCAACAATTTTAAACATTATGGGAAACACTCTTCCGCTACGTTTTGGGAATAATATCTCACATATTCATACCAATATCTACAAGCTACAAAAATGAGAAGAAGGTGTCTTTGTTTTATGTTTTCTCATAAAAAATTTGTATATCAAATTCAAATGTTTTATTCCTTTACCTATGTATTTCACACATGTACTACCTCCCATTTCATCTTTCAAGTTAATATTTTCACCATCTGAAATCAACCCCAAACATAAATAAAAATCCTTTTCATTCACATTGACAACTTTCTCAACAATTAAAAAACCACTATTGGAATCGACCCATCTAACCAATAATTCACCCAAGATATTCCTACCTAGTTTAACATTACCACTCAAATCTAAAAACCACCCAAATGGAGTCTCCGCAATGAGTGATCGATGCTTGTCTGTCAAGCGTTCGTTCAAAGTAGAAATATACTTTGTTGAAAAAGAGTGACGAACAGTCAACTGCATCAACGAAAACAAAATAAGCAAAAGGACAAATCCCAAAAACGAAAACAACAAAAATTTTAACAAAACAGGGAAAACCCAAAAGCCAAACCGAAAACGCAATGACGAAAATGCAGGAAGAACGCATTTACCTTGCTCGAAGGACCATGGTCACCGGAAATTGGCATTTTTGCACAATACCGTCAACAAAGAAGACGACGTTCAGCAAAACGAATAGATAAAACGAAAACGAAGAAGGACAACGACAACGAAGACCGACAACGACAACGAAGAGCGAGAACGAGAATGAAGGGGAAGAACGAGAACGAAAACGAGAACAAAGAGAGAGAACATTGATTTCTAATGAAATAGGACAAGAGGTATATTTGAAATCCAAAATTTCTGAAACCCTCCTCAATTTCGACGTCACATTTTAACAATAAAAGTAAAGTAAAAACAGACCAATGGGCTGGTGACATCTAGCATTGTCAAAAGTATGTTAAAAATTCGTTCAAAATATCGGACCCTTTTTATAATGTTAAAACAATCGAAAATTATCTATAGACAATGCCAATTTCACACCCTTTTCTTATATATTTTCTTTTTTTTAGCAAGAGAATCTTTAATGGATTTTTTAATTCTTTAATTTATAAGAAAAATATGATTTTAGTATAGGCTGTACAAACCTGAGATGTAAAATTAAAAAGAAATTTTTATATAAAACATTGTTCTTTAAATTACGTATATAAAAAATTAATTCAAAAAAACATATTCATAAGACTAGCTTAAGATAAAAAAATTATTATTAAGAATCCTTATAAAAACAAATTCTTATTAATTACGTCCCAACTAATAAATTAATGATTTTTTTAGATGAAAGAAAAAATTATTAAAAGTGGATTAGTGAAAAAAAAAGGGAAGAAGAGTGTAATTAAGAGAAAGTGTTTCATACGGTTGTTCAAACACTTATACAAGTCTATAACGTAGAGATAGATATATGTGAAAGGTAGTTTCATGTTAAAATCAATTAGGATTCAGATGTAAAGGTAATAAATATATATTAAATGTGTAACATATTATCTTATCTTAATCCATATTTCATAATGAGTTTTTATGAAGATAGGCCGAATCACGGTTCAAATCTATTTAAACCTTATTACTGACTTAATTAAGATTACTTATTGTCCAGTTTAACTGATCGAATTTTCCAATTAAAGTGTAGTAAGCAGGTTTAGCCAGTTTGACTAACCGAGTGGCTGACTATCGGCCAATTGTTGCTTAGATCTTTGATTGGTCGATTCTTACTATACACAGTTCCCAAGCTCGAGCATTGTTAAAAACTATGTGAAGGGATTTGCTTCGACTGACATCGTTTGGGAATATGCTTCAACTGTCGAGGATGAAGGTTGAGATGCTTCAATATTCACGCTTGTCACTTCTAACAGGGTCGTTAGATGCAAACAAATCTAACGGTTGAGGCTTCGTGATGGTTGAGCTACCTACTGATAAGTGTGATAATTACTTATTATTCACACTTATTAGAATCCCTTATTTGTCTTTTTGTCATTTATTTTGTGATGAATTCCATGAAAAGATGCAAGACTTGTATATAGTTTTAATAGATAAAGATAATTATCTATTTTTGGTTTATTTTGTAGGAAAATAGAGGATTGGAGATGATTAAAGAGATGTTGCCAAAAGCAACTCGCCCAGCGAGTCACAAACACTCGCCTAGCGAGATCTTAACAGCATTAGCCCAGCCAAGAAGCCCAGGGAGTTGAACAAGCCAACATATAAAAAAAAGTCATCTCTCACCCAACGATAGGATTTTATGGCCTAGCGAGAAAACACTTTTTAGTGAATGGTTTAAAGTGTTGAGAGTGAAAGAAAAAAGTAGTTTTTGGACATGGAAACGAACCAAATGCTCAAGACATGGGTTGAGGCATTTCTAAGGCTCAAGAACTTCATCTTCCTCAATCATTTTCATCATTCCATTCCATTCTTATGTTCTAGATGTATAAGAGTAGGTAAACTTCATTTCATTAGGGTTGGATGTAATGTACCTAAACTCTTTGTAGTTCTTTCTATGCAATAGAATATCTTTCATATTTCTTGTGTTCTATAATTTTTATTCACTTGCATGATGACATATCTATGCTATTTTGATGGTGTCTAATCATTGGAAAATGATTTGGAACCTAGACATGGATAGAATAACCAAGAGGGTTGGTTGTAGACATATACTAAGGCTCTTAGTCCTTCTAGACATTTTTTCTTAATGCAAAAAAAATCTAAGAGATTAGTATTTTCACATAAAGATTTAGAACTTGTCTTTAAGGGATTAAGGCTTGTATACTTGTGATGTGAATGCTTGAATATGTTAGAGAAATATTGTGTGGATGAGCAAATAGGGTTTGGGTGATGAAGCCCAACTTCGATGAGTCTCTACCTGTATCACTTTATAACCTTTATATTTAGTAACTTTATATGTTTGCAACTTATTTGAATCAATTGTTGTTTATATTCATTGCCTAAACTATTAAGTAATCATAATTATCTAAATAAACACAAATATCTTAGGAAACAATACTTAGACTTACAATCTATATTACTTGAACAATTTGGTGTGTTTATCAAGGAGTTAACAAGTTTTTTACGTCATTGCTAAGGATTTGTTTGTTGTTTAGGCAAATTATGTGTTATTTACCAGCTTAGGCCTATTTCACTCATTCGTTAATTCATTCTTTACTTTTATCTTTGTATAATTGAATTGTGTTTATACTCACAGTTACTTGTTCAACTTGTTTTTTTTAGTGTTTCTTGTTTTGCATGAGAAAAAGTGAGCAAACTAACAATCTACTCTAGCCAAAATAGAGATAGAGGTTTGTTAAAATTTGTTAATAAGATTGATCCTACTATGCTTTATACATGTATTCTTTTTTCCTTACATAGTTTTTTTTAGAAGTAGTAAGATTTCTTAAAAAAAATTATATAGTTAAGCCATTGGATTTTATGAGGCTGACACAAGTCAATGGCATAATAAATTGAAGTTATTTTTATGAGACATCTAGGGTTTCTTCTTTTGGTTAAACATCTTCTTTGAAATATATAAGTTTAACTTTCTTACTTACAAGTTCACGTAAGGTATTCCTACAAAGAAGTTTTTAAAGCCTACCTTGAAGAAAACCAAGATGAATATGTAAGAATGGAGACGTAACATGATGTTGAGTATGACGGAACAAATTTAATTGGCTAATTCTATTTTTGATGGAATTGTTGAGTTTCTCTTTAGGACTTATCAATGGGTGATCACTACTACAATCATATTTCTTTTTTAGTACAATGAAGGGGAAAACTACAATCTTAATACAATAACTTTAATCTTATTAATTTTGTTTAAATTTCATTAATTGTTAATACAATTGACCACATACTTAATCTTTAATAATTGTGATGTATATTTATCAAAGAAAAAATTAAAGTTAATATACAATTAATTTTGAAAAAAATACTAAGAATGTTAAATTTACAAAGAAAAAACAAAGGGTAACAGGCTTCCTTAAAGACTAATTACATATCAACAATAATTTTTCCTTTAATAAACACATGTGATAGTTACCAAAATTCAAACATTTGTGCAATTACCTCAACTATTAATGAAATTTAAATAAAATTAGCAAATTTAAAATTTATGTTTAAAAGTGTATGTTTTTTTTTATTGTACTAAAAATGAAATATAAATACTCGTTGCATTGGGAATATTTACCCAAAATTGAGGGATGAATTCAAAAGTTTGTTTTTACCAAAAGTTGTGCTTCAAGAGGGTTAGTCATCATGGTTAATCACAAAACCATATGTAGTCGTAGGTCTGAAGGTGGTCTTAGTGTGATTAGCTTAAGAGAAGAAAAATAATGCCTCTTCCCTCAAGTTAGCTTATGACTTTCTTTTCAGTTCTTGGAATTAGGTTGTTTTGATGAGAAAAAAAAGTTTATTAATAAATTTAATACCCTACGGGTTAGGCATATACTTCTTCTACGTTGGTCTAGAATAAAACCTTGCATTCAAATGGTTAAGGGCAAGACATATTGGATATTGGGAAATGGTAAGACTATTAATTTATCAAAATGATGTTAGGTGATTTGATACATTTCTGTCCAATTTGCTACAAATTCTAATTTGTGAAGACTAACCACGAGTTATCACATAAGCAATTGTAAAAAAGTTGTTAAAATTTTTTTTTTCTTAAATGTAATGTGGATGTGGATGGTATTGTTAATGAAAGTTCAAGATTTGTTTTTTGGATCCACACTCTTATACTC
Organism: Vigna reflexopilosa; assembly: GCA_027742785.1. NCBI lineage: Eukaryota > Viridiplantae > Streptophyta > Magnoliopsida > Fabales > Fabaceae > Vigna > Vigna reflexopilosa. The sequence goes on along the minus strand of CM050911.1, from coordinate 14,419,230 downwards.
TTATACAAGATAATATTTCAGATATATGATGTTGATTCTAACTATGTTATTTAATAGACTTGAAATCAAAATAATTTTTAAACTAATACGTTTTTATAGAAAAAAAAATATTAAAAATAGTCAACACACAATCTTAATAAAAGTATTATCTAAACAAATTATATATATATATATATATATATATATATATAAGTATAATTATAAGTATAATTAACGATGTGCGGCTTGACATAACACAGCTAGTATAAACCCATGACAAAATAACAAATATGCAAACCATCGTCTTTTGGAATGCGTTGGACAGGGATACGGTTGGAAAAAGAAGAAAGTGAGAGAAAGAAATGGGAAAACTGTACTAATATTTTTGTTTTTTTATTTATAAACACTTTCTTAAAACTTTTAAATTTATTTAAAATATAAAAAAAAAACTATTTTTTCTAGAGTTTTGTTAACCTAAATAAAAAACGTATTTTTATTCTTCTAAGTCTGTTTTGATTTTTTTTTTATAATTTTTTTTGCGTGAATTACACTTTTATTTTACAGAATAATTTTTTTATAAAATTTTAATTAGTTAGACGAAATTGGAGATTATCACCTTAAAAAAAAAATCATAAACCTATCGATTCAAAATTCAATAAGTACATCTTACACTTGCCAACTACTCCCTTCAACTAATTTCATAACTACTCCTAGAAACCAATCAACGTCACATTTCAACCTTTACCTAACGTAAGTAGAACGATGGTTTATTTGAAATAACATTAAGATTGTGTTATGATTTGAAAATGGATTTGATGAATAGAATTCAGAGAGAAAAAAAAATGAAATGAAGATAACATAATGCTTTTACCTGCATCTACCAATAGACCCTTTTGTTCTTTGAATTAAATAAAAAGAAAAAGAAAAACGTACCGAGGTAATTAAAACCTATAATAAATTTTCATCAACTTTCACCAGACTGAATTAAATGAAGTTGCTATATATCTCCATCCCCCAACAGACATTCACTGTTCTCCTTCACTCTTCACTATGTATTATTGTTCTTCCTTTTTTTTTTTTCATTCGTGATTTTTTTTGTGGTGTGTCCATCAATCGATATATAACTTTATTAATATATTTGTAATTTTGATGATAATTAATATTGAATTTTTATAAGTTAATCATAGTTTCTCTAAATGTATAATAGGAACTACTCACACAAATATTAATATATGTTGGAAGTCTCACATCGACTAGAGATAAAGCCAATTTATAATATATAAATGAGGTACAAACCTCACTTTAAAAGTCCGTTTTGTGGGTTGAATTAGGTTTAAAGTTCATTTTTAATATGGTATCAGAGCTAGGTTAAAGCCTATCCTAATGATATTTCTTATTTTTTAGACATTTTTATTTCACCTGTTATCGAATCAAGTTCCAAATCGACTAAAAATAAAGACAATAAGTGAGATACAAACCTTAACATACAAACCGACTTGTGAGATTGAATTGCATATTTAAAACTCACTTTTTAATAAAATCATCAAAACAGATTGACAATGATTAGAAGAAAGTTATTAGAAAACCTTAATATAAAATAATATAAAATATTGCGTATTCAAGACATTAATTATCAAGAATGCCTTCATAGTGACCATCTAACGTCATCAACATGAAATCAATAAACGCTTATAATATGTGTTCAAAACATTATGCAAGTTTCATTTGTTATATCATCTACTCTTCAGCAAATGCCAGTTACAATCCATAACGATTATGAAAAAGTGGACAAACTTATTTTATAATTTGTATGCTCAATTTGATATTGAGTAATTCGAAGAAATGTTTTAAAAAAATTTATCCTTTGCATAAGTCGAGTATATATGCTACTGTCAAATCTTTTAAGTGATAGATCCATCTTTTAAGTGATAGATCCTCTGATGAACTTTAAACAAGGATTTTTTTTTTTTTGTAAATCTTTTACCTTATGATGTGTATTCTTTCAAATGCGTGATCAAAATTTGTATCTTTTTATCAAGGATTTCTAATTTTCAAACAATATTTTGTTCCAACTAAAAGTAACAATAATAAAATATTCAAGAAAACAAAAACTTAATGTTAAAAGAGTATTTATTTTTTATATCCAAGGAGGGTAGAGTAATAATCAACGACAATTTTGAATATTCGATGACAAATAAGAAATGACAATGATAACATTTTGAATTAAGATTAATAAAACCTTTAAATGGATGAAATCCAAATGTTAGGATGAATTGATATAAAACTATAGATCATCTATTACTTTTTTTGTATGGACAATTGATTAACCTTTACTAGTATATTCAAAAATCTTTTCAAATCATTTTCGACCATGTTGGTATAGCTAAAATGTTTTTTTTTTTATCTAAATAGCATATATAATTTCAATATTGTTATTTTAGTTAAAGACAAAGTAACATCAAATAAATTTATAAACCCATTTTATATTTATGTTATTCTTCAGTCTACCTTATTCATTATTTGGGATGTCTTTGGCCAGTGTGAATGAGGAATAGAGCGTCTGTTGCGGGCTATGTTCATGGTCAACCAAGTTGTATTGAGTTAATCAGGTTGTGGATATGAATGGTTGAGCTATGAAGGAGGTAGATTGGGTTGTTGGGAAGCTCAACCATGCTGTAGAGGAGGTCGATCGAGCTATGGAGAAGGTAGGTCAGGCTGTAGATAAGGTAAGTCAAGTTGTTGGGAAACTCGATCATGTTGTCAAAGAGGTCAGTCAGGATGTTGGAAAGCTTGGTCGTGTTTAGTTCCACTTCTCCAAAACTATTCAAAGGGTATTTGCACAAAATACTCTGATGCTAAAATTAGTAGATGACCATTCGGTTATATAAGCAAGTGATGCATGTTATTCATCTTATCCTAAAGTCATGTTTGAGATCTTTATTTATAATAGTTGGGATGAACCTTTACCTTTTGTCAGCCTAATGATAACCTAATCATACCTTAATTTGCATTAGAAACTTAATGAGTTATTACCATTAGTAATCTAACCATACTATGACTAGTCAATCGTGTTGTTTCACCTGATCAGGCTATAACGGTCAACCATGATGTAGTTGTTCGACCTTGTTGTGCGACCTGGGGTAGATGGCCTGTAAGAACTACACAACATAAGAAAGTCGTCCATTGTGGAGCTTGACTTAGGTGGATAGCCTCGTGCTCAGTCGTGGAGGACGACTTGGATGGAGGTTGACCTTAATGAAGGTTGACCTCAAAGCTCAGCCTTTGCGAGAGAATGACTTGTATGTGAGTAGCCATAAGGAGGTTAACCCTTTAGAAAGGGCGGTCTACAAGTGGACAATCATGGGAAGGCCGACTATAACACCACATTTCAGGATCTCACAAGTTATGATAAACGTTAGGAATATTTGAAACTTTACTCATGCAAAAAAACATAATTAATAAAAACTTTAGTATTCTATTATGCGAAAATATCATCAAAATTCTTCAAATAAAATATTCAAACCAAATTACATTGTCTTCAAACTTTTATTTAAAAATATTAAAGGAAACTCATGTTCTTCCCCATCTTCTCGTCGCTCTATATTGCATTAGGAACATTTGCAATGTCATATACTCCCATATAATCAAAGAATCATATGATTATCGGACCACATAAACCAACAACAAACAAGAGTAAGCTACTACTAAAACCATAAAAAAAGTAGCTCAAAACATAAGACAATAATTATCATATCATAGAAAAACCAAGTTACACAATCATTATCATCATCATAAACCACATAGGACAGTTGTCTACCTCCCACAATAACATTTGTTCCTCCGAATAGGGTGGTTCGAGTCGTCTCGCCCTTACAACTATACGACCTATTTTCCTACTCCTAAAAAAATTACGAGTAACAACTTCGATGCATCTCACATCGAACACTATACTAAACAACAAGTCAAAGTCAAAGGCAAAACGTCCTTCCCTTCTTCACTGTCTCGCACAGACGAGAGGGTACAACACTCAAACCCATCCTCTTCCAACATCGCATAACCGAAAAGAACTTTTTTCTCATATCATATGACCAAAAAAGTCATTTAGATTTACTAGGTACAACAAGTAAACACGTCTATCACATTGACATTCACTTCCACCAAGAATCATAACATGGCAACTATCACAACAATTTGACAAATGCAACAACAAATACACAATTACATTACCTTAAGCACAACATCCATAAGTGCAAAACCTAATGCATGCCAAATACCACAACAATATGAATTTTACAACAATTAAAACTTGACCAAAACAAACAATAAAACATGGCAAACAACTGGGCCCTTTCTAGGAACAACTTGACCTAAAGTCCAAAACTTAGAAACCAACTAAACCACAGCCCGCCATAGCAAAACACAGCTTGACCAAGAATTAAAGAGCTCGACCACATCCTTGGATATCTTGACAACCATCCCATTAGCTCGGTCAGCCCCAAAAACCCTAGATTGACCTATACCATGCCAAAAATTGAACCCTAAAACCTCCAAATCGAGGTCGAAAACTAACTCAACGAGCTTGTCCAACCAGCTCGGCTACATAACCCGACACCCTAGCCCGGCTAGCTCGACCTCGATACTCGACCCTCATGTTATACTACTTGATATCAACATTTTACAACTTGATAAGACCTCTAAAACTCAAAAACTACTAACAAACAACATGTATTCACTATTAAAGCACTCAACTAGCATAGTTTCACAACCTGGACAAGTTTATTAGAACTTAAGTACCTATAATCACCATACCAGCACTAGAAAACCATTACACGTACATAATCATTGACTTGTCAATTTGGTCCATCTAGTAAGATTTAACCTTGACCCACTTTGGTTGGGGAAAAAAACCCACAGGACCAAAATATCCACAAAACCCTATGGAATAGGGTTAACCCATGGCTTTCCTTTTTTTCACCAATTGAACTAATCTTCTGCCCTTTCTATTACTAATCCAATTCATCATGCATTGAGTAATATCTACCAAATTTCATTTCATCTGCAAAAGAACTTCCATGTCATGGAATGTAAATTGAAGAGCAGCATGGAGCATGAATACATATATTTTGTATCCTACAATTTTGAATTGGTAGAGGTTTTTTAAAACACTTATGATAAATTTGTATTTCTTGGCATTAATGAAGGCTAGATTTGTAACCAAACTGAAGTGCTAAAGTACTTATTAAATTGTTACGAAATTCATAATAAATAAATAGTTTAAATAATATAAGAGTAAAAATAAATTATTGTTTTTAATTATATTGAAATTTAGTTTAGAAAGTAAAGATAAAAGATTGTAAATTAAATAACGTAGATAATTATAAAGTCAAAATAAATATATATAGAAAAAAGTGGCGTGATATCTGAGTGACAGTGTGCGAGGAAGAAATAACCTAACCTTTTTTTCACTCAACTTTTACATATCTTCGAAAATATAAAATAGAAATATATTTCTCCGTTTATAAGATTATAAAAAACAATATTTTTATATATGTTTTATTTTCCATAAATTATATATCTTTATCAATGTAATTTTTATTGTTGTGTTCAGAAATGAGTAAATTATATCTTTATAGGAATAAGGAAAGTGACTTTATAACCTTCATTACAATTATTAAAATAAATTGTAAGATATTATAAGAGACTAGTATCTTAGTAGAATATAAAAAATATATATTTTATTTAATATATGAAAATTCAAAAAATATAAGTGTTATTACATATTTTATTTAATTATATAATAATAAGTATGATATAAAAATATTAATTTAAATATAATAGAATTATAATATATTAAACTATTTATTAAAATATATAATTTTATATATTTATATAAATAATATTGTTTTTAAAAGTTAATTAAAATTTTATAGTGAACTAAACTCATTTTAACTTTAATTCTAACACAGCTTAGAAGAGCTATGAAAGTTGGAATTTTTTTTTTTTTTCCTCTACTTGATGGAGCTTATTAAAATGAGTCTTTCTCAATAATATATTAGGGCTGCCCCTGCACCAAAGATTAAATTGACACCTATGATAATCCAGCCATCCCTCTTCCGCACTTCAATCCCTATACTCCTCTCGTTACTTCTTTGAATATCAACCTCAGCATAATATTAGATGAATGTAATCCGGCTTTAACATGCTTATGGATAATAGACAAATATGAAAAACATTACAAATGAGGTAAGGAAGATTCAACTTTTTATTTTTGAATTTCTAATTACACATTTCTGATCACTCTTTCCATTTTCATACTTGACTATCATCAAATATAATAAATGCTTATCAATCCATCATTATGTCATCATTATGTCATTGTCCTTTAACTGTGTACTCGTGTGGAAGAATGCTTATCTATATGGTGATGGTATAGTATTACACATGGTTCTCAGATGAGATATTACACTATAATCATTGAAATATTTGCTTTAAATGGTAAAGGACTGTACTAAGCAAAACGTACTTCATTTTCGTGACAGTAAAGACTTAGTGATAACCAATAGGAGCTGGTGCTTCCCGCAGTTCTTTACCTTGAAAGTGGATGTCCTGCATGAAAAACATTATCTTATTAAATAAAAATCAACCTGGAACAGCAATGCTTTAGCAATGTCCACACGGAGACACATTTAATATGATAAATAAATATGGTAAATTTAATCAACCTTTGTTTCAAACAAACTATGTACCATCTCACTACCCCATAAGTCCGGAACCAAAAACACAAGTAGATCGACAAAGGAAGACATATCAGAACTACTCATAATATGCTGTCTTACTAGCTAGGTAGTTACAATGTGTATGTTTCTCTCAGTTCTCTCAAAGGAAATAATAAGTAACTCCGCAGCCACCGGGAAGAAATCTTCCCAATGTGGAAGTGGAAAAATGAAACTTATACCTTTTGTTGGCCTTTGTTAAACCTTTTCAGGTATGACAATAATAATGTACGAATGTTTCCACCGCAGCAAAAGCTGCTTACACACTCGTCGGTTCCATAACTTTAGTATTGAATTCTAGGCATGGACTGTGAGAAAATCGGGGGAAGAATGTCCATCTAGTTGTCTGCCAGATTAATATTCTTAGTGGATTTTATATTATAGCATTCTCATGTTTTCCATAATGTAGAATTTTCATGATATGTGCTCCATGAAAAAAATCATTATAAGTCAAAGGGAATCTGGAAATGAAATAAGTATAAAACAAATATATCATTAAAACAGTTCTAGCGGTTAAGTTCGTGAAGTCGAAGAAGCATCCTTGTTTTAAGACAAGCAAAAAGGATAGCTATGCAAGTTATAAAGAACACTCACAGAAGCAAAATGATTCACATCTCGATGATGAGCCTCGTCAGCACGAATGACTGTTATAACATCTTTCAATTTGGCATCCTTGGGAAGCCTCCAATAGTCTATTGCAATGGCAGGAGCAGGAACATTTTCGATTGCACCACTTTCAAGATCCTTCAAATACTCCGTGTAAGAATGTATAGCCTCCTCCTCAAGGTAACCAACTATTCTATGAGCCACCTTGGGAGAGATTATGTAAAGTACGAAAAACGCATTGAAGAAAACTCCCTGTACAGCAAGAACCAGAAGTCTTTCGTACCATTTAGGCTTCACAAGTTCCACCATAGTCATTAGGTGCATTCTTTCATTCTCTGCTTCCTCCATCAATGCTTTGATCCAACCACCACTTTGTTGAAACTTACGGAGTGATCTAAGGTGCAACAACATCCCTCCTACCATGCCAGGGACAGCTGCAACCGTTTCTAGCATCATTGCACGGCAACCATACCGCCTCTGAAATATATGTATAGAAAATGATAATGGACATATTACCTTGAAGAATAAGCATATCTTGTAAAAAGATATTATGAAACTTCATCAGGTAGTCCTTATAAAAATATGTATTAAGAAATATACATAACCTAAAACATTCATGGTTCACATTTCCATGAATAAATAAAAATTGAAGTTATCAATAAACATGTAATTCACAACCAAAATATAAATACAAAAGTAACACTAAACACCTTTCTCATGTACAAATAATGCAATTTTTATTAATCAAGTTTGAGCCAAACCAGTTCTAAATAAACTTAACTTATCCACATAAGTTACGAACTTATAGTTTTAGCAACCCAGAAATACTTCTTTTTCCTTTTGTTTTGGATCAAACTATAGGAAATTTCCAAATTGAGTGAAATATTGCAATTCACACACCTGAAAAAATAAATCTGTAGGAATTCTGAGGAGTTTCACGGTCCTGTAAGCAACTTTGTCCAGAAAATTCTTTGGCACGTGATGTTTAGTAAGATCTATCGACAGGTTTGAATGATAAGTCTCCCAAGGCTACACAGGCAAATGAAATCAGAAGTCAGTAAGCATTCAAAGAAAATCATAGCCACATCATTTAATAAAAAAGTAGATTATGTAGATCTCTCAATCTTAAAATTTAAAAAAGCTGATGAAAATGTAAGTTCTCTGACACATTAATCAAGTTAACAGATTAAATATGATTAGTTCTGAGACGAAACTATAGTAAATAGTAACGTTAGAGGGACATTTTTTAATTTTAATTCATGACAATGAATTCTCTTTAAAGGAACTGTTTACCTATAAGTTTAATAAAATATTCCAACAATGAATATATAAACATAAAACAACAATCAACAAAAATCTACTCCGGAAGTCAGAAATCAACAAGATCCGCAGAAAGAACTCGTCAATGATAATCAATCTTTGATAAACTAATCAACTCAAAGATATTCAGTTAAACCTTCTTTGGTGATCAGAAACAGAATCCTCACCATGAAGCAGTTCCAAGGCCACTCCGTTCCGTCCTCTCTCATAATCTTCGGCCTCGAAATCCCCCAATAACTGGACTCTACCACACTCTTCTCGACCTCGGCCTTCTCCTTGTCCTTCTCCCGCAACTTCGCCTCCGCCGGTGAAGCCATCGACCTCCTCCAGTAGAAGAGCCCTCCGTTGGCTGCGCCGGCACAGAGAAGCCTCGTTTCCGGCGCCGCATACGCCATCACCGCCGTCGAACCAAGGCCGTTGCAGCTGCGGCCATTGAGCAGAGCTCGCCGAACCGTACAACTCAATGCAATGAACCTCATCTCTCGAGAGAAGAATCGCGTTTTCCAGATACTTCGTTTATGAGAGACATTCCATGAAGTGTGTAATTGCGGTTAGTGAAGCAGAAACGTAGCTCGCATGTACAGGGAAAAGAATCACCAAGGGAAGTTAGTTAAGGTCTCATGCGTGTCTCGTGAGGCAGGTTAGGAACGCTCTTGACCGTTGATTAAAGACGGTGAACGTAATCAGAGGCTGTGATGATGATGGGAAAGGAATGGAGGGTGTTTAACGAGCATTAACTGTCACTAAAATGAGCATCTACTTGGAGTGAGTAAGGCGGTAAGAGTTGGGCTACATTCAAGTCAAACGCAGAACACGTAGTTCTCCCACTCGACCAATAATAATTCGAGTGATGTCTGACTTTGACCATTCACTATAAAAAATAATTATAAAATGCGGTAAATATGTTTATATTATTAAACTCATTTTCGTAACTTTACGGATATGCTTTATGTAATGGCACAATATTTACGTTAATGTTGTTTATCTTAAAATAAAAATTTAATTTTATATGATAATAGTCTTGTTATAGGTTGTATTTTGGAAAGAATTTGCAAAACAAAAACATAACTAAACTTTTATGCGAAACAATGTGGCACAATTAGTAAAGTAAACAGATTTATTATGTAATATTTCTTTCTCTTTTTAGTATAACAAATAATTTTTTTTTCCTTAATTATGAATTTTATAAATGATAAATGTGTGTGAATTTTAATAATTAATTCTAGGTTAAATATAGCCATTTAGACTAAGTTTAGAATACATGATTAGTTACAGTAATGCTTTCTATGATTGTTCCATTGTTTACAAATTTGGTGTTGAGATAAATAGTCTAATTTTCAATTCTTGACAATCTAATATCAATACATTTTCTATAATTTTGATGATAACAAAACAAATTAAGTATCTTAAATGTTTGAATATGCGTATATTATTCGAATATTTTGATGTGTATTTTATTGTAGTTGAAGGATTCATTACACCATCCAATTATAGCAAGTCTTGTGATAAACGATTTAATAGATCATAAGAAATTTTAGAATGAATTTCACTTATAAATGGTTGAATCTTTTCTAGATAAAATCAAATATTTGAAACATTATCCTCAATGACTATATTATTTATGTTTATAAATTATTTAAAACAATCGGTCCAGTAATTATATAATTAAGGAAAAAATTAATCAGAGTTAGGAGTGCTGTAAAGATAAGGAAGATGAGGAATTTTGTTGAAGATGAACAAAGATAAAGTGTTAACAGAATTATAGTTGCAATGATTTTCTTCCAAGCATATTAAAAAGACCAAGTTGAAGATGAAAAATATTGGAAATATTATATTGACTAGACAAATTTAATGTAAACTTTATATTATAATTGATTTGTAAAGTTGAATTAGGTTTAAAGTTAATTTTTTAATATGATATTAGAGTCATTTATAAAACATGTTTTAGTGAAAATTATTGTTTGTTAACCTATCGTGTAACTCATTATTGGATTGCTATTAAACCACCTAAAAGTATATAATCTCATGTTTGAGATATATATGTCTTGACATGAGGCACTATGTAAGAGATCTCATATCAACTAATAATAAAACAAATATATAGTATATAAGTGTGTACAAATCTTTTCTTATAAGTCAATTTTATAGGATTGAGTTAGGTTTAAAACATACTTCTTAAGAAAGAACATGCAGAGCAATCTACAATTCTTTCTATCTTAGTGATCTTATAATGTTCTTTTGCAGGTGAGTTATATACTATGTACTTCACATTTTGGATGTATACCTTATGAGCTTGAATTGTGTTATTTTTTATAGTGTTCTTTTATTCACTAGTTCAAAAACAGCGTATAACGTCACGCGTTTAACGTCCAACCACTCAATAACCAACTTTAAAAATGATCTGTGAAATTTTTGTAGATAAATGAAATTATTAAACGTCGTTTAGAATTGTAATTCGACATAAAATGATATAAAATGTCGAATGCCACAACATTATACGTTAAAAGGTTAGTGAATTCAATACAAATTTGAGTGGGAGATTGAAAATTTATTCACTTTATTTTAGCGCGCGAGACTCTCTTCTTTGCTCAGACTTTTCTCGAACGAAGTTTGACGACCATTACATGTAATTTTTCTTTCATTTGATACAAATTCATGTTAATTAACTACTTTAGGTATGATTTTCGTTTGTTTTCACCGATTATTTTTGTGTTCTTTTCCTTCATAGGCGCATTCTGCTTTCTCTCCCACTGGTGGCAACACTTTATTCCAATGAACCAACCTTTTGAAGGTTAGTTTTTCGTTTTCGTTTTTGTTTTGCAAAACTTGTTTGTTGTTTTTTTTTGTTGAACTTGTTTGTTGTTGTTGCTTGGTTGAACTTATTTGTTGTTATTGTTTGATTGAACTTGTTTGTTATTTGTTATTGTTCTTTGTTGTTGATCCTATATTACCGTTCATAGTTCATGCTTTATAAAATATCAAAAACTGAAATTTGTTATTTTTCTGCTTTTCAGGTCTCGTAGAGTTGTAAAAAAGAATTACAATTAATTAAAAAAAATTGATTAACGTTGTATATTGAAAAAATTCGACGTTAAATTAATGTCGAATTTTTTAAATTCGACGTCAATTTAACGTCTCCCGATATGACGTCGTCTCGAATTCGACGTGAAAGGAAAAAAATATTCAACATTATACGCTGTTTTTGTACTAGTGGTTTTGATATTTCTTAATCCCAAGAGAAGATTAAGAAGGTATAACAAGAAGTGATTTGTGTACTTATAAGAACCTGAAGTGATTAATGTACTTGGGGTGTAATCAATTGATTATTTAGTGGAATCTCTTTGAAACATAGGAAAAACTCTAGAAATGAGGCTTTGAATAGAGTTCTTAAAACTTTTCGCAAACAAGTGTTTAAACTCTTTTGCAGGGGTTAAATGGTCTGTAAAGTGTTAAACACTTAAGTTTTTCAAACAACATTTCTGAAAAATTTTAAAAACAAAAACAATAAGACATGCTTATTTTTATTTTAGTTCACTCCAAACTGAGATATGTCCATTTCTCCCTTAAGCACTCTTAAGGAGTTCCAATAATCATAAAAGATTACAACACGAGTTTAACCACTCCTGGTATTACAACTAACCTAACTGTTAGGACAAGTATCACCACTACTGGTATAAACTAGTCCAACTAACTAAATCGTTTAACTTCTTTGAGTTCAACTTACAAGTATTTGAATTTACTTTTGAATATGAAAACAACAAGATGTTTTACAATATACAAGATCAGAAAATAACTCTCGAAGAGAGGACATGAAATAGTATAAAGAAATTATGAAAACTTGTAAAAAAACTTTTTTTTTTTCAAAGAAAGGTGTTAGACGATGTAAGCTTAGAGAAAACAATGGCGTGAGAGAATGTAAAGGATAATTCTTCTTGGTTGATATTCTTCTCTTATGCAATCCTCTTTACATAGGCTTCTTCGAAAAAAATTCATTACTCAAAGCTTTGACTTTCACGTAGGTAAGTGTGTTGTGTACGGAAAAGACAAGTATAAGGTATGAAGGAAACATTCCTATAATATCTTCTCATCTCTAAACGTTCTTCTAATTTTGATGTAGGCTTTTGAATAAAGGTATTATACCGAGATGATCTGCACACACAAAAAAGAGCACAACACAACAAACAAAAGAGTACTACTATGTACATGCATTAAAGCATTAGGCATTATACACGCATATGTGTTTAGGCATTATCTGTTTGAGTAACATATAACATTTAGAATAATTTGAATGTATAACATTTAGCATTTTTGCATTTTTATCCTAGACGATTCTTGTTGTTAAATGTTATTTTGTTTATATGCTTTTTTAAACTACAAAACAAGGTTTTTACTTAGACGATCTTGTCTTAGCACATAATGTTAAACTATCTTGTCTTAACCCTCTTAAGTTGTTTGTTTATTGGAGAGCTACATAGTTCATGAAATGCAGGAAAAATAGTGTAAAATATTTTGTAATGTTTATTTTAGTTGTTCACAATACAATCTAGTTTAGTCCTTTATGGTAAAAGTCAAGCTTATAAGCATCAATTAATTGATGAATTTTAGTTATATGTATAATAGTTAGAACTTGTGAGATTCCAATGGCATACTGTTGGAACCATATTAAATAAATAAGTGTGTATTATAGAAAAAAATACTTAATGTAAAGTGAGGAATCAATGTAACATGTAATCACTAATACAAAAATACCTTATAACATCTCTTGTTTTACAACAATCAACCAAAAGCCTAATGTAAAAAATGATTGGTGATTTTTGTAATTAAGATATTAAACTTAATGTTGATCTTTAGAAAATTCAAGTCTAATGGACACATGACATCATAATCAACTTAAATGATATCTAAAAAAATAGTAAATACAAACTCTAAACCCAAAACCATAATTCATATGAAATGTTTTACGAATAAATTTGATTATGTGGTACAAGACAAGTTAGTTAAACAAGTGACTCAGGGTTCGATCATAAAGAAGTAACAAATCCTTGAGTCAGGATGTGTTGAAGAAGATGGAACTCCAAATGAGAGTTACATATACCAAAATCCGTATGTAACTCCAAAATTCGTATGTAACTTCCAAAGTTCATATGTAATATGCTCGTAAGTAACGTTACATACAGATAAATTCGTATGTAATATTCATATATAATTACATATGAATATATTTGTATGTAATTACATACAAATTACAGATATATGCATATGTAATGACCTTATAGAATGACAATGTAAGTTTTGTTATGTCATTGGCATGAACCTCTACAAAATTTTCATGTGAACATTCTATTTACACATATCTAGACAAGATTTCAAATTAATACTCAAATAACACAAACAAATATTTGACATTAATACTTAAATATTATTTACATGACTAAAATGTCATAAAGAAGTTGTAGATTGTTTAATAGAGTCATAGAAATCTAAACATAACTAAAGTCATAAAGAAATTTTATATTTTTTAATAAATACTCATACAAATTCTAAAGATAACAAATACTAATAATCATGGTAATCATTTTCATCTTTAGGTTGATCTTCTGGTTGATGTTATGGTTGATCTGATGGTTGATCTTGTGCTTGAACATTATTCTGTGACACATTTTTTTGTTCATTAATTTGATGTTGAAGAAATTGTTCTGCAACTGCAGCTGCCAGAGGCGGAAGGTATTGCATGATGATGCTAATAAAGCCTTGCAATTGAGAAGTCATCTGTCTCAACCGTTGTTGTTGGCTTGCTAATTGCATTTGGAGGTTATGTAAGACCTCTACATACGGTTGCGGACTAGAAGATGCTTGTGTCTGTCGTATGTAACTGTTGACACAATCATCTTGAATACTGAAATTTCCGATACCGTCTACGTGTCCCTTGTACCTTCCACTCGTAGCCTCTAACCTACATTGGTTCCTCAATCTTTCCTCCTTTGTAGGGTCTAGGGGACTAGATGCAGTCTCATATTACTCTAGAAACTCTTGTTTAAAATTCTTCCTGTTAAATGAATAAATGTTTGCATTAAATACAACTAAGGTTAAAAAGGTAATACAGATGTAATAAAGTTAGTAGAAAATAAAGTTAGTAGAAACTAACATGTGTATGCCTGGACCTTTCATCGATAAATTCTTTTGTTGAGCGACGAATATGTGTCTGCTGATAGATTTCGTCAACATGCACTGAGCGACCAAGCTCCTATGACCGCAAACATAATATGACTTGTTAACAATAATGAGCATACTTTATATAAGTAGAAATAAAAAAAATGAACATGTCATACCAAACAAATAACGTGGTCATTCACACTAATAGATCCCCCAGTGTGCAAATTGTCACCCTTCTCAGATGTTTCATTCTTCTTAGCCGTATCACACTTTTGCCTATAAAGTGGCATGTTCCACTTCTCTAGAAGACCGTTCAAACATTATCCCCCATCCAATTAGGTTTTTTTCCTTCTTTTCGAGCCTTTTTAAACATCTTAGCCAGTTTATGAGATGTCTTGAAATGAAATTTTTTTTTCATCTTTCCTTCATTTCGAGCCTTTTTAAACATCTTTGCCAGACTATGAGATGCCTTGAAATGAAATTTTTTTTTCACCTTTCCTTCATCTTCAATCTTCCATGAAACCTTTCTCTATTATTACAATTAATAGGTTGTTAGCTTTATTGAAAAAAGAGACACAAAACAAAAAGCTATTAACCATGTACAATATCAGCAAAACAAAAAGCTAGCACTCACAAACTAAACCACCCCAGAAGTGAAATTTCGAACAGAATTAAAGTGCTTACTGCCACTCAACACAGCCAACCATATGAAAGAAAGATTTATAAAGAAAGCCAACTGCTGTGAAATAGCATATATTAGAATAAATGGATATGAATAGTTACATAATCATACTATCTATAGTGTACAGGGAGGAATCAATACCAAAGAGTATAGTACCATATTAAAGAATGACAATTATCATATATATATATATATATATATTACTCTGACAATAAAGGAGGGGGGAATTTTGTGCCTCTAAAGAAAAAGTATTTTAGGTGCAATGCTAGGTGCATGCAAAATCCAAAAAAATGTAGAATTGGGTGAGAAAGTTGCAAATGAACTATTTGAGTTAGACCCAGAAGAGGGAGGGTATCATGTGTTGCTTGCCAACATGTATGCATTAGCTTCAATGTGGGAAAAGGTTGCCCAGGTCAGGAACAAACCTTTCATTCTTCTCCAACCTGCAGCTACACTTCCTTTCTTTCAAATACATACCAATGCACTTTCAATTTCACCATCTCAAATCTATTGTCTATGCTTTCTTTATTCAAATTATCTTTACACTTACCATTCTGTAGGTAAAAATACATCTCTAACACCCTGCTTACCTTTTTGTTGCTCCATTTGCTTTCATGTTGAGATAGATTGGACAGATCTTTCAAAAATTTGAATGTCTTGATCAATCTAATGGAGGTATTATCCGCAATGTTGTTCATTGGACTATTCCAAATTTATTAGAGGTGAAACAACACCTTCTTTTACTTTCTCCTGTCCTGTTTTCTGCTAGGGAGGCTGCAACTTCATAATACATGACAAAGTCCTAAAGTTCAGTGTTCCGCTACTGGATTGTGACTTTTGGTTGTTACTAGCATCACACTTCGCTAGTCAATTATTTACTTCCTTTCTATTTATACAAAATTATGAAGAGATTATATTAAACTCAGTTGGATATTGAATATGTTCTGTTGGAATTCTCGGTGGAAATACAAACTGTCTTTTGTATTTCTGTCACTTATATTTTCTTTTATCTAATTGAAATTTTTACTGTCTACTCCTTGAAGATGCATTGCATAAAGGATTGCTTTTAATGAGAGATGAGTATACTTACATCCTAGGTGAAAAGGAAAAATTAAAACTAAAATTGGATAAGAACATTTGGACTTCCCCTTTGTTTTCTGTCGTTCTCTTTGAACATGAGTTATACTTTATGGTTTTAACCATGGTTGCAATAGGCCCAATGGATAAGTTCAAGATCTATCCATTGGTTGAAAACTCTAAATTCTATAGTGTTTCTTTTAAAGGGTTTGTTCAAATGTGAAGCTCTCTTGCTAATTTGTTGGAAAAACTTTTTCTTGTACCAATTGAATTTTGTTGCATATGAAGAAAAGATAATGATAAGCTTAAACGTAAAACTGATCTTGAATATTATCTCACATACCAAACAGACACCACTACTATATATAGGCTCTAAGGCCTTCTGTTGAAGCAACAAAAATAGAAAACTAACATATATGGACTACCTTTAGCAATTTTGTAGTAAAACAGCAGCAATTTTGAACACAACTATGTTCTCAACAATCTTCCAGATTATGACAAGATAAGTCAAGGTCAATATCAAATGCCCAAACAGAATTCCTAGATTACTTAAGCAGGTATACCTAGATTAAGCACAAGGTAATTCACGTATACAATCAACTTTCCCTATTTACATTCCAGTTCATTACAACATGGGGTTAGTTACACATTTAGGAGAGGCACATGGGGTTAGTTACATGAATTTGACTTGGTACTATTTAAATGAAATTAAAGTTTACCTTAAAACGCTCAAAGAAAATACCTTTGTCTGTATTAGGGATTTGTCCCCATGTTAACCATGGCTTATCAAACTGTTGCTTGATGGTGACTGTGATTGCTTTCGATGCAGTTTTTGAAGGATAAAACCTAAACCAAAATAAAACTCAAACACTATATTACAATATATCCATATAACAACATTAAATTCTTTCTATACATGAATTTATAATATTTTTCGTTACTGATAGGTTCTTAATCAAGAACCTATGAAAAACACACTTCAAAACTCACACACAACCCACACGTATACTGAATAGCCTCTGTTATTCACTAACAATCAATGGATACAAAATGTAGAGAGCTTAACCTCCCCCGATCAGGACCAACCAGTTCCTGACAAAACAAATGAATTCACTAACTGCCCTCCAATTACAACTAATCCCCCTTTATATACATGATCCCCTCAACCGACCCTCCTAACTGCCTTGGCAGTTAGGTTGTGTAACTCCTTTTCTCCTACTATATACAAGTAGAGGCCTAACAATACCACCCTCCTCCGAAACAACCTTGTCCCCAAGGTTGAAGTCAAGGTGTTGTTCTTGAATAGTTGCCCGATCTTCCCAAGTTGCTCCTTCTCGACGCTCTTCTTGCCACTCGATTAACACTTGTGGTATTACATCTTCCCCACTCTGCCTCTTTTCCAAAACCCTCCCTGGCCAAAACATGGACCCTTCTGCCTGTATTCAGCAGGCAATTCCCTCCAATCTCAATCAATGTTGAAGAAGAAAGACCAAGCAACGAGTTCTCCTGCATAAGTTCGAAAGAGAACCTTCCGAGGAACTTAGCCACACAGCCACCATGGGGACCAAAGTTATTTTTGAGACAATTGTTGATGTACATGCAAATAAAAGAAACAACAATATTAGCAACCCCAAACATAGGAACCAGCCATGATGTCCAATGGGTATCAGCTTCATAAAGATTAAAAGACTCATGCGTAGTGTAGTTTTCCTCTGTTTTGTTGTTCTTGGTTCTCCCACCACCAGTCTCAAGATCTCTTCTGACCTTAATTATTTTTCTCTCGATCAAACCCAGTTTCCAACTCTCAAATTTTTTTATGTAATGATGCTTTATATCACAAAGTGGAGGCAAACTTTCTCTCTCCCGGAACACAAGGTAGTGCGCCTGCAGCACTGCTTTGAGCCCCACTTTCTGCCCCTCTGTCCACTCACCAGTCCACTCACTGCATGCCTCTTGCTCCACTACGTCCACATTCCACACGAAAACCCATGACTCAGCCTCTGTTAACTTTCGTAAAGCCTGTGGTTCACCCAACTGTTGGGATAACGTTAGGTCACCCTGTATCATCACCTTCTTACCCCACGGTCCTTTCTTTCCAATTTATCATCATCTCTCCCATCTTGGCTAACCATTCAACCCCTAGGATGATATCAACACTGTCCAGTTCGAAAAAATGGTATCTTTCTTCGACCTTCGTCTCCGCCAGAAAAATTTCGACCTTCTCACAGCATGCACTTGTCACCTTTCTCTGCCCATCCCCCAAGCTCACATGATAAGGGGGTGTGTTGCCTATGGGTAACTTCATAGTTTTGGGTGAGTCAACCCCTAGCCGAGCAAGCAGATAGTTCCATCAGTTTCATCTCCGGTTCTACCCCGTCGCCTGCGTCATCTTCCTCATCCTCCGCTAGAAGCATAACGCGTAAACTCCTCTCCGAACAGCAGTGACCGGGAACGAAAAACCCCCCTCATCGAGAACAACGTCCTTCTCTTCTTTTGATACATTCGGGGTACGGTGAGTTCCGCACCATCCTCCCCTATTATCACTTCCTCCGATCGCACTCCCCTGTTGGTACCAGTGATGGTATGATTTGAAGAGTAAAGCGCAGCGGAATAAAACTTAGAGTAAACGGAAAGCGTGTTCGGTCACCTTTTTAAAAATCAATTTGGTCCTTTTTAGAAAATCAATTTTCTTTCAGAAAATTTGTCGAACAGTTGATATACGTAAAAGATAAAGAGTGTAGGGAATAGAAAATCACACGAGTAATTTTTATACTGGTTCGATTCAACAGAATCTACGTCCAGTCGTTAATCACTATAAAAGTGATTAACAGTTCCACTAAAAAATTGTTTCACAGATTACAAATATAATGAATAACAATTGATAAAATAAACCTTCCTTCGACGAACGAACCGGAAGTAAAACACTCTGCCAACTCGAAGAGAACCGCTCCGGCAATCGACCAACGATTCGCGAGCTTCTCCTTTTCACGAGACCAGGCAGAGCACCTTGCTAACTCGATTGCTCCGACTATCGACACACGAAACGCGAGCCTCTCCTGTTCACGAGATCAAGCAAGGGAACTTTGAACTATAGCTTCTGAGAACTTCCTCTGTCAACCAGTATTCTGCTAAGCTTCTGTTCAAAAACAATGTTACTTCTGAAAAATTCAGAAGTTCAATATATAGCCAGCTACCCTGAATATCAAAGGTCAAGCCCCAACTACCACTGATAATCGATTATTGTAAGTGATAATCGATTATTCAAGTCCGTTAAAAGATTTTCAAAATGTGATAATCGATTATTTGGAAGTGATAATCGATTATCCCTGAAAGACTCATGATAATCGATTATTGCTTCTCATAATCGATTATTTCAGTAAAAATACAGGTTTTTACAAAATTTAAAGACTTTCCTATTACACTTATATTCTACAAAAGTGCTTTTAAACATTTCTTCAAGTGAAACTTCTTGTAGCATCATCAAAACTAATTTCTTCAGAATTTACCAATGCTCCTCATTGGTAACATCCCCTTTGCGCTACTCGTCACGTCTCCATCCCGCCTCACCGACCCACTGCTCTCCGCTCCTCCTGATCGGTTCATTGGTTGTCGTTCGGTCTCGCTTCGCACTATCGCCCCCGTCGCTCGCGATCCCGACGAATTAGCCTTGAAGCCGTTCTAGCTTCCCCCTCTAGCTCTGATCGCGGCGTCTTCCATATCTCGGGCGATCCTCATCGCACCCATAATTCTTGAGGATCTTGAACGCAAACTTGTCCCTTAATGTCTTCTCGCAGTCCGGCGAGGAAATACCCCAAGGCCAGTTCCTCTGATAATCCCTAGGTCTGACCCAGCAACATCTCGAAACTCCTGACGAACTCCTCCATCGATCCGTCTTATCGCAGCGTCGCCAGCTGCTCATACGTAGTTCCTCGGAATCCTCCTCCGAAACGATTAATCAACCCAGCTTTCAGACCAGACCAAGAACGGTTATTGGCTTTGTCTTTCCAGAACCTAAACCAATAACTCGCACTACCTTCCATACTAATGGAGGCGAACTCTACCTTATCTTCCTCCGCCACCTTCTGTATGTCAAAGAAGCGCTCGGCCCTGTTGATCCAGCTATGGGGTTCTTGCCCATCAAACCCAGGTAAATCTGCTCTTTGCCACCAATTCTGTTGTATTCCACCATTATCGCGTCTCTCGTGGTTATCGTTCACCGAGCTACTACCCCCTTCAGATCCTCCCTCATGATTATTCACTCCTCCGCCCATCAATCTCATCATTTGGTGCAGGTCACGTCGTATCGCGGCCGTCTCCTCCTTTATCCCTTCCACCGTGATCTCAATATTATCCAATCTCTCCTCCGTATTGTTGTCCATCCCTGATTCTCCTGTTATCGACAGCCCTTGATCCGGCAGGTCGGACCAAAAGATAGGTTCTTAATCAAGAACCTATGAAAAACACACTTCAAAACTCACACACAACCCACAGGTATACTGAAAAGCCTCTGTTATTCACTAGCAATCAATGGATACAAAATGTAGAGAGCTTAACCTCCCCCGATCAGGACCAACCAGTTCCTGACAAAACAAATGAATTCACTAACTGCCCTGCTGAAAGTTGTCCGTCTGCTGATCTTGCTTTAGAGGCAAGAGAGGATAAATATATTCACGAGGATAGTTTCTAGACATGCATCAAATCTGTTGATCAGATTGATCTATTGATGGAGCAGCACAAGATTTATGTGGAGAAGTGGCACTTCATTCAAGTGCTTTGAAGAGGCTGTCTTATTTGTTTTAGTTACTTTGATTTCAAAGTGAATATTTATAGTTGTTTTACCTTGTGACGTACTCTGTTTTTGTGGCTGAGGGGATCAGCAACTTCCTAAAATCAAGTATTTACGTCCAGTGGGGCTTGTTTTAGGTGTAGGTTGTTTGGTTATCACCTAAATTTTATAAAAACAGTTCTCATTTGAAGCAAATTTCAAATAAAACTCCGCATAGGAAGTTGTAAACTCTACCATTTCAAGTTAAGATAGTCTGGATTGGTGAACACTCTTATGGTTAATTAACATGTTCATACGAATAAATTCAATAAAGCATTTTGAACCCAATTTCCACCTGGTTTGTTTTTATCTAGTTCCAATGTCTACTACCATACGACTCAAACTAGTTTAAAAATTCAAGAAACACCCCCTAGATGATATAGTAATCGTCCTTTTTTAGAAACAAAGCCCTAAATGAACATTTTTTTTAATTATCCGGATCTGATTTTATGATTGATACTCCAAGGTAGAACTCCTATTCCTTGCTATACTTTTCATGTTCTAAATTTTATCAAATAGGGGAAGTGTATGGATGCTTATTTAATTGAGTAGGTAGTGTCTGATGCATGTTATAATTTAGAAAGTTGGATCCGGACACCATCTGTGGGCGGCCAGGTTTTCTTATTAGTTGTATAATCAGTTAAACTTTTCATTGCTCTCTTGGTATTGATTTTGTTTTATGATGTGAATAATTTGGTAAAAAGGAGTCTGTTTTGTATAGTTACATTTATTTTATCCATTTACTAAAAGTAGAAGGGGGAGGTGGTTTCACTTTGTGTAGTGGCTTTTTATGCTGTGTCGTTTGAAAGTGACTGGTTATAGCCTTATATCTTCCTAATTTCTTCCTTGATGTATCTTTACAGATATCCGTCTTCAATTCAAAGCCAGATATAGTCATGGTTGGTTTTCGAGTTCATGTGGGAAATACATCAGCAAGTCACATACCATCTACAAACCTTACATCTCCCCAGTGCTCTGTTGTCAGGTTGTGAGGTAGCTACCCTTTCTCTCTCCCCCCTAAAACTGGTCCGGTGCAGCACACCTTTTAACTCTCCTTACGTACACTCAATTAATGTTGGGCCTAGGGGCTACATTATCCATACCATTCAAATACTGTCCTATTCGGTGATGAAAGGTCCAAGCAGAAAGAAATAGAGCAGAATACTCAGACAGATTTAAGCATATAGTAACAACAACCCATCCCACCAAATTCAGCACATTAATGTCAAATGCAAAGTAAACATCAACACATTCCACAATGCTGAAAAATAAACATTATATATATATATATATATATATATATATATATACACACACCCACACACACCAAAGTAGCAACCAAGCAAAAGACGAAAATAGAAACACCTTTTTCTGGTTCCTTGCTAACGGCCTTCGCAACACAATCCTTAAACCGCAACACAGTCACCTCAATCGATGCCTGTAACAATCGAACTAAGTCTTGCGAGCCGAACCACAAATGGGCCAATTAAAAAAAATACACTATTAGGGTTCGCGTGTGTGACCCTTTTACGATTTTAGGGATTACTGGGCATTAGAGTTTACTACGAAAATGAAGGAAGAGAAGGATTACTTACGGTCTCACCGTCACCCTAACTGAACGACAATGTCTGTCACCGAACCACGGAGGCCGAACGAATGTGTCTGATGAAGGAGATTGTTTCGTGAAGGAGGCACCACGAGATTGTTTGGTGTTCGAGAGAAGATGGGGAAAAAGCTTCGAACTGGTACGAGGGTTGGAGAAGAATTCCAGAAAAGAGAGCTCGAGTGAGGTTCCGGAGAAAAAATTCGAGTGAGGGTTCCACTAAAGAGGCTTCGAATTAATGAACCCTAACTTAATTTTCTTATGTAACATTTGTTTCTACGAATTCTCCCGAATTACATACGGATCATATACTTCCAAATTTTCCTGCCAGATTATATACGGATTTTAAGGTGTTTAAAATTCCTATATAAAATCCGTATATAACTCTTTCTCCCGCAACTTCGCTTTCTTTGGCTGCGCCGGCACAGAAAATTCCTATATAAAATCCTTCCAAATTTTCTTCAATCTTTTTCAATAATGTACTAATACAAGTTGACATTTTATCGTCTTTGTACACATTGATATCTTTCGAAGTATTATGGCGTTCAATCCCTGTAAAGGCTAATATGAGAGTTTTTTAGATATATAGAATAAAAACCATCCTGTTTTTTTTTTGTGAATTACATGTTTAGAAATTTCAAGTACTAAAGTTTTTAGTTGACTTTATAATAGTTTGTAATTTTTTCTTTTTGTTTTTCTTCTAATATAAACAACGCAAAAGTAATTTTCTACCAAATATTCAGTAATAATTTAAGTGAATTATTATTTGATTTGAATATTTTGATTATATATATACTAGACTAAAAATAAAAGTTGATAGTCCCACAAATTATATGATATTGTGATGTTAAAATGGATTAGAACTTCAGGGTTAATCCAACCCATTATGGGTTCAAGCTAGATTGAGTTTGAAAAAAATGAATTTTTTTATATGGACTATTTTTCAACTCAATTTACCATAGTGACTCACCAACCTACCTAGTTTAATTTAATTATTTGTTATTTTGTGTTTTAATATTATTAGTTAATATATTGTAGTCTAAATGGGATTAAAGTAGAAGATGTTTCAAGAAAACAAAATATTATAAATTTATCCATTCAAGACTCTAATCTTATAAATGATAAGTGACACAAAAATTATCAATATTATAAACTTATTTAGTCAGAATTTTTGGGTTTGTTTTTTATTACATTTGAGTTGTATGTTAATTTTTTATTTTGAATTGCCTTTGAGTTTAACATATTATTTACATTTAAATTACAAAAAAAATTGTAATTTCTTTTAGATTAAAAAAAAACTTGTAATTAAACGAGTGAGTGAGCCATCAACCTGTGGTGTACTGGACCAAATTCAAATTTTTTTGACTCACTAATAAATAAGTTGGGTTGAGTTGGCTCATTAGATGACCAATCCGTGATGAGTCAGGCCGGATTAGGCCAAATGATCTATTTTCACAGTAGTACTAAATAATAGTTTTGTTCTAGGTCATATTTTGGCAAGAAATTGCAAAACAAAAACATAACTAAAGTTTTATACTAAACTACAATATATAATTAGTAGAAGTAAACAGATGGTCAAACTTATTTTTATTTTCATTTTTTACTACAAGAAGGGACACTAGTGGAAAAACGTTGTTTAACGTCGGTTATTTTAGGCTTTTAACGTCTACTAAACAACCGACGTCATTGCCGGTGACGTCAATGGGACGTCGGACATGAATATAACCGACGTCTATAATGACGTCAGTCAGTGCCATGTCCGACGTCACTAAACGTCAGAACTAGACGTCTAAAGACATTATATAGATGTCGGTCTGAGCAATAACCGACGTCGAAGAGGCACTAAAGACTTTGAAAATGACACTGACAGACGTCTAAAAGGTATTATAGACGTCGGTGTATACATTAACCGACGTCTAATATAGTGGTTGTGTTTTAGTGCAGTTTTGTTCCCGTCTTTGGATAGCCTAGTAGCACAATCTCCTTTTGCTAGTTTCCCCCGAAAAAAAGCTTGTGTCTTTTGAATTTCTTATGGCATTTCAACCCAAAACCGAACCTGGGTTGTTGCTTAGTTCCATCTTCATCTGCAAGAGGAAAAAATCACGGTGGAACGATAACTAGGCAACGACCCAGTGTCGTTTTTGGGTTGAAACAACCAAAAGAAATTCACAAGACGCCGTTTTTTTCTGGGAGGCAGCTAGCAAATGGAGAATGTGTTACTACGTTACCCCAAGAAAGGAACAAAATTGCACTAAAACACAACACAAAGAAAGCAAATTTTTAATCAGTTGAACCAGAAGATAATCGATGAAAGACTAAACAAAGTTTAAACGGTAAGCATAAAAAAAACCACCTGGGATGCAATGCCAGAAGAGAGAAAAAGAAGAGGAGGAAGACGATAAAGATATCAGAAACAGTAATGCAATACCGCAAGAGAGAAACAAGAGAAAAAAGAGAAGAGAGGAAGACGATATCAAAAACTGAATGCCGTGAAGAGTTTGCGGTTTATTTAAAATGAAATTGAGCGTCGGTTGCTTGCGAAACCGACGTCTATAGTAATCTAGATATCGGTTGTCTAACTAATTCGACGACCAAGTTAACATTTAAACTGACTTTTTGAATGCCCATTAGACATTGGTTGTGAAGGGGCACCGACGTCTAGGGCGCTGAACCGATTGACGTTTCACTTCCTGTCAGGGACGTAGACGACAGTTGTGAAGGGGCGCCGACTTCTATAATAATATAGACGTCAATTTTTTGCTGTCGGACGTGGAAGTGCCTCGGAGTTTGATGCACATAATTAATTACAGGCACATAGACGTCGCGCACCTAGAAATGTGACATCTATTTTGTAGAAAATTTTTATCTTCCCGCCTTCCAGACAGGCCATAGACGTCGGTTTTTGACAACCTGACGTCTAATAGCCTGGGAATCAGGTGACCAGCATTAACTGCACCTAATTAGACGTCGGCCCCCCATCACAACCGACGTCAAATGCGCAAGAGAAGTTTGTCTTCTCGCCTACCTCATTACCTTGAAACCGACGTGTACTGCTTAATAGACGTCGTATTACCTTGAAACCGACGTCTAGGTTACCATCTTATTTATGGTAATGTCACCGGTCATCATATGACGTCGGTGGAGCTCTAACAAACATCTATGAACTGTCGTTAAACAGCGTTTTTCCACTAATGGGAGAAGATTGTGTCACCCTTTTTACATTTTTTTTCCTGTGCTAAGAAGCTGGTCTTCGAAGCCAAACTACATACAAAAACAAACAACTCTACCTCTCATTCTCTCATTTTCTTCGGTATGACTCTAATATTCATTTTGAAGAACTTTATTTTGTATTTTCATTTGTTCTATTTATTGTGAATGTTATTTAACAATTTTAGGTTCAAAATTGGATTTATTGAATAAAAAAATTGAGAAAATCGTCTCAATTGATGTTTTGTGGACATAATTATAAATAAAACAATTTTTAATTTAGGTATAAAAATGCTATGCAATTTTATTATGTAATATTTCTTTCTCTTTTTAATATAACGAATAATATCTTTTTGTCCTTAATTATGAATTTTATAAATGATAAATGTGTGTGAATTTGAATGATTATAGGTTAGATGACTTAAATTTTAAATATTTGTCTCAATCCAGATGGAAATATAGTGATTTAGACTAAGTTTAGAATATATGATTAGTTACAATAATGATTTCTATGATTGTTCCATTGTTTTCAAATTTGGTGTTGAGATAAATAGTCTAATTTTCAATTCTTGACAATCTAATATCAATAGGTTTTCTATAACTTTGGATGATAACAAAACAATTTAGGTATTTTAAATGTTTGAAAATGTTTGAAAATGCGTAAATTATTTGAATATTTTGATGTGTATTTTATTGTAGTTGAAGGCTTCATTACACCATCCAATGCTTCTCGCAAGTCTTGTGATAAACGATTTAATAGATCATAAGAATTTTTAGCATGAATTTCACTTATAAATAAGTCGTAATGGTTGAATCTTTCCTAGATAAAATCAAATATTTGAAACATTATTGACTATATTATTTATGTTTATAAATTATTTAAAACAATCGGTCCAGTAATTATATAATTAAGGACACAAATGAATCAGAGTTAAAGTAGGAATGCTCTAAAGATGAGAAAGATGAGGATTTTTGTTGAAGATCAACGAAGATAAAGTGTTAACACAATTAAAGTTGCAACGATTTTCTTTCAAGAATATTAAAAAGAATATTAAAAAGGCCAAGTTGAAGATAAAAAAATATTGGAAATCTTATATTGATTAGACAAATGTACAATGAATACAAATTTTACCTTTAACTAATTGAGTTAGTTTTAAAATTAATTTTTTTAATATGATCTCAAGGTAATTTAAAAAACATATTTTAGTAAAAATTCTTGTTTGAGTCTATCGTGTAATTCGTTATTGGATCGTTATTGAACCATCTAAAAGTATATAATCTCACCTTTGAGATGTATATGTCTAACATGAGGGGGTATGTTAGAGATATCATATCAATTAATAATTAGACAAATTTATAGTATATAAGTGTATACGAATATCATTTTATAAGTCAATTTTGTAGGGTAGAGTTGGGTTTAAAACCTAATTCTTAAGAAAGAACATGGAGAGCAATCTACAATTCTTTCTATCTTAGTGATCTTATAATGTTTTTTGTGGGTGAGTTATGCACTATGTAATTTTGCAAATTATGATATATATACGTCATGAGCTTGAATTGTGCTATTTTTTATAGTGTTCTTTTATATTTAGAGTTCTTAATCCTAAGAGAAGATTAAGAAGGTATAGTAAGAAATGATTTGTGTACTTATAAGAACCATGAGTGATTAATGTACTTGGGGTGTAATCAATTGACTATTTAGTGAAATCTCTTTGAAACATAGGAAAAGTTCTAGAAATGGAGGTTTGAATAGTTCTTAAAACTTTTCGCAAATAAGTGTTTCAGCTCTTTTGCAGGGGTTAAACGATTTGTAATAAGTGTTAAACACTTAAGCTTTTCAAACAACGTTTAGGAAGACTTTTAAAACAATAACAATAAGACATGCTTATTTTTTATATTGGTTCACTCCAAACTAAGCTACATCCATTTCTCCCTTAAGCACTCTTAAAGGGTTCCATTAACCTCAAAAGATTATAGCACGAGTTTAAATACTCCTAGTATTACAACTAACCCAATTGGTTAGGACAAATATCACCACTATTGGTATAAACTAGTCTGACTTACTAGATTGTTTAACTCCACTGAGTTAAACTTACAAGTATTTGAATTCACCTTTAAATATGTAAACAACAAGATATTTTACAAGATAAAAGATAAAAAATAACTCTAGAAGAGAGGATATGAAATAGTACAAAGAGATCCTAAAAACTTGTGAAGAAACTTTTCTTTTTCAAAAAACAAGCGTTAGATGATGTAAGCTTATAGAAAACAACAACGTGAGAGAATGCAAAGAATAATTCTTATTTATTGATATTCTTTTCTTCATGTAGTTCTCTTTACATAGGCTTCTTCGAAAAAGATATGTTACTCAAAACTTTGACTTTCATGTAGAGATATAGCCTTTTGTATGAAATCAGAAGCTATATTGCGTCTTGCAGAGGTAAATGTGTTGTATACATAAGAAACAGGTAGAAGGTATGAAGGAAACATTCCTATAATATCTTTTTATTTCTAAATGTTCTTCTGATTCTGATGCAAGCTTTTGAAGGTATTTTACTAAGATGATCTACACAAAAAGAGAGCACAATGCAACAAACAAAAGAGTATTACTACGTACATGCATTAAAGCGTTATCCTAAATTTTTAGGCATTATACGTGAGTAAGCATTTAGGCACTATCTGTTGGAGAAACACATAACATTTAAGATCATTTTAATGTATAACGTTTAGCGTTTTTGCATTTCTATCCTAGCGATTCTTGTTGTTAAATGTTTTGTTTAGATGCTTTATTAAACTTCAAAACAAGGTTTACTTAAACGATCTTGTCTTAGCATATAGCGTTAGACCATCTTGTCTTAACATTCTTAAGTTATTTGTTTATTAGAGAACTACATAGTTCATGAAATGCAGAAAACTAGTATAAAATATTTTGTAATGTTTATTTTGGTTGTTCACACTACAATCTAGTTTAGTCCTTTAGATAAAAGTCTAGACTTTATTCAACACCTATTTTAAAACCAATTGCTCCAACATTTAAAAAATTCCAAAATAGAATAATTATGTTGTCAAATTTTTTAGTTAAAATTTGAAGCTTATAAGCATAAATTATTTGATGAATTTTAGTTATATGTGTAATAATTATAACTTGTGAGATTTTAATGGCATATTATTGGAACCATGTTAAATAAATGAATGTGTATTATAGAAAAAGATACTTAAATGTAAATTGAGGAATAAATGTAATATGTAATCACTAATACAAAAATATCTTATAACATCTCTTGTTTGATGTTAATCTACCAGAAGCCTAATGTAAAAAATGATTGATAGTTTTTTGTAATTAAGATATTAAACTTAACGTTGGACCCTAGAAAAACTAACTCTAATGGGCACATGACATCATAATCAGCTCAAATAATATATAAAAAAGTAGTAAGTACAAACTCTAAACCCAAAACCATAATTCATATGAAGTGCTTTACGAATAAACTTGATTATGTGGTGCAGGACGAATTAGTTGAACAAGTGACTCAAGGTTCATTTGTTGGCCATGTTTGGGACGATATATTTACAACGATAATTGGAAAGTCAAAGCACTCAGGTCGTGTGCATGACATTAGATGTGCAATTGGTATTTGAGATTACTTTGGTCCTCCATAAAGAATTAACGAATCCTTGAGTCAGGAGGCCTTGAGGAAAATGGAGCTCCAAATGGAGGAAAGAATCGACCAAAACATGGTAGTTACGGAGCAACGCTTCATGGAACAACTTCAACAACAACAACAGCAAATTAAAATATACTGAGGAAATGCTTTAGTCCATGCAGCAACAAAATATGGAGTTACCAACTAAAGCTCCAACATGACGTCGTGTGACAATAAAAGGCACATGCTTTGTTATAGATCATATTGACAACACAAGTCAGTATGAGCTATACACACATACACACTTTCACATATTAGAAATCACGTCAAACTTACATTAATATCCATACATAATGAAATTGTGTTATTTTTTCAGCGGTTCAATGATTTATCACCTATAACGGATGACACTTTGAAGAAAATAAGACAAAAATAAACAACGCAACTACTGAAATGGTAGAGTTAGGACTCGTAATAGCATTAAAACTTTGCTTGAAAACTTTCTAGGACAATATTTTAATTATGAAAGGTTTAGTTTTGTCTTAATAATTTTAGTATTAATAGTTGCATTTTGTATTAATAGCTTTTAATTTTGATATATAATTTGTGTTGGTAAATTTTTTGAGCTATGTGGAATATTTTCTACCTTTCAGGTTTAGGTAAATGGTAAGTATAAACAAAACTTTAAGAAAGATGTAACATTTGATGTTTGTTGGTTGCAACATTTGAAGTCTGTTAATACATTAACAAACGTCAAATATAATCTAATTTTAGTTTGAAATGATGTTAATTGAATGCCGGTGTGTTGTAATATATGTCGTTAAGGGATGTCGGATCTCATGTGACCAATGTTCTTTAATTTTATTTTCAACTCTAACATTAATTTAACATGTCTAGATGAGACATTAAAGTTTCTTCTTATATCATAACTCACAAATAGCATACGTCAAAAGTAATTTGTATTGTAGTAAACCATTGTATTTTGTAAAGATTAGTTACGATTGAGGTTCAAAGTTAAGAAGAAATATTGTAAAATTAAGACAAAATATTGTAAACCTATAAAGAATAAAAGGTGATGAAAGATTGTCACGAGATTGATGCATATGTTTGAATAGGAAACTTAAATTCATATTTTTCATTGGGATAAGAAACTTAAAGAAACTTTTTAACCTTAACATAATGAATACAACAAGATAAAGAGAATGAACCTTAACTTGTTTACAACGAATATAATATGAAGAAAGTCTAGTCTATCCATATCGAATCATCTTTTTTTTCTCATAAATCTAGATTCTTATATCTCTTTTCATTCTTCTATTATTATATCTACTTACCACACTACTCGTTGTTTCATGTACTATCACCCCAACTCCAGTAATGGTTTGTTTCCTATATTTGAAAACAAACAATTGTCTTCCTTTAACCCCACTTTTAAAGTAATTGTCGATTTTTATATTATTGTTGTCTCTCAAAGAATGTATGATTGGTGGAGTTCAAGTGTGATAAATGACAATTGTTATCATATAATGAGGTTATGGACACTCGTATTATTACTGCAAAACACCTTTTTTAAATCTTCTAATAGACTTTGGTTTTAAGAAAAACAAAACCTTTTAAAATGTAGTGATATTTTTAATTTCTTTTTGCATAATTATAGGTTTCAATTACAAGTATAAATATAGGTCTCGATTATTTAATAATCGAAGCCTAAAGTCATTCTAAAATTTTAAAAAAGTTTATTATTATTTTTTATTTTCATTTGTGTGTCAAAGATTAGGTTTCGATTTTATAAAGAACGAAGCACATTCCTTTGCTAGGATTAATTTTTTCAAATATTAGAATTCCACTAAAACCATTTGTTTTATTGTGTTGCTAAGAATTACTATGTTTTCCTTTGCAACTAGAAGACATATGATTTCTATTAAAATTCTTAGTGGGAGTCTAAGTCTCACATTGGATAGAAATGAGAAAGTAGAGCACCATATAGGTTGAAGATCCATTAATTCATTGCCTTAAGGTTTTGAATAAAGAGTGATGTCAATCCCTTATGTGGTTGGACTCAAATCTCATTGGTGTTTGTATCCCCCTAATGAAGTTCCTCCTCGATAAACCCAACAAGGTATCAGAGTTAGGTTAAGGGGAGTGTACCAATGTGGAAGGCACTCACCCTTGAAGGGAGAGATTGTTAGAATTTCAAGTGTTAGTTTAAGTCTCACATTGGATAGAAATGAGAAAGTAGAGCACCATATAAGGTTGAAGGTCCATTCATTGCCTTAAGGTTTTGGGTAAAAAGTGGTGTCAATCCCTTATGTGGTTGGGCTCAAATCTCATTGGTGTTTATATCTACCCAGGGAATCTCATCCAGGATAGACCCAACAATTTCTAAACAAAGGTTTAATTATTTTAGTGATTCCCATTTTTTGTTGGAAGTTGCATATAAGTTCCTCAAACCTTTTTTTGTCACAATTGGGTCTTTATTTTTAAAAAATTGAAGCAATCAAGTCTTTTTCGTTAATACGATACTAACACCGTTAAATGGAGTATCACATTTCAGTTTATGTTTTTTTTTTTAAATATTTTTCTTTTTTCTTTTTATTTTTTATATTATTTTTTTTAAATATATAATTTGTCACATGTCAAACTAACATTGTGCCATGTGACAAATGGCAGTGTGACGTGATAGTGGAGTTTCATGTGTCACTATCATGTCATGTCTCATTACACTAGTCTTGGTCTCTTTATATTCTTATTTTATTTCAATTCAATTCAATTTTTTTTTTAAATTAAAAATATTTGTCTCTCTCCAAATTAAAACCAAAATTAATTTGTATATAAATGATATACATATGTTTTTTATTAAAATTGATATTTTTATTAAATATTTTTTAACAAAATTAAGTTATTTATATTTTGCATTGAGTTAATTATATAAATGTTAATTATATTATTTAAATATACCTATAAGAGTTAAAAAAATAATGACATGACACGCTGATGTGAATTTTTCAAATGACATGAATTAATGAACAAATTATGACAAGGAATTTCACTTTTTTAAAATAAAAAATGGTAGAAAATTTTGTGGAAACCATGATTAAAGGTCTTTTTGTTCGTCCTTCTTCTTTCATGTTCTTTCACATTTTTCCACATTTTATTTTAATTCTTACTTTCACCAATCACATCATTTTAACTCTTATAAATATTTAAAGAACATAATTAATATTTATATAATTAACTAAATATAAAATAAATAAAATTAATTTTGTTAAAAATATTTAATAAAAATATCTATTTTAATAAAAATATTTGTATATAATTTATATATAAATTAAATTTCATTTTAACATGAGGAAAGATAAAATTATTTAATTTAAAAGAAACTGGAATAAATTGAGATAATAAAAATTAAGAGACTAAATAGAAATTAATGTCATAATACATTATATACGAGTGAAACGTGAGACTGTCGTGTCACATGACACAATTTCATGTTGATACTTGATGAATTTGTATTTTTTAAAAAAATATATATATAAAAATAAAAATAATTAAAAAATATCTTTAGAAAAGTTAAAAAATCTGACATGTGACCTTTTATTTAACCGTGTCAGTACTATCTTAAGAAAAAAATACTTGATTATTTTAATTTTTCAAAAATTAAAAAGCTTAATTGAGAAAAATAAAATAAAATAAAGAACTGATATTTCCAACCAAAAACAAGAATGACGGGAATGATTAAATCTTAAACAAAACATGGTTTTGTAAAATATTAGTGTATTATTGGAGTTGAGTGCGAATAAAAAATCCATAATGGTGGCTCCATATTGTTAATAATAGAAAAGTAAAGCACGGTGGGTCCATAATGGTTTTAAAAAGTGAACAAAAATTGCTTTATCACCATAGAAAGTTTCACATCTCAATTACAAATCATGGTTGTTTTATCATTAATGCGGAACAATGTTTGGTAAAATTTGCACTGACATAGGAAAACTTGGCTGTAAGGTTACAGCTACAGATAGATCCTATGTCTAAAAGTACACCTATTCAACCATAGAAGGCAGGTAAATTTACTGTTTTTTCTATTCCCTTTTATGATCTTAAATTATACACATCTCCAATGTATCACATAAAACTTCTGTTTTAGAGTGAATGCAAACAAATACATTTTATTGATCCTTCAGTCACTAATAGGAAGTTCTAGATGAGAAAAGCTACAAATGGTTTTGCTAAAAATTTACAACAATGGCTCAATGATAACCAACAGGAGCTGGTGCCTCCCTTAATTCCTTTCCTTGGTGGTGAATATCCTGCAGGAAGAAGAACACAGCATTCAGAAGAAGAACAAAGTGAAACAAACAAAGCCAATGAAGAGGTGAAAGAAATGGCACTTACAGAAGCAAAGTGGTTGACATCTCTGTGGTGAGCCTCATCTGCACGAATCACAGTGACAACATCTTTTAGAGTTGCATCCTTGGGGAGCCTCCAGTAGTCAATGGCAATGGCAGGAGCAGGAACGTTTTCAATTTTCCCACTCTCAATTGCGTCCAAATGCTGTGTATATGAAATCACAGCCTCTTCCTCTAAATACCCAACAAACCTGTGTGCTGCTTTTGGTGAGAGGAGGTAAAACACGAAGAAGGCGTTGAAGAAAACGCCCTGTGCAGTGAAAATCAGAAGCCTCTCGTGCCATTTGGGCTGCACCAGCTCCACCATCGTCATCAGGTGCATCCTCTCGTTCTCTGCTTCCTCAAGCAATGCCTTTATCCATCCCCCACTGTGCTGAAACTTCCTCAGAGACTTCAGGTGCAGCAGCATCCCTCCCACCATTCCTGGAACCGCTGCAATTGTTTCCAGCATCATGGCATGGCACCCATACCGTTCCTGAAAGTGAAATATTCAAATCATCAACTCAATCTCTTCCATATTTGTACCATGTAAACTCATGTTCAATCAGATTCTTCTACTGTCACTTTTTGTTGGAATTCAAGTGAGTTTAAATTCCACACGCAGTACACATAGAAAGTTTAACACCTTCCAAGAAAAGAATTATAAATCAATGTGTGTATCTTCTCAATAAATTCCCTTCAAAATACTTGTCGGATATATCAGATCTTTTGAACTAGAATTGATCTTATTTGGAGTAAAAAAGTTTCAGTACCAACACTATTTGGTATGTTCCTTAATCAAATTGTTTGAATTCTAATGATGTTTATCTGTGCTCCTAGATCCTAATGTTTACTCTTACATATAAAACTTAATGCTTAACCAGTTAGAAACACATTTTTATATATTTATTATCGGTGTCAAATTGAAGGAAGAAATCATATTATGCATAGCAGTAGCACATACCTTGAAGTATAAATCAGAGAGAACCCTTAGAAATTTGACAGACCTAAAAGCAACCTTGTCGGTTAATGTCTTCGGTGTGTGATGCTTGGTCACGTCTATTGACACATCTGACTGGTAAGTGTCCCATGGCTGCGAGAGACGCCATAGAAACAAAAATGCTCAGAGCTCAAACTTCAGACATCATAAAGAAAACATAAAAGCATGTTCATCGCGGAAATTTACAACATGGTGGTGTCAAACCAAAGTAAAACAGAGGTGAATTTTTCAGTTTACAGAGAGTTCAGATATTCTTACCATGAAACAGTTCCATGGCCACTCAGTTCCGTCCTCCCTGCGGACCTTGGGCCTTGAGATCCCCCAGTAACTGGAAATGACGGCGTTGGTGTTGGTGTTGGTGTCGGTGTCGGTGTCTTTGACCTCGTTTTTTTTCTCCTCTGAGTTGTGATCCTTGATGTCTGGAAGAGTGGACATCCTCCGCAAATAGAAGCTTCCAAACGCGCCGCCGCCATGCTGGCGTGTCGGCTCCACGATCGCGGCTGTTGGGAGGTGGCGGTAGTAGCTACGGCCACCGCCAACCAAAGCTCGTGCCGCTGACCTTACTAAAGTATGCTTCATGGTGGATCTTGACAGCATGTAATGTTTTTTATTTCTTGATCTGTGAATGAAAATGGCTGTGATTTGAAGATTTATATACACACTGAATATTAAATATTATATTTTGGTGTTCAATTCTATGTTTGCCACCTGATGATTGAGGAAACCGGGAAAAGAAGGGGTTGGGGAAGGTCACAACCACGACAACGTAGCCATAAAGATTTGATATTTTGGTTTGGGATGGTTAAGAACCGTTTGATTGAGGATTTTTTTGACAGCAACTGTTACTTGCCATTATGTTGGAAAGGTCTTGTTCATGAACCTGTGCTAGAACAATCAAATGTTTTAAGGTAATTCTTACAACTCCAAGTTTTATGTTGAAACAGTTATAAAATCGAGGAAGTTAAACAGTATTCTACAAGGAAGATTCCTACATTCATTTACTAAAAGTTAGAGGTTCAAGATAATATTATAATTTTTTCATATGAATTGTTTAAACTTATTGGTATCTGCAGGTTGGTAATTTTAAAAAAAAGAAAAACTGATAGGGAAGCATATTGGACTTTTCTCCATTGTTGACTATTATTTTGTTGAAGGGTGACTTATTTGGGACCAATTGCACCTGGTCTAATGTTCTACTGTGAGAAGAAATCAGAGAAAGGAGAAGCCGGGTCAAACATGACCTACTTTCCAACTTCAAAAAAATTGTATATGTTGTAATAGTTCGTAGAACTATTTATTTCTGAGTTTAATTTATGTTTATCTTTCATCATGTACATACAATATTTTTTTTAAAATACCTAAAATTATCGTATCTTGTTATCGCATTATCATATTGTATTAATAGATAGATAAGGAAACAAAGTGATTAAAACAAATTTGAATATAACAATTTATTCAACTTTTTACAGGATTCAGTTAATTAATTCATATGAGCAAAAAATATTTTAATTTAGTTAATAATATTAAATACGTCTTAAATTTATATTTTTTGAAAATATTCTTAACACTAATAATGCATGTGTTTTCTTAACATTTTTAATTATTTTTAATTTTCAATATTGATATGCTATTTTTTGTTCTGTCTAAAAAAAGGTAAGAAAATTAACAAGAAATAAAGTGAAGATGTTCATTATTTTAATTGTCATTGACTATATATGTCAAAGAAATAAAGTAATAGTTTCATAGGGTCTAAATTTTTACACTTTTGTACGTGTATTACTTTTTTAATACACTAGCTTGATTAGATTAACTAAATCTCATAATTTTTTTCTATCATCAAAATTATGGATTATCATAAACAAGATTGTATCAATGTATAAATAATTAGGTTTAATAGCCAATTTTGTCTCCGGTTTCGTTGACAAATCTCAATTTAGTCCCTCGTTTTAAAAGTGTTTGAAATAGATCCTCACTTTCAAAATTTTGATTCAAATTAGTCTCTTCCGTTAAATATAACCAAACGACGTTAATGGAGTGATGATTTGGCACAATACAGTGGTGACGTGTCGTTTTTAAATTGTAAGCGTGTTGACGTGTTACGAAGTTAGACTTGAGCTGGACACTAAAGATTGGGTATTTGAAATTGGGAAAAATTGATTTTAGGGCATTTTCATTTCAGGGAGATTAGGACATAGTTCTTCACCTACATTGCATAGAGTTGTTCACCTCTACAGTATAATTGCTCTTCTTGTTTATCTTCTTTTCGTTTCTGTTGTTGTTTTGGGTTTCGATTTGAGTGTTTTCTGTTGGCAGTAGAGTGGTGGTTCGTGGTTGGCAAAGAGGTGTTCCCTCTTTCGGAGTTGCTTGAGGAAGTGTTCCATGACCCGAGACGAAACCAGCGAACACACCACCACTGATTGTGCCTCTGCCATCGCGAGAGCAAGGACCACCGTGACGTAGCCCCGTCGTGACACAACGTGACTCCTGTTGTCTCGAGCAACCCAACAGGTGCGAAACACCAGATCTCGCAGACGCGTCTGAGCCGCTGTCATACACGAGCGAAAACCAACGTTATTTCTACGTTGGCAACGAAAGACGTTGCCAATCGAAGAAGGAGTCACGTCTTCACCAGAGGAAACTATTGCAACTCTGACAACCATTGTTGCACGAGAACCCCAACGCAGAGGAAATAGGCTAGCTTGAAAACCCAAACCACCGCGACCTAGTTATCCTCCGGGACAAAAAAACGTGAATGGAGAAGAAGAAAACCATCGAACTAGAAATCAAAATGCAAAGGCCATAAGTGCGGTGAGGAACATCGAAGGAGATGAAGTGAGTTTGCAAAACAGAGGTGCGACGCATCAGAAGGCCAAGAATCATTCCCAATTTTAGGGTTGATAAACTTAGGGTTTCAAATTGGGAATTTTCCCTTTCTGATTTTAATTAGGATTCTTAATTTAAGGTTTTCTGAATAATTAAAATTGCAGAAACATAAATTTATTCTTAATAAAATAAAAAGTCCAGATTTTCTTAATTAAAATCACTGAAAGAGCATTTATGAAGCATTTATGAAATTGATTACATAAACAATTCATAAAAGGTAATCAGCCACGTGTATCAGAAAAAAGGGTAACATTTATTAGGATTAAAAAAACCCTACAATTAATAACCTAACATCCCAAAAGTAAAAATGTCCTAAATAAAAACGACATGTCACCACTGCATTGTGCCAGATCATTATTCCATTAACGCCGTTTGGTTATATTTAACGGAAGGAACTAATTTGAATCAAAATTTTGAAAGTTAGGACCTATTTCAAATATTATAATCCTTTACAATAACAATTTGATGAGGAACTAGAGTCTTTTGCTCATTTTCAACATCATACTTAAGGAACACCTTACACAATTTGTTAACTTAAAAGAGAATACTAAAGGGAGTTGTATTGTTGCAAATC
Source organism: Vigna reflexopilosa (assembly GCA_027742785.1). Classification (NCBI taxonomy): domain Eukaryota; kingdom Viridiplantae; phylum Streptophyta; class Magnoliopsida; order Fabales; family Fabaceae; genus Vigna; species Vigna reflexopilosa. The sequence continues at coordinate 14,380,519 of CM050911.1, read as the reverse complement.
CCTTCACAGGTCATACTCACCCTAATGTACCAAATCAATGTGAGTTATATGTTAAAGATAAACCCTTTATCTAGTGGCAATTGATCGACAAATAAAGAGAGAGTTAACCATCCATGGTGTCACTTAAAGAGAAAATACAAAAATAAAAGATGTAAATTGAACATATTGATACAAACTTAACGATAGTTGATTCATTAACTAAAGGTTTTTCATCCAAGACATATATTAACTATGTTGAAAGAATGAGTATTTTAGATAAGTCATTATTAATGATGTAGTTTTATCTCCTCACAATTGCTCAACAATTGTGAGATCAATTTAATTATATATATATATATATATATATATATATAAATATATATAATTTTTTATTTTGTCATTCATTCATTGTATACATTACTACTTTTAGTTGAATAACATGATACGTCTTTTAAAGAAAAATTAAAGAAACATATTTCATTATTAATTAAAGTTTAATTGAGTAGGATGAATGGTGATACTTAGAATGAACCATATTCTTGAATAACTTAAGGTTTAATATTATATCTTCAAAACATTACATGAGTCAGGTTAAAGTATCTAATGTGCTGTTTTTTAATTATAAATATATTAAATCCATTATAATTATTTTAGAGATATTCAAATTAACGACTACATAGTCTTTTAATAAATAATTAAAGTTTTGAGTTATTTAGAAAAAGGATTTAAAACATTAAATTGTTGAGGGAATTATTACATAAATAAATTATTCATTATCTCAAAGTTATGAATTAGAGAAAAAGAAAATAAGCGAGTTATATAGGGAAATAGGAGAAGAAAAAGCATTATTTGTTAATTAAGTAAGTATTTTTAAAGTACTTCAAAATAGATTTAGGTGAGTTATAGAAAAAAAAAAGCTTAGTGAAAAATATGTTATTTAAGATATTATAGTATGATTTATTTGTTACATTCAAACCGCTTAAGAAATTTCATATCCCAAAAAGAAAAATTATATTGTTGCTTGATAGGAATGTGAATGAATTTAAATATGTGAATCAACTTAATTTATCATGAGTTTAAGTCATATTAGGTTGGAAAAAATATATACATTTTTAAATATAACTTAATTTAAACTTGACTCGCTTGTAAGTTAAAAGAAAGTTAAATGAGTTTGAACTCCATTAGGAGTCAGTTAGCTTCAAACTTGTCATCAAGGACACTTTTTTATAATTTATAACTTTAAATTATGCCTAGAATGATATCGTTTGAACAATCTAGGTGTTGAATTTATTTGTTTATTCAATTATATAAGTTAGGTTTAATGTTTTCAAAGGTTCTTAACTGTGCAGATTTGTGTTAATCATATCCTCGTACTTTCAAAGAACTCAATTAGGTCTCTATTTCTATAAAATTGAGTCAATTGAGATCTTGCCATCAATTTTAATAAACGGCGTTAAATTTAGTGAATCATGGCATGTTGACCAAGCAATAATTATGACGTGGCACCTTGAAACCGCTTCGTCACTATCTTTGTTGTGCCCCTCCTCTCCTTTCACTTCATCGCCGCCGACACCCTCCAAAAAATAATGATGCTCTTTGCCTCTGGACCAACCTCACCAAAACTGGATCGTTGGAGTGGATGATCACCATCTTCTCCCTCTCCACGCTTCCCAACACGCTTGTCATGGGCATCCCCCTCCTCATCGCCATGTACGGTGACTACTCCGGCTACCTCATGGTTCAGGTCGTCGTGCTCCAATGCATCATTTGGTACACCCTCCTCATCTTCCTCTTTGAATATCGTGTTGCCAAAATGAAAACCCCACACATCTTCCATCTCCGTCGCTGCTTCACCAAAAAGTACACCTCCAGGATCACCTCCACCACCCCCATTGGTCGCTCCCTCGCGGCAGAGGTGACTCCGCCACCGCCCCTCCCCTTCGACCCACGAGGCTACTTCTTCCCCCGCCGTGACCTCATCTGCAAAGCCACCCAAATCCTCCTCTCCCCTCTGTCGTCCTCCTTCTCTGACACCTTCTCCGACCTCATTCTCTCCAAGTCCACAAACCCAGCGCGTTTCAACCAGGCCCGCGACCTCCTCAGCCACATGCACTGCAATGTCGTGATGGATTACCAACTACGCCACTCCAATTTTGCCGCCAATGATTTGTTCTCTTCCCGTGGACCCACTCCAGGACCTTCCAATTTCGAAGAAACCTCCACGCCTCAGCCCGTCACCGTGGCTTCTCCCCGCTTTGGGTTTTACTCGACCCAGACCGTGCCCGAACAACCCGACTAAGGTGCCAAGGAGATCAGGATGTTGGTGGCTGATAATTCCCACCTACAAAATGGGGAAGCAAACATCATAGGTACTGATTGAGCTTCTTTCCTGTTTTTTTTTTCCTTTTCAGGGTTAAATTGTTCTTTGCTGGTGTAATTGCAGTGGAAACATCGTAATTGGTCTAATTTAGTTTTTGGAAGAGGAACTTCCTATGAGTTTAACAAGACTCATTTCAGCTTCTAGATTCTTCTAGAGTGGGTGAGTTTGATTTTGATCATTGGGTTTTTGATAACCACCTTTTGCATTCCTTTTCTGAGGGAGATGAATCTGTGGCATCTTAAATTGTGGAAATGGGAGGTTATGGTTCTGGTTTTGATCTGTGCGAGATTGGTGTCTGATGGGGTCATTAGGATTGTTGTGTACTGCATTGAGAGGAACTTCCTCTTGAGGAAGAGGGTGTTGTATTTTGTGTACGGTATGAAGAAAGCGGTTCAAAATTTGTTTGGTTGGGGCTCGTGTTGATTGCATGGCATTTGTTGTTTGACCAGAAGGTGCCACGTTCTGATTAAAAGACACCTCAGCATGCCACGTCGCAAGAAAGTTAACGTCGTCCACAGCAATTAACGACAAGGGCATTATTGACTCAATTTTATCAAAATAGGGACCCAATTGAGAACTTTCAAAATACGAGGACCCAATTAATACAAATCCGCATAAATAGAGACCTCTAGAGATATTAAACCTATAAGTTAATGTTTTAATTTTTATTCACTATATTTGTGATTAATGTTTAGTGAAAGAGATACACATCTCCTTATATAACTATAAATAGGTAAATCAAGTTAATTTATTTTCATCATACTATAATAAATATATTAAATATATGAAACAAGTTATAAAAACAAAAATGAGTCAATTTAACAATCTTGATGATCGAACCAAGTTATAAAAGTTATGGTTCAAATAAAATAAACCAGATAAAATTGATTCATTTTTAATTCATTTTAGGATGAGAGAAAGATCTTGATACGCAAATTGACTCACTAACTCGCCAAAATTTGGCTGCTTAGATTGATGTTTTCAATCTATCCATCCATTTTGACTTACCAAAGTAGGAGGCTATAGGCAATACAAAATCGACTTGTCTACTACATTGTGTGTGTTGCTTTTTTTTTTTCTAAATTATCAACTTTTTTGTATTATATTTTTTGAAGGATGAAAATATATAATAGTAATGTAACTTAAATCATCAACACTTAGAATTAAGTGTGTCAATTATTAATTATAATAAAATAATTTAACATATAAATATAATAATTATTTTAATTTATTTAATTAAAGGCATTAATTATTCAATTGTAAACTTAAAAATAGTTATATAATTAAATATATTTTTATGATATATAGATAGATAATAATTTTCTAAAAATACACACTAGTGGAAAAACATGATTCTATGACAGGCTATTATGATAGGTGAAATCCACCTATCATAATACATGGACCGGTGGCAATTCTATAATAAAATAAAGATTTATTATGACACATTTTGAAACATCTATCATAATAAGTAAAGCAATGGCATTTTTGTAATAAATGTTACATATATTATGACAAGTAAAAGATCACCTATCATAATAAATTGGAGATGGTGGCAAAATTGAAATTGTAAGCAAGTAGATATTAAAACACTGAAAAACCCCCGTTTTATTTTCCCTTCTTTCAATCTCGGACAGCATTCCCCGTTTCTCCGCCCTTCTTTCAATCTCGGACAGCATTCCCCATTTCCTCGCTCTTGCTCTTCCAATCGTCCGCAAATCATTTTTTTCTCTCATCCTAGAGCATATAACACTCATCGCCTCCACGTATGGCAACCGTACACGTCTCAAAGCCTACACGCCATGCACACTCGTCAGAGCCTTGACGCCGTTGACGACACGCCTCCACACCATCTCCTGGTGGTCGCCGAGAAATACAAGCCTCCGGATCTCAGCCGCTTAGAGGACAGTGACGACACTGTGAGGGAAGAGTGCAAGTCGCACATTTCTAGGGTTTCACAGGAGTGGGTTTCTTCCAGGTGGTCTCTCTCAGGTACGTTATAAACTTGTTCTGTTTTGAGATTTTTCATAAACAGCTGAAATTTTCATTTGTCCTCTTTCAAACATGTGTTAAACATTGCTTTTAGTTGTTTTCCCTGTTTGCATCTGTCATGGCAATCTTATTCTTGTCATTATTTCTTAGACAGTATTTTTAAGAACATCGGGCGAGATTATATAAAGTATTTTTCTGTCAGATTACTTGAGGTCAGATACTTATTATCCTTACCATTATCTTCATGCCTTTATTTTGATACACTTTTTATTATATATGATGAATCCTTTAGACAGTTTTGAAATTTTATACTGAAGTATTTTGACACTAGATTAAGTGACTCGTGAGATTGTTAAGGTAGTTTCACTTTGGCCGATAAGTCAAAAACTTCAATACTTCACTTCTTGTAAAAACTCTGCCAAGTCAAATTAACCTTATATTTCTATGCATTCTTCTTGCATCACACATGTTAGAGTCTGAATAATTTGTGTTTGTCATGTTTTCGGATTAGTAGGTTCAATGTGGATGCTTTTGCTTTAATCACATTTTTCATCCAACAAAAAGCCTATATCTTAATCTTCCATTTTTGTTCATTGGGCTTTCACTGTGTCGCCCTTGGTTGTTGGTGAAGCCCTGTCTCCATCCAAACAAAAACCACAAAAAAGATAAACCAAAACTATATATATATATATATATGGGAGGCTGCAGATTTGACCCACAATTGCTTTGATGTTTTGGTTAAACCACACCAATGCAGCAGAATCTTCAAATAAGGTAGAATCCTTACCTCTTCTTTTAACACCTGTACTGAATCTATGAGAACTGTCATTGCTGGTTACGATTGCATGCTAGGCCATTTTTCTAGCCATACTTTACTGGTTGGAACTGAAAGGGACAAGTGTTTGCTATAATCACACACTAGTCAGAGATTCTTTTTAACTAAACAGTCATTGATAACGCCATTCTTAGTAGTGGGAAATGGTGATGTTAACTTCCTTTAACCTAGTGTAACGTTTACAACTAATTTTTTTATTTTTAGGAACATTTCACTATGCTGACTTGCCCTGTTATTAACATTATTTTTGTTAACTGACCTGTAAATGGCGAGTGATTGTGGTGTCTTTTGTTCACCGACTTGCCCTGTTATTAACATTTCTCCCTCGATTGAGACAGTGAAAGATGTTTCACTGAAGTTTTTTACCATACAACATGGTCTTGTAAAAGTAGGTAGTTTCATTTGTACTGGGATGAACATGTGAAAAATAGACAAGTTGGTGGTCACTCCAATCAGTAACAACTTATGTAATGCTGTGTTGTCCAGAGCCAAATTCGTAATATATATGTTTTTTGTAATATGGTAGATAACAGTTTTGTTGGGGAGTTTATGCTCCAAATTGTTCCTACAAATGTCAACCATATTCTTGATCTTAGAAATGCATGTGTGTACTGTACATATAATTTAACACACAACTGATATAATTAAATTTACAGTATTTATATTAGTGATTCATTAGCTATTTAAATATCATTGATAATGTAAAACATCTCAAACAATGCATAGTTATTGTAAAAAACATTTGATCCTTCATAGTTTAAACCTTCTCTTCTGTGTTTTTTTTCTTATAAAATGATAGTGACCCTATTCAGTATTATATAAGCATTTGACTAATACATGTAGGGGTCATTGGCAATTGCTAGTAATTGTTCCGGATCTTTCTCTTGTAGTTCTCTTATGTTCCTTGCATAAGAAAGCTAACACATTGTCCATCAAAAATATTTTAGAGGCGTAAGTTTTCCTTTTTATTTTGTTTCCTTCCTATATGATTATAATGATACAATGAATGCCTATCTTTTGTAGGTCTTTGGAAGCTCATTCAAGGTTGCGGGGTATTCCATCTGTATCTAGGAAGAAGATGCAAATAGTGACACCTAATGTAAGACAAGTTGACCTTTGTTCTGTATTTTATGATTTTGCTATTTTTTATGAGGAATTGAATTTAGTATATGGTTTGATGTACACATTGTGTATAGAATATTATTACACAATTTAATGTTTGAAATGAATTTCATTATGTTAGTTTAATTGAATATGTTCATTTCATGTTATATTGATTATAAATTGATTGATGAGATTATAATACAGGAAATTAATTGTAAATTGAATGGATATGTCAAATGTAATAATGAATTTTTGTTTTTACAAAACAAGTTTTTATGATAGGTGAATTATGTATGTAATAAAAACTTATTTCTGAAAAGTATATATTATGATAGATGAACAATTACTTGTCATAATATGTTCTACATATTTTGATAGGATCATAAAACGCTACATATTATGATAGGTAAATCCATTTGCATCTGTCATAATACACTGGACCTATTATGATAGGTGATAAAAAGTATATCATAATACGCTAGATCTATTATGATGGACTTTTCTGTCTATCATAAAATGTGGAGACCTATTATGATGCCTAAAACTATGATGGCAGCTTACCTATCATAATAGGTCCTTTTTACCTATCATAAAAAGCTACTTTTCTACTAGTGACAGCTTAAAAAATACAAAAAACAAATAAAAATTTTGCAAGTCAAAACAAAAATTCTAATTTATTTTCTAAGAAAACCAACCCTTTCGTCTCATTTTTACGAATCAATAACACTTTAGACAAAAACCATTGAACAAAATTGTCTTACCAACTCAAACCATAGTTAAGTTAACTGGTCTTCTATGTGAGATTAATTAAGTAAACACCCCTTTTTCCTTTAGTGACATTGTTTTCTTGGATTTCTCCATCGTAAGTAAGTGAATTGGTTTTCAAGAAGGGTTGCTTTAACAACGAATGCTAAAATTTGTAAAAAACATTGTAAATGGACCATTAATTTTACCATGCGACCTATTATAGATGTAATCTTTCCATTGAAATCTATTCATATCATTTAGAGAAAGTTATTTCAATGTAGATACAAAATTCTTAGAATTGTCTTTAATGAGAACAATAGTACAAGTGATAAATTGAAGCATAAAGTGTAACAAAAATAACCAAAAACTATCTTTAAGATTACTATATTTCTGACATTATGTAAATTTATTATATATATAAATATAAATATATATATATATATATATATATATATATATATATATATATATATTTATTTATTTAACTCTAAGCTATTTCAAGTATACAAAAACAATTTTTTTTATTAAAGACTAGAACACATTCTTATAATCACAAACAAATAAAAATTTACTTTGAACTATTTTGAGTCACATGTTTGACAAAAAAATCACATGGAACCAAAACAATACACTAACTCAAAAAGGAGCAAAAAATGAACTTACGTTGTCTTTAATTTTGAGCAATTGGATGTGTAGAGCTCTCTACAAAGATCTCGTAGATTTCTAATATTCAAACAAATGAAAAATGAGATCAAAGATCTAGAGAGAAGACAAAGAAAGGCTTTTAGGAAAAAACTTTTAGAGAGATGATGATTTTTATAAAATGAAATTATTTTAATAGAAATTCTATTTATGGTATAACGTTTTAAATAATAAAATCAAGTATATCACCTTTTAAAACCACTACTATTTTTTACTATATTCTTGGATTTTACACTTTTCCAACAAGAAAATTGTTCATCTTCGAAAATTCACTAATTGGAAAGAAGTAAGGATACATTATCTTTATTTCCTCTTATAACTTTTGCATATATTCGACTGATCTACCATCCCATATTTACCAAACTGATAACCTTACCTTTGAACTAGTTTAGTATGGTGATCAACAATCTTGACTGATCCAACTCTACCTTCCCAAGGACAAATCCTTTGTATTTAACACATCATATTCTTCTATTATATTATTAAGACCAAACATGTATTTTGAGAACATTGCAAATTGAAAGAATTAGGAGGTAAAGAAACACACAAGTCACTAAACCACTCTTTTAAGAGAAACCAATATGGCCTAATAAACTTAGGAGAAAACTTCTAATAACTTAACATTATTCCTATATCATTGGTAGGAGTAACCTATAGAAACACAATATGCTCCCCTCACACCTTAAATTCCAAAGCCTCTTCTCTTATATGCATAAAACTCTTGCCTACTCTAAGATGTTCTTATCTTGTCCAATATCAACTTCACCTTTTTTGTAGGTTCTAAAACAATTTAGGCTAAGACACCAATGCCTCCTTATCTCAAAATCAACACAAGGGAGTTTAACACCTTATACCATACAAAGCTTTATAAGGAGTCATCCTAATAGTAGCATTAAAGTTATTGTTATAGGTTAACTCCACTAAAGGTAGCACTTCATCCCAACTCCCAAGGTGATCCAAGACATAAGCCTTTACCATAATCCTCTAAAGTTTGGATGGTTCTCTTTAACTGGCCATTAGCTTGAGAATGGTAGACTAAACTCACTCTCAAACTACTTGCCATTGTCTCCAACAAGGTCAACCAAAATCTAGAAGGTAGCCTCGAGTCTCTATCTAACACTATGCTAGTTGGCACTTTATGCAACCTCACTATCTTCTTGATATACAACTGGACCAACTTAATCATAGACAATAATTGGTTTACTGGAAATAAGTGAACACTCTTGGTCAATCGGTCCATAACCACCCATATAATATCATGCCCCCTAAGTTAACCTTGGTAAGTGGGTAACAAAGTCCTTAACAATGCTATCCCATACTTCCAAATCAGAACCTTCAATTATCACAACAAACATTCAAAACTTTTGATGACTACATATTTATGTCTCTACATTCTTAATTGAAATTTGTTCTTTAAAAGATTGTTTTAATTATGATTTATTATAATTGAGTTTATTGAGCATGAGATACAAAAATATGTTAAAAATAGTTTTTTAGTTTCATAAATTTTCTTTGGATATTTTGAAGTGTAATAGAGTAGCTACAGTTAAGTTAAGCTAATGGAGGTGTAAAAACAAATTGGTTAAAGTTTCATGACACCTTAAAAATAAAATCAAGAATAAAAAATAATAAATATCACAAAAGGTCAAGTTAAGAATTGCATGAAGAAGGCAAGAAAAACATGAAAAAGTGAAGAAATTTGACTAAGTCAAGAAGAAAGGAATGAGTAACAAAAATTGTATATTGCGATTTTATCTATCTTTTTTGTAGAAAAAGGACTTTGATATATAATTAATAAATATTTATGATAAAAGATAATTTGGGGAAATATATCTTTAGATATTTTATTTGATATTTTTAAATAATTATCTTATTTAATTATTAAGTAGTAAATATATAAAGATAATATTTGTCAAATCCTTTTGAATCTGGAATGATCTTCTTAAATCTTTTTAGATCTCCATAACAATCAAATATATCTTGAAGGTATTGGATTATTCAAAATATAACTAGAGGAAATTACATTATCAAAAAGAAGATTATAATAACAGAAAATGCCTAACCCACATTCAAAAGATAACTAGAGGAGATTACATTATCAAAAAGAAGATTATAATAACAGAAAATGCCTAACCCACTTTTTATATAAGGAGACTCAGAGAAATACATCAAGGGAGCTTAAGGAACCCTTTGGAGACCTAATTTCATCCATATTCTATTCTCTTCTATTTTTCGTGTTATTTTTATGTTCCATGGAGTGTTAAGCCTCCACGGTTGATCTTGTTGTAATTTCTTAATTGGATTATGAAGTTAAATGAATAAATTTGTTTGTTCTTTTAATTATTGTAATTTATTTTTATCTATGTCTTTTGAGTGTTAGTCAAGATAAAGTAATAACTTTTACATTGTAGTAAGTTAGCATGATGCTAAATGTACATAACATAACAATCATATGAGTCCAAAGGTTTTTAATTTTAATTGAGAAGTTACATTGATTAAAGTTAGAAACTTTTGATATGATTGAATGAGATTTTGCTAAGAAGTTACTTTGATTAAAGGTTAAAATTTGATTACAATTAATCAATAAGTTACTTTGATTAATTAGTTTTTTACTATATATAAGAGATAAGATATTAGACATGATTAGATGCGGTAATGCTTAATTGAGAAGTTACTTTGATTAAATTTACTATCATTAATCTAAAAAGTTTTTGGTTTTGATTGAGAAGTTAATTTGGTTAAAAATAAGAACACCAACAAATTAATTGAGAAGTTATATTGATTAATTTGAAATCCTAGAAAAGAAATCAATAACAATAATCTTTAAGAAAACAATGATGAATCCTATTTTGAAAAAATAGTGGAATCAATGTATTTTCTTTATTATTATTCTTATCTCTTTTTATCTTTTTTTAATTTTGTTAATTAATCGTTTATTCATTTTGTTTATCTTTATCTTTTTATATTATTTTTATTTTATTTGATTAATCCTTTTGTATAATTTTCATAAGAACTAATTTGTTATAAATCAATTCCGTATTTAGCTACTTTTTTAATAATACTAAAGTTGTTAAAGATAAGTAATATTAATGTGATTACTTCAATGACAATGTCATCACCTTTTATGCTGTACCTTTATCATCTGGCACACCAAACATTTGGACACAAACTTAGCTACACCCTTCTTCATTCTTGATCACCAAAATGACGCTTTCAAATCTTTATACATTTTAGTCATGCTTAGATGTATGATAAACAATTTTTATGCCCTTCTTCTAAGACCATCTTCTTTAAGCCATCATCTACAAACACACAACTCTTCATTTGAATCATAAAACCCCATTTGTTCCCCACTCAAAATCTCTAGTTTGGTCAATGCCTAAAGCTTAATGGTACATCTTAATTAGGACCATCTGATTGTCTTTCCTTAACCATATTAAGATCCTTATTAGTTATAGTCTATTGACTACAACTAATATGACCTTCTTGCAGTTCTACTTCCAAGTTCAGATCCTTGAACTTCTCCACCAACTCCAACTTCTTGATCAACAGACCAATAACTTGAACTTTCTTTTAACTCAAAACACAAACAAATACATTAACCTTTTCAACATGGTATAGAAAATCTATGTTATAATCTTTACGGAACTTCATCCATCTCCCTTGCCTCATGTTTAACTCCCTTTGGTCAAAGAGATACTCCATGATCTTATGGTTATTGAATACCTTAAAATGAGTCTCATAAAGATAATGTTTCCATGGTTTTAAGACAAACCCCACAACAACAAGTTTAAAGTCATGAGTAGGATATTTTTTTCTCATGAACTTTCAATTTCCGAAAAGCATAAGTTACCACCTTTTTCTCTTGTCTCAACACACAACTCAACCCATAATGTGATGCAACATAGAATTAAAAGGCTTTCTTGTGTTAGGTATGATCAATATTGAAGTATTAGTCAACTTTTTCCTTAGCTCTTGGAAACTCTCTTTACACTTCTTTGTCCATGAATAAGATGATCTTTATGTGTCAATTGTGTCAAAGGAGTCACCAACCTAAGAAACCCTTCAAAAAACCTCATATAATAGCCAATAATACCCATGAAGCTTCACACCTTAAAGATAATTTTAGGACGTTCTTATCTTCACACTACCTACACCTTAATAGGGTCTACAAATATACCTTAAGCAACAGAACATATCCTAAGACGAAACCTCTCTTAGCCAAAACTCACACTCGGACAACTTGATATACAATAATTTTTGTCTTAAGATTCCCAATATTATCTGTAAGTTTTCTCCATGCTCCTCTTGGGTTTTTGTAATAGATAAGCATATTATCTTTGAAGATAACCACAAACTTATATAAAAGGGGACAAAAGATCTTTTTCATATCCATTAACATGGCAAAAAGTTATTTACACCAGCAGACATTACCATAAACTCATAATGCTCGTACTTGGATCCAAAGATTGTCTTCTGAATATCTCCAACTCCTTGATTCTAGTTCTCACAAGTACAGAAAGAAAAATCCTATCAAAAATCAGACCACATTCTCATGATCACAAACAAACACATATCATTTTGAGCTATTTTGAGTCACATGCATGAAACAGAGAGTCACTTGTAACTCAAAATAATCCACTAATTAAAAAAAGAAAAATAAACTACTCTATTTTGAATTTTGATCCGTTGAGAGTGTTTCTGTATGAATTTTGATATTTAAACAGATAAAAGAAGAGGTAAAAAAAGTCTAAAAAAATTAATTTTTTTAGATGTTAAAAAAAATGATTTCTATAAAAAGAAAAACTCAATTAATAAAATTTATATTTATTTTAAATAATAAAATGTGTATTATCTTTTAAAATCACTATTATTCTTTACTTATTTAAGTGGTATTTACGTAAAGTAAAATTATTGTTGAAAAGTTAATCTAAATCTCATAGTTATATTTGTAAAAATTAAACTCCTTATAAAAAAATCTACAAATAAATTATTTTATAATTTTAAATTAAAATAGTATCAATCTTTTATATAAATTAGGTTCATATTTTATTTAACGTTATCTTCCCCTATTAGATTTTTTTTAAAAGACTTATCATTCATCTATATTACACTCTTAGGATTTTGTTTACCAAATTTGGGATAGAGTAATTGAGAGAATTTGAGAATATATTTTTTTAATGGATTTAGAGGTTGTTTACTGAATTTGGAAGAGAATAATGAGAGAATTTGATGATAAATGTTTTTTGTTATTATTTTGAATAGATTTGAGGTAACTGAGAGTAAATTTGGAGATAAATTTTTTTAATCTGTCACATAAATTAAATCTTACAGTAATTCTCACCAATTTTAATTTCAAATATTCTCTCACTTACCTTCAAATCTATTCAAATAAAAAAAAAATAATAACTTCAAATTTTGTCAAAACCTCTTAATTAGTCTCTCGAATCAAGTCAACAAGAATCATCTAATGTAAATGTCCGTGGGAAGGCGGTAGAAAACTGTTTAGACTGCGAAACAGGTGCGTGAGGTTATGGAGATTCGGAGGCTATGATGCAAATTGTCCCCCTTTTAATTTTTTTAGTATTTTTTATTTTGAAGAAAAAGAACGAAGACACGCACGTGCGTGCATTCCATCGAAGTTTTATTGAACCAGACGGTTCCGGCGATATCCTACCACCCCCACGTGTCTAACAATGAATGGCTTCAAGAACATTAATATTTCAATTTTTAACGCAATAAATTAAAATCTACTTAATTCACTGGTACTGTAAGAAAAAAACAAAAAATCTTGCTGCATTACATTTCTTTGATCTTCTAATATTTTTTAAATTAGTACGTCCAGAAAATATCAAATTTTTATTAAAAATTTAAAACACTTTGGAAAATGTATTATCAAATAAAATAATCTTAAACTTTTGTACTGTTTATTAGCAAAATGACAGCGTGTTCGCATCTTTTTAAATTTTAAACGTAATAAAAGTTATTATTAAATGTTGTAATTAAAAAACTACAAAAATAAGATATTTTATAATGTTCGTTCTACAAGAGATATTGAAAACTAAAACATTAAATGAAACAGTTGCATGATTTATATACGGAAAAAAACAGTTATATTTTAAAGTTAAAAAAAATTATGTATACCTAATCAAAGTCGTTACACATTATTACCCATGAATAATAATTAAAGGAGTTAATTTTAACCATTTCTCTTCTGTCTCTCTTTTAGACCGTACAAGTATATCAGAAACCTACGCATACATACATGTATATATATATATATATATATATATATATATATATATATATATATAATTTAGTTAATATTTACTAATTAATTACTTTTAGAGATTATAGATTTCAGTAAGTTTTATTTCTTATTTAATAAATAAACTCGCTTTTATAACTTTTAATAAAATTTGATTATCCAAAACACATTATTCTAGACCCACATATATACAATTTATTTTGGTCATGTAAAATAGATTTAATTACAGATGGAATTTCTACTCTTTTTAATGATATATTATTTATTAATGTTAGATATATATTTTATATATTTTTTAACTTTTTGTTAACTTTTGTATTGTGATTTTATGTTATAGTTTTCTGTTATTTGTATTTTTTCTTTATATTCAAACATATTTAATCAACTCAATCTTTTATTGTCAAAAAAATATTTCTTCTCAAGTTTTTTCTTTTATGTTTTATCAAACCCTCATCACCTAGAACATTCTTCATGTAATTGGGGATTTTTTTTATAGTGAAGAGTTTATCATCGAGGTTAGTAAAATTAAATAATATTAATTTACTTTCACAAATGGTATAAAATTAACTAATTTTGCTTAAAATTGAAAAGGAAAAGGAAAAGGAAATACAAAATGGTGAAATTGTTTACTAATGTATTATTACTTCCACTCCTCTTCTCAATTGTTAATAATCTTAACAACTTGTTTCGTATCTTTTTATTAATTAGCTTTATAATTTGCCTGTTCTTTTAATCTTTGTTTCAATTGATATTTTTCTTAATAAATTTTAATATAATTCAAAATTTCCTTATCATAATTTAAATTATCCAGTACGAATTGATAACATGATCTATGTATTTTAATGAATTAAATTATCCTAAGTTTTAATTATAACATATAAGTTAAAAAAACCAAAAATATATTAAGAAGTATTTCGTGATGACACATGTTCAAGATACATCACACACAAAAGGGTTTAAAGAAAAAGACAAAAAAACTAGACGAAATTTGACCATTGAATCTCAATCTAAGGCCGAATTTAGCCAAAATATCAGCTACCAATTGTAAAATATGACTCTCACATGTCAAATTAAGGCCAAATTTAACCAAAGCATCAACAACTCCATACTTTGTTTCACGCAACACAATAAACATTTAATATACCAACATATCAATTAAATAAGTATGTTAAAGATTGATATTTCTAGTTTAACTTTTATTAAAAAATATATTTTATTTAATGTTTGAAATATCTTTTTATCTTATTAAAATAATCTTTTTTATCACAAATATACATAAATAAGTGTTTGAAAAATTACAAAATTAAAAAAAATGATGAACAAAAAGCAACTTACTTCTATCATTGAAGTCAACATCAGTTTCCTGATGGTATTTTTTTTTTCAGACACGCCCTTCTACTGTAATTATTATATATTTATATATAATATACATATTATAAAAGTATAAAAAAGAAACTGAAGAAGAGAAATATATATTATATAAAAAATTACAAAAATACAAAGTTAATGAAAAAACGGAAGAAGAAAAAGAAAACAAATAAAAATAAAGGTTGTAGCTGTCCCCATGTCCCGCCTGTTCTGGTTATTCACTTCGTCACGTTACTGTGTGTGAGAAGAAGCTGACTGGAAAGAGCGAAAAGGGAAGAAAGAACGAACGAAAGCTAAAAAGTGTGTTTGATTGATAGAGATACTGATACACGGCTTCAACGTTTCCGCGTCGATCTCTCTCAGATTCTTCGGTCTTGCCATGGCGGAGCGTGGTTCTTACGGATTGGGACCTCGATTAGGTCATGGTTTATTTTAATTGATTCACTTATTGATTTTCTATTACTTATGTTTCGATTAAATTAGTGGTCAATTTAGACTTGTAGAATGAATGCCTGATCATGTTGTTTGATTTGTGTCGGAATGATTTCGAGAAGCCTAGCTTCCTCAAATTTCGATTGTCTGTTGTAGGATTCTGGAAATGAGTTAATTGTTAGGGGTTTCAACTTTCTGCTGTTTTGTGCGTGAAAATCTGTATATATTTTATTTGAAAATGTACTCGTTGGTTCAATTAGGGATTATGGATGAAAAAAGTGAAGAAGCGTTTTTGTGCAATTCACTTGACCGTCACTGTGTCTGTTAGGTGTGAATGGCTTGGACCATGGATTGATATTGGTTCTTCATTAAATAGATGGAATGCATGTTACTCTGGTGAAAAATTATAATGCTGTTGTTTCTGTAAGAAAATATGGTTCTCTCTGTTAATTGGCAGAAAAGCTTATGTCTGCTGCTAAATGGGTTCTATTGTAGCAGTTTGCATCTGTATTTCAGAGGTTAAAAGAAAACTATATATTTCTCTGCTTTCTCTAGGGTAACAAGTTTATGTGGTTCAAAGAAATTCTCCTAGGCCATGTCCTTACTGGATTTTCATTGTAAGTAGAGGTATATCTAGGAAGAGACAAGTTGAATTTACATAATAATTTCCCTTCAACTATTTCAGAGAAGAATAAGCTACTGAATTGTTTTTTACCCATTTTGTCTACTCTGTTTGCTTTCAATTTACTGAGAGCAACATCCTCTTCTGTCTTGGAAGAGCCAGCAATATCTGTAGTTGAGATGTTCAAGCAAAGCCTTTGCATCCAAGGTATCAGCATAACCAACAGTGCCTCTTCTGTAATAAAAATATGTTTCTATAAAATCTTTTCCAGTGCCCCTTTTAAAACAAAATAACTACATTGTGTTAGTTGGTACCTCTCGATTGCCAAAGGATCCGTTTGTCAGTCTATTGATGTTGCTTCCCTAATTAGCTATGATATTGCTTACAACTCCTGTACTATAGTAGCTTGAGTAAAATCAATTTCATGCTTTGGACTGCCAAGCTGAAGCATTGAAATGAAACTTGAGATATGAAATCATACTGTTCTTACATCTTGGGTACTGTCCCTATCCTGAAGTCTCTTGCAACAGAAGCGCTAACATGTTTTGAATCTTACATTGTTGAATTTCTCAGCTCCTTTTCAATATGACCAACTTGTAAAAGCTTCAAGCTCAAACTGGCCACTTTCTTCTTAACAGTTCTCATCCCAAGATTTTGCTTTGCAGCTGTGAATTTCTTAATAGCAAAATATTTTGGTAGTTGTTTTAGCATGCTGATGCTTTGGTTGCTAGATCCTCTCTTTGCCATTGCATTACTGGAATTGAATAGGTTAATACAGAAATTATCAATTTCTTATGCATGTGGGGTTTTAAGCAAATAGTCATAGTTGCATGCTAATAAATCAAATTTCTTATGCATGTGGTGTTTTAAGAGTTATATTTATTAATATTGTTGATATGATTAGTGTGGCTGTTGTTTGATTCTTAAAGTTTGCTAAATTGTGAATGTGATAACATAGCAATCAAATGTTTAAGTGAATGCCATGTTCTATTATTTATTATCCTGCAGATCTTCAGCAACTACAACTTGAAGCCCAGAATAGGTGGTTGCGCCCTGCAGAAATATGTGAAATTCTTTGCAATTATCGGATGTTTCATATCACTTCAGAACCACCTAACAGGCCACCAAGTATGGTTTCTGCATATGTTACTGATCAATTTATTACTGCCTCCTATCTCAGTCTCGTGCATATGGCTGGATTGAATTGCTTAAATGCTTAAAATTACTTATCCATCATGAATGGTTTGTTGCAACTCAGTATTCCCGAGGTTGTTTGGTAACCTTATCAATGCCAATTATGGAGGCTGGGCTTATCCGTCTTCTTTTGCAGCAAAGCCTTGCTTATTAAACATCACAAATCGTCTTTCTTAAGATGTTTTACAACCTTGTAAATGCAAATCTTTTTAGATCCCAAAAGATATTTACTTTAACATCTAAGGGCAGCTGATATTTTATTCTCGCATAATCATGTCTGTAGTTTCTAGGATGCTATTTATAGTTTTGTTGTTTATGCTAAAACCTGACTGCATTTCTAAGTTTATTTAATCTTTTAGCTCTTGTTATGGCTTTATGTTCATAAAAAAAATGCTTCATGTCAGTTATTTGATGATTCCAGGTGGCTCGCTTTTTCTCTTTGATCGGAAGGTTTTAAGGTACTTCAGAAAAGATGGACATAATTGGAGAAAGAAAAAAGATGGAAAGACTGTGAAGGAAGCTCATGAAAAGTTGAAGGCAAGCATGAGTTTTTTATTTTTCAGTTTGTGGTTAATAAAATCTTTGAAAGGGAAGCATATATATAAGATAATACATATATTTTAGCTTATTTTTCTCTAATTGAAAACTAGTCTTTATACACTAAGAAAGTACATGCTTAGATTTTTACCTTCGTTGTGCAAAATTAGGTGGGAAGTGTTGATGTGTTACACTGCTACTATGCCCATGGAGAAGAAAATGAAAATTTTCAGAGGCGAAGCTATTGGATGCTTGAACAGTGAGTGTGATGAACTAGTTTACATTTTATTAGGTTGCTGCTGTCTTTAAACTTGAAGTACTATATTTTTCATGGAAGTTGCTGTCTGAATTCCTTCCTAAGTACCGCATTATTACTTACTAGCATTAGTGTACTTATATTTGCATTTGGAGTCTGTTAATAGTATTTATAATAAGCATATGTTACTATACTGGATATTTTTAGGGTTTCTCAGCAAATTTTTAAGTTCCAATATTCTACTGAAATTATTTATATATATTATTACAATTAATTAGAAAATGATTTTGTTTTGTTGCAGGGATATGATGCATATAGTATTTGTGCACTACTTGGATGTTAAGGTATTTTACTTGTTTTCTTTATTTCACGCATTTGCTCGGGCATTCCGCATCCTTAATAGAGCAAGAAATGTATCATTGCATGATTTTGTTATTGTTGAAGTTTTGACCGGAGTATGTATGACATCTAGTAGCTCAAGCATAGTTTGTTCTGAGTTTTTTTTTCTTATCATTAGGACTTTACTCTAGACTTGACGGAGGAAAACAGTACTAGGGTACTACTGTACAAGTACTATTTTCCTTCCCTTAAATTTTGTATATAATGTGAACAAAAAATCTATCTTCAATCTGATTCCTTCTTAAATTTTTGCCGTCATGCATTAGAGAACGTGCTTCTTCAGCAATTATTAGCGTGGGTAGCTATATTTAAGCTTTACGATTTCTACAAAATGGTAACATACTAACATTCAGTATTTACTCTTCCACTGCTAAAGTTTATGTTTTCTCTTTCTACAATTAGAAGAAATTGATTTTTAACCATTAGAAATCCCTATTGATAATACCGATGAAGTTGCATAATCCTTTTGAAAAGATCCCAAACTCTATTTCTATAATATTCTATAAATCTGACAGAAAACTTTTGAATCTAATGTTGACTCACTTTTTTATCCTTAATGATTTATTAATAGGTGTTTTGTGGGTTTGTGTCAGGTTAACAAAACCAATGTTGGTGGAAAAACATATTCTGGGGAGGCCACCTCAGATTCCCAGAAGGGAAGTTCTTTGTTATCTGGCTTTCCTAGAAATTATGGTAGTGTGCCTTCAGGAAGTACAGATTCCATGAGCCCAACCAGCACTCTGACGTCTTTATGTGAAGATGCCGATTCAGGTAAATCTGTCAGTTATGTTATGGTTGTTCCACTTAATTCTTTTAACTCACATGCCAAGACTTTACATTGATTTACTGTTACGCCATATATTTACACAAGTGTTTGGTCCATTTGGTCTAAATGGTTTAATCAAACTTCTTCCTAGAGGATATTCATCAAGCCAGTTCAGGATCACAATCCTATCATGAATCAAAATGTTTGGGGAATGATTGCCCTATCGATAAGATTGATGCTCGTTCAAATAGTTCATATCTTATGCATCCATCTTCAGGTTATCTTATCTTCCTTTTCTTCTTATTTGCTTCAGATGATCATTTAATAACTTTTATTTTGTTCAAAGCGTTTTATCTATAGAGAGAAGAAAATAAATTCGGGAGACTGAATACACTGATACTACGACTCTATATGATATGATGTTTTACATTTGTTCTGAAGTAATACAAAAAGCAGAATACTAATCTCTACAAGGAAGCAAATTGTAAGGAAATATGGAAACTAGTCTTAAATTAAGATACAATCTAGATATTGAAATTTTTTGGTATATTCTAACTTATTTAATGTCTTAAATAAAGTCTAAATTTATCATCTTTTTCTGGGATTTGTTTGAATTTTTGTGGTTTGTTTTGAAATGTTTTCAGGTGATCATGGACAGTTTCCAGTTCCTGGATCAGAATATATCCCACTTATTCAGGGTCATAGAGCACACGACATTGCATCATGGGACAATGCCATGGAGCAGTCTTCAGGAAAGCATACTGCTCCTTCTCTTGTATCATCTACATCGATTCCACCAAGTACATCAGGAAACATCCTTGAAGAAAACAATGCTGTTCCAGGCAACTTTTTAGGGCGTAAAAATGACCTCATTGAAGAGGAAAGGGTCTCTCAGGCTCTCCACTCAAATTGGCAGGTACATACTGTTACTTCTGCCTATATTTTCTTGTAGTGTACTTTGTTGTATATCCACACACCTGATTTCTCAGCACAAAGATGAGTTTTATTTGAGGTTCCATTTGGAGCAGTTGTGCTATCTTGTTGTACAGGATGATGTCTTGAATTTTCTGGTTCCAGAAATCAAAGCTATTGCAATTATGGTGGAGCAGTGCAGTTGACTACTATGCTTGAAACATTACTTTGATTCTTAAAGTTCTATTATTCTATGTGGTTTCTAGTGGATATGATTGTTTAGTGGGCTATATGGTTCATCTATTGTTTTATTTTTAAAAAGGGAAGAATATCTAGAGGACAGTGAAGCTAGGGAGGGTGGGGATTGGTGGTAGTTGTTGCTATTTATCAAAAGGATATTAAGAGATTCAAGAAGATAGATTTTGGAAAAAGTGATTGGGGGAAAATACAGTTTCTGTCTTTGGAGTTTGTCATCTAACCATGTGCTTTAGTAAGTTACAATGCCTAGAATGATGAATTGGGAGGGAATGTTTTCATAACTTCTTGTTACTGATCTACCAGTTTATCATGGAATGTTTTGAATTGCTTCTGAACTTGTAGAAATGCTAGAAAACAGTGTTTATCACATTTTTCTTACAAACTTTGTTTTAGTTGATGCTTGTACTAATATATCCCTTTTAATTACATTTTTTTAACATTTAGTTGTATATCTCTCGTCAAAATCTTCAATCTGCACCAGTTTCTTAGATTTAGCAATGATGTATAACTATTTTTATTTTGTTATTTTAATTGTTTATTCAGATTCCTTTTGGGGACGATACTGGAGAATTACCTAAGTGGAGCCTTACCCAATCATTAGGTTTGGAATTTGGATCTGATTATGGCACTAGTTTATTGGGGGATGTAACTGATAATGCAGGCTCAGAAATTCTCGCTGAGATGTTCACTTTTAATGGTGAGTTAAAAGAGAAGTCTGTGCACCAAAACATCTCAAAGCAGTATACAAATACACAGTCTCAACCTGCAACAAAATCCAATTCTGATTATGAAGTGGCTGGTGAAGCAAGTATTAATTATACCTTGACCATGAAGCGTGGATTATTGGATGGAGAGGAAAGCTTAAAGAAGGTTGATAGTTTCTCTAGGTGGATTACTAAAGAATTTGCTGGTGTGGATGATCTGCATACGCAGTCCTCCCCTGGTATTTCATGGAACACAGATGATTGTGGGGATGTGATAGATGATACATCATTAAACCTGTCCCTTTCTCAAGACCAGCTGTTTAGCATAAATGATTTTTCACCTAAATGGGCTTATGCTGAATCAGAAATTGAGGTACTTTGATTGAGACTCACAGAATTATAATATATATAGTTTAGCAGAAATTTATGATTTTTCTATGTTTTTCTTGTGTGTGGTGGGAATAAGTAATTAAATATGTATGGGACTGCACTTAATTTATTTTAGATTAATATCTTTTCATATTTTGCCTCTCATGTTGACTTCTCTTTTTCTGGTCAGATGCTTATAGTTTTGTTCCTTATTTATTTGGATATTTCCAACTTGTGTGTATTTCTTTGTTACAGAATGTTTCTTGTATTTCATCGTGCACCCTGTTAATTTTCTCTATCTGCTATTGAGTTTTGTACACGACTAATGGTTTAATAATTTTGCTATGGTTTCTGCCACAAAAAATGATGAGACTGGCTTTAATTGGACTGATATACTATTCAAAACCATACAGGTGTTGATTGTTGGAACATTTTTGAAGAGTCAACCGATGGTGACAGCATGTAACTGGTCCTGTATGTTTGGGGAAGTGGAGGTTCCTGCTGAGGTTTTAGCAAATGGAATTTTATGCTGTCAAGCTCCACCTCATAAGATTGGACGGGTTCCCTTCTATGTAACGTGTTCCAATAGGTTTGCCTGTAGTGAAGTTCGGGAATTCGAGTACAGAGAAGGTTTCGACAGAAATATAGATTTTACAGAATTTTTTAACAGTTCAACTGAAATGGTCCTTCATTTGCGACTGGTGGGGTTACTTTCTTTAAGTTCAGTGCACACTTCAAATCAAGTGCTTGAGGATGATATGGAGAAAAGAAACTTAATTTTCAAGCTTATTTCACTGAAAGAGGAAGAAGAATATTCAAGTAGAGAAGAGACAACTGTGGAGATGGATGCAACAAAACACAAGTTGAAGGAGCATATGTTTCACAAGCAGGTTAAAGAGATGTTGTACTCTTGGCTTCTTCACAAAGTAACTGAAACTGGTAAAGGGCCTCTTGTATTAAGTGAGGAAGGGCAGGGTGTGTTACATTTAGTTGCTGCTCTTGGTTACGATTGGGCCATAAAACCAATCATAACTGCTGGAGTAAATATCAACTTCCGTGATATGAGTGGATGGACAGCTCTACATTGGGCTGCATACTGTGGCCGGTAAGACTTTTATTTTTAATTGTTGGATTTTGATTTTGTGTATGTTACAACTACCTTATCTGGGTTAAAGCCTCTTTTGTTACCCTGACCATTTCCAATTATCCAGAATTTTGGATTTGATTGAATATGAAACCATTAGGTGATGTGAATATTTTACCTCCTTTCCTAAATTTTTTGGAAATCTGTTTATTTTTCATTACTAATATTTATTCTCTTTTGATCCCAATTTTGGTGGATTGTTTATACATGTGAACTAGTTGAAAATTGTTTTGGCACAATTGCTTTGGTTAGTTAAAGTAAAGTTTGAAAGATATATGCTGTCATACTTTCAACACTAGAGTACCCTTTTTCAAAAGTGTCGTCAGATGCATTATCTTCACTCAGCATAATATGAATAGGATCCTTATGTTATTATCTGTCTATCTGCTCAGGGAGCGAACAGTTGCGGTCCTTGTGTCCATGGGTGCAGCCACTGCAGCAGTGACAGATCCATGTCCAGAATTTCCTGAAGGTAGAACAGCTTCAGATCTTGCTTCTAGCAATGGCCACAAAGGAATTTCTGGTTTTCTTGCAGAGTCATTATTAACTAGCCATCTTGAATTACTCACAATGGAGGAAAGTAAAGATGGTAGGAAAGAAATTTCAGGAATGAAAGCAGTGCAAACAGTTTCAGAGCGAACTGCGACACCTGTGCTTTATGGGGATATACCTGATGTTATCTGCCTTAAGGATTCTCTCAATGCTGTCCGGAATGCTACACAAGCTGCTGATAGAATACATCAAGTATACAGAATGCAGTCATTTCAGAGGAAACAGTTAGCTAAGCATGATCATGATGATGAATTTGGATTGTCAGATCAACAAGCTCTTTCCCTTTTAGCTTCTAGGATGAGCAAATCTGGACAAGGAGAGGGTTTAGCCAGTGCTGCTGCAATACAAATACAGAAAAAGTTTCGGGGTTGGAAGAAGAGAAAAGAATTCTTGATCATTCGTCAAAGAATTGTTAAAATCCAGGTTCACTGTTATGCTCTCTTTATTTTCCTGTCTTCCTATTTTTAGTAAGTTAAACTAGTCGCTTTGTTTCTATTTTAGTTTCTACATGAAAAAACTCTAAATTTTTTCCCCAGCATGAACAGTTGATTACAAAAAAGTAGAGCTGTCAAAATGGGTCATAGCCCGTGAGTCAACCAGGTCCACCACGAGTTTGGATCGGGTTGGGTTTGAAAAAATTGTATTCTTTTTATGCGGGTCAGATTTCAATCCAATTCATTTAAACCCGGCTCATGCGGGTTGAACCCTTGGTGGGCCAGGTTGGCCCACCAACCCACCTACCTAATTTTATTTTATTAAAATTTAATTTTAATTTTATAAAAAGATATTTATTATTGTCTTTTCCTTGAAAAAATTATTTAAGTTCCCTATTTTCAAAATTAATTAAACACCGACGTTGGAAGTGAAATTTGGGAGTGAAATTTGTTTAGATTTGAATTATAGAAAGTTTGTAATTTTTTTTATTTAAAAAAATTGTAATTAAGTGAGTCAGTGAGCCAACCTGTTTACCCACCAACCTATGGTGGGTCGAGCTGGGTTCGAATTTTTCTGGCTCGTTAATAAATGAGCTGGGTTGGATTGGTTCACTAAGTGACTAATCCGTGGTAGGTCGGGTCGGGCCGAGTTGCCCGTTTTGACAGCTCTACAAAAAAGTTCCTATAGTTTAATACAGTCCAAACAGTGTTAGATGGGATCAAAACTAATAGGCATATGACTGGGTGTAGGAACCAAAATGTGACAATTGATACCAAAATTAAGTATAAAATTTCCACTTAAGACAAAAATGAAAACTCTTTTAAGTAGAGAGGGATTGGTGTGTTGGTTGTAGGAACCAAATGTAAATGTTGAGACCAAAGTAAAATATAAATTTTTTACTTATGATTAAAGTGGAAAAACGGTGTTATTGTGTTAAGTAGAAAGGAACTAAATCTCATATGGCTGTGACGTTGTCCAATTGTAGGATCAAATCCATATTGTTATTTTCAAATAGGAGCAAAACTGTAGAATTTATGAATGTAGGGACTAAAATGAAATAATGTAAAGTGTAGAAACTATTTTCTTAATTTACTTTTTTAATATTATGGTTGTTCGATTTACCATATTGAACATCCTATCAACTATTGTACAATTTAGGTGAAAGTTTGACAGTATTGTGTATATTGTTTGTAAATTAAGTTGAAGAAAAACAAAAACTCGTTACTTCAGAGTCAACTAGAGTTTGAATTGAATTTTGTTTCTAAATGGATTTAGAAAAAAAGTGTCAAACTGGAAATTGAAAGTTGGTTTAAATGCTCAAACTGGAATCTCAACACTACTATTGTGATAAGGACTTGAGGATTATGGGGTTCCTAAGACTCATGTTTGGTGAAGTATTTAAATATTTGATCATCTCCATTAAGTACTAAATTTTAAGGGTTGATTCCCCAAGGGTTTGGGCGTTTTGTCAATTGGTTTTAGAGGTGGTTGTTGGTATCTTGGAAAAAGCTAGCTGCAAACGATTCTAGCCATCGAAGAAGTTGAATGAGGTGTTGTGGAGTGTGAGCTGTTAAGAAGTCATCTCTTACGAAAGGTGTTATGATAGGAACTTTAGTATTATGTGGTGCCTTTATCTCATTAAGAGGTATGAAATATTTGGTAGGGTATTTAAGTATTTAGTTGTCCTGGGTGCTAAAACTTAGGGAGGAATGCTAAAATGCTTTAGTTAAATAATTCCCCATCTCTTTTTGCACTTTATATAGCTTGCATGCACATAGATATCACATAGGGTGTCAATGTTGGTAATGGTTTCCACTCTTGTTGTAAGGAAACCAGATTTGAGAAATCCTGTTATCCTTCCCTTCATTTGTTGTTGATATCTTCTATCTCGTCTTCCTAAAGTATTTGCAATCTGGTTTCTGAAGAAGCATGGAGATTGAGCACCCATAGAACTCTCTTTTTTGTGTGTTTTTTGTTGTGTGCCCTTTCACATTTATACATTCTTCAACTGACTTGAATTCCATGGTGTTGAAGGCCCATGTAAGAGGTCACCAGGTCAGAAAGCAGTATAGAACAATCATATGGTCCGTGGGAATCCTGGAAAAGGTCATATTACGCTGGAGGCGCAAGGGCAGTGGTTTACGTGGATTTCGATCAGATACTGTGAACAAGGTCATCCCTGACCAACCGATAGAATCTCCGAAAGAGGATGATTATGATTTTCTCAAGGAAGGAAGGAAACAAAGTGAAGCAAGGTTCCAAAAGGCCCTTTCACGGGTAAAGTCCATGGTTCAGTATCCAGAGGCACGGGCTCAATACCGGCGGGTGCTAAATGTAGTTGAGGACTTCCGTCAAACTAAGGTATTTTCTACTAGCTTGTCTTGTCCTACGTATAAACTCATGAATAATATTAGGTTTAATTTTATAGTTCGTTTTTATATCTACCAGGGAGATAATTTGAATTCGATGAATTCTGAAGAGGCAGTTGATGGTGTGGAGGATTTGATTGATATTGACATGCTTTTAGATGATGAAAATTTCTTGCCTATAGCTTTCGATTGATTCTCTGCCGTGGCTCTACCTACTCACCCTCCCTCCCGGTAAATAGATGATGCTCAGTTGGTTTTATTCGGCATTGGAAATTTTCTAACATCGCGTGCTGCTGTATATATAATATATATTGAATCACAGGCCTTCCTGTTTTCTAGAAAAAAAAGAAACTAGTATCCAAGGTGGATTATAAATAGATTGTGAAACCTTGAATGCGTTAAGGTTCGACAGTTGAAATAATATAATAGACATGATTTAATTTTATATATGGTGATCTGTATATGACATGATGATTTTATTTATATTGAAATGTTTTTAATTCTTAAAATTGTATCAATATATTTTACAAATTTAGTATTTTAGTCCTTTGCATTTTTGGATAACCATGTTATTGGTTTAGAGCATCACCGACTTATAATCTGTTTCCTAACAATTTTTGCAACCACAAGTTTTGAATCCGAGATCTTATTTAGAACGATCGAGTCTACTACTACTACTTCAAACCAGCATGTTAATTATTTTTGGTTTACTTGTCATTTAAATTGTGTTCAAGTTCATATATTTTATTATAATAGATTATTATATCTAATTACCATGATAAAATGTTTTGTTTAAAATGCTAATAAATAAGATTATTAGAAAGGTAACCATTTTTTTGCTTTGCATTTTGATAAAGTAGTATCGAAGATTTTAGAGACTAACATAAATATTAGAAAATTTTTAATTTTCTTATTGTAATTCTAGAGTTCTAAATAGAAAAGTATAAATATACACGAGAGATTAAATTAAATCTTAGAAAAAATCAGATTATTGTTATTGTAAAAAAATAGTCCTAACTACAAAAATATAAATATCTCGTCAGAAGTAAGGTTGATGATATGCTCTTTCATAGTCAGTTTTTTTTTTCTCTGCAGCCTAATCTTCATACGGTAACATGGGAAGATTTTAGAGTGAGTGAATCAGCCTATCGGATTCTACGATGCAAAATGTGTTTGTTGGATGGAAATATTGTGATGAATACGATTATATTTACAAAATTGTTGAAAGTGTTAATTTGGAAACTCTCCCCATGATCACTTGTGATCGATAAATGAATTTTTTTTCCAATTTCTTTTATATGTTTATAAAAGATCTTGAAATTTAGTAAATTTACACTACTAACTTAAAACTATAAAGCGTAAAAATATAATGTTATTGTAGTCCTCCATGAATCTAAATGATACACTTTTTATAATATATAAAGTTTGTTTTTTTATTTTTTTCATAAAGAAGAATCTATAAAGTACAAAACTACATCCTTATGTTTGATCTATATTCTATTTGACCATCAAACAGTTTTGTATACTTCTGAAACCTTTAATTGGTACTATATTCTATTTAAATATAACATACGATAGGTGAATATACCACTATGGACAAAAAATCAAGACTAAGTTTGTGTATTTAAAAAGGAAAAGAATTATAAACACTTTAAAATAATTAAAACAAGCAATCACTCACAAAACAAATTTCATTCGATCATTCACATTATATAAGCAAAATCATAATAATTACATTTAGAGGATTTGTGCACAGAGTATGACCAAGAGATATAGTTTGTCATAAGGATACCGATAAAATTTTTACTTATAAAATCATAGCTCTATCAACCTAAATCGTATATGACTCAGTTAGTTCACGTGTATTCGTTCAAAAAAGTTTCCATCTGAACCAGTTCCTTGTTATAGGAACCTTGTTATATATATATATATATATATATATATATATATATATATATATATATATATGTCTAACAACTCATTCAACATTAAACATTACAAACATTCATTTACATATATACATCTAATTCACAATAAACATTACTAAGACAATAAGCACAATCATAAGAAAGTAGGCAAAAACAACATATTAAAGATCTATCCACAAACTTTTAGTCAAAGATCTCAAGGATCAAAGTAAAGATCCATATGTCTATGATCAATTGTCAAAATTTTAGTTCGATTCAATGGTTAATAAAACTGAAATATCATTTTTCTCAAAATGATTGTGAATAGGGAATACAAACTCGTCTAACTATAGGTTTGATCACCTAGCGAGAAAACCTTCCTTGCTTCTTTACCAAACTTAATTTTGGCACTCACTTAATGAGAGGGTGACTCACCCAACTGGTTTGCATAACACATAACTCATGACAAACTAGTGAATCTATTTCCTAAGTTTCAAAGGATGTTTTTCTCCATTCTCATATATAAAAACCAAAATTACCAAGTCAAAAATGCACCATCCGATACCAATTAAACTAAACCTACCAATCCCTAAAGCACTTACAATACCAAACTCCCAATCACACAATTCAAATTTAATCAAAATATCAGTTCAACATCATACCAATTCATCACATTCTTAAACCAACCAATTAAAACTATCACGCATCAAGGTTACAAGGTAGTTCAAATGAGTGACAAATATACTCATTTAGGTTTCAAATGATGTTTTCTTTCCTTTTCATAAATCACAACAAATCCCAACTTGTCAAATACATCAATTGAAACCAATTATGTCCAATTTATCAATCGTTGAGATCAACTAATAATTCATGCATTCACACTTGTAACTCGAATAACACGATCAATTTAGCCAAACACAACATGCAAGTTTTCAATGAGCCAATTCACATCATATAACAAATTCAATCGAAATCATAATTTTATCACATTTATATATCAAGGCACAACAAATGTTTAAATAACTTTTCTTGTTATAAAGCACTACCAAGGTCCTTAACTCTAAACTCTCCTAATAATTGAGATAAACAAAATCTGCACAAAGGAGATGCATATCAACTCCTAAACCCTGTATGGAATCTAATTCACCCCACAAGCATACCAAATCCCAAATGACTCTAAAGGAAGAAAAACAAAAAACTTACTCTGTTCAACAATTTAATTGAATAGAAAGGTAGGCCTCAAGGATAAAAATCCTACAATGCTTTTCCATCTTCAAACCAATAGTTAGAGCATTATATATCTTAAAGAAAAGGTAAATATCATACAAATTTTTTGTTTTTATAAAGATAACATATTTAACTAATTTTCATTTATACTAAAGTGTTTTAATAATAAAATAATTGAATATATTTATGAAAGATCTTTCTTATTTAATTTTTTTAGGTGTTTGTCTAATATTCCTTCATAATGTCAAGATCATATTTTGTAGTGTTGATATAAATATTCATTATAGAATTAAATGGATTCTTCATAAAATGATTCCAGAGTTTTTTTGTCAGAAGACAATTTTTTTAATTGTAATATATAATCCACACTTTCACAATTTTCATTTAGATTTCCTTATCAAAATATATCAACGAAAAAAAAAATATTTTGCTCGCTGATAGGTTTAAATTGAACTCACAGCAGTGACTAATTGCTCGCTGAATAGATTTAAATTGAACTCACAGCAATGACTAAGAACCAGGCTAAGAAGGAAGATGTGAAGTTAGGAAACTTGGAGAGGGCAAGAAGAGACTTCTTCCTGCACTTCCATAATTTCAGTTTGTATCTTCATAAATTTTACAATTAGAATATAATTTTTATTTTATATCTTTTCAAATTATATAATTTAAATTACTTTATATTCTAATATGTATAATTCAAAATAAATAAATAAAATATATTCTAAATTCTATATTTTAAGACGAAAAAAAAAGTTGCCTAAAGATGACAAAAACAGCTTGAGACTGTGACGACAAACAGTCAAAGTGGACGTAGGGGAGGGTTGTCAAGTTTTCTAGAACTCAGTGAACCAATTTTTAATTTTATAAAAGAATGAAAATAAAATTAAGTCCTACCTAACATTTAATCATGAACTTAACAGGTTTAAATTTTTTAAGAGAAATTAATTTGTACAATTTTCTTAGAATAATTTTTAATATGATTTGGGTTAGAAACTAATATACCTTATGATTGGTGTAATAGATTTTTGTACATGTTTGAAATCAAATCCATATTGCTTATTATATAAAATATTTCTACACAGTGTCAATTCAAGATACTAAACAAAAATTGAATTAAACTCATGGTTTAAAACTCACAAAAGAAGATTAAAATTTTGCTTTTGATTTATTATAATTTATTGATGAACTGGGATACACAAAAGATATCAAAAGCCTTTCCCAATAGGAGAAAACAAAAATAAGAAAGGAAACAGTGTTACACACTGAAAGCCAAGTTTTAGATAAAGAAGGAAACTCTAAGATATATAATTAAGAACGTTGGTAATAATTTAAGGATTGGCCAAAATGTAAGCCTCAATGACTTTGAAAAGAGCATCACTCTTGGCTTTACCAACTTTGAGTTCATCTTCATTGGGTGAAGCATCTCCTTTGCTGTGATATTTTATGCTCAGCTTTACGACTGAGCCTCCGTTTGGGTCATCACTGAGTATGGTGTCGATGGTAATCTTTTCTGCAGTGTTTGGCAAAGCAGCACCTCCAACTATGCTGTAGCTGTATCCCAAGTTAGCCTCGTCTATTCCTTCTATTTTGTGCAACACAAACTTTGTCTCTCCATCTGTTCATTCGTTCACCAAATTCACATTAATCACTTAATTTTATAACAGAAAATGTAAAGAAAATGAACGAAGACAGTACCCTCAAGGAAAGAGATCTTCTTGATGGTTCCGGGGCCACCGTTGCCCTCAACGATTTCAACACTCTTAAAGGAATCAACAGCTTTTGGGACGATGTTGTCGGCGTCTTTCACAAGAGCCTTGTAAAGGGTAGCAGGAGCCACGGGAGAAGTGGTTTGATCCTCGAATGTGAAAACAGCCATGGATTCTAAATGGGATAACGAAACAAAAGAGAATATAAAATAGGAGAATAGAAGAGATGTTTGCTGTGTGAGTTTAGCAGAAGAGAAACCTCTATTTATAAGCACAATGATATCACTATGTTTGTTTCTATGAATAACTCATAACACACCAAAGTGTGAATTCTGATATAAGATTATTAGACTATCATTAGTTCTTTGTTTACCCATATTATTTTTTCTCTAAAAATAAACAATCTTCTTAGGGATAGTATGTCATCAAGCATTATTCTTTCCTATTTTTATATTTTCTAGTGTTTGTCAAATATTGCGATTGGGAACCTTTCAAATTCAAAGAAGATAAGTTGTATACACGTCAATCTTGAGTTCAACGATGGCGACTGTTTGCTTTAGGTGTGGTAATAGATAATTTGAGAGGAAACCACATTAATTCTCTTTGGATACAAACAAAGTTACATATCAGATAAAATAAAAGACAGATATGGGTTTATATACACATAGATACTTCCATTGGTAAGAGATCTTGTGGAGTTGTTCCAAAAGCAAATCCAAAGTAAGGAGAAGACAATTATTTTTAGTTCAGTCCAAACGCTTTAGACGTCTTTTATTTTGGAAATAAAATGCCGCAGAGATAAAAGGCGAAGTCAAACATATAGACATCGGTTAGGAGGGGTATCGACGTCTATAATATTATAGACGTCGGTGTCCCTCCGAACCAACGTCTATATGGCGGAAAGAAATGAAATTTACATTAGATATTCTTTGGTCCGACGTATAAGGGGTGACGTTAAAAGCCAATTCTACACTAGTGCGAGTTACGTCCAATTGTTTCTTAAGGAGTTCAACTAATCTTTAAAAAATTGTGAATGAATTTGTGTACTCTTGATTTTACAAACTAACCCAATTGGTTTACAAGATTATGAATAAGTTTTTCTTCAAGCTTTGAAACATACATTTTTCTTCCATCATGCGATGTGAGCACCCACTGGCAAAGTACCATCAGAGGGGTTTCTTCTCTATTGTCAGGCAAGAGTAATAATTTTATTTTTAGGTACCTATCTTGCATTGGTTTTATTTTGTTAATTCTTTGCATCTTTTTTTGATATAAAAGTTAATGATCACTAAAGATTTTCTCATTAGTTTTAACGAATTTAACAAATTTAGATTTAAGCATATAATGAGTGTTTGCCCTTAAATTCTAGGCCTTTTTTGTCAAATGAATGTTTGCAACCTTTAATTAAGAGACCTAAACACTCGTTTTGTTCGAACGTTTTGTTAACACCTTAAGCATGGTGTTGTTTTCACGTTGAAGGGTTCAACGCATTTAGGATCTTCAGCAATATCATAGTGCAGCGAATGGAAACGATTGCGGTTGTTTTTGACTATACGTCGCGGTTTTCGAACTGCGGCATATTTAGCCGCGGTAAAAAGTCAGGGACTTTAGGCCACAGTTGCAACCGCGGTAAAAAGCTAGGGAATAGACCGCGGTTCCTAATACACCCGCGACCTAAACCCCTGTTTTTTTTTTAAAAAAAAAATCGTAGCATTATATGCCGCGGTTGGAACCGCGGTAAAAAGGCAGGAATAGACCGCGGTTCATGCCACAATCGCGGCCAAAAGTCTATTTAAAAAAAAAACGTGGCACTTTCTACCGCGGTTGTGGTAACAACCGCGACATATTCTCCTGCAGTTTTTTTAAATAGGAGGTCTATTTTTGTGATATCCACTACCACAAAAACAGACCTGCATATCAAAACATGTACACATATTCAATTTCAACAGATCAAACACAAATTCAAATGTATTTCAACATCACAAAAGTACAAAGTCTAATAACTAATAACTAAGAACATTTCAACATGTTCAAATGTAATTTAAATCTAGTAACTAAGAACTATTATATAATCTAACTATATACTTTGTAGCAACTTTCCTCATGAATGATAGTGGCTTCTCAGGAACTGGTGTAGTAGTCTTGAATCTTTGCACAAGACAATTGATATTAATTAGTGCATATGAATTCCAAATTATGGAAAAATTAAAATTTGTTAGATTTAAATATTACCGTTTCCCAGCTTCTTGTGATATGAGAACGAATAATATGGGCCATCCAATACATTAAACAGTATCTGCACTTATATGACCCTTTCTTTCTGTTACACTGCAATATATCATCACAGCTGTAAATAGTTAGTGAAAAACATTAAAACAAAACAACTATAAGAAAGTATGGCTTTAACATATGTCAAACCTTGAGAGAAATCCATGCAATCTTTTCTCTGTTAACTATTGATCTCCCAACCATCATCAGACTTGCTGGAATAGAACTATATATATAAAAAAAGAGTTTTAGCATTCATTTATATAAAAAAGAAAGTCCAAACAATATGAATTTCTTACCAATCAACTAATTGTCTGATATTTGTGGGAGGAGGCCTGTGCAATGAGCAGAACCATAAAGCATAGCTCTCGTGCATAGAAATAACAAGAAGGTGCCAATGGCGCTTGAAATTCATAATAACTTAACTATTATATTTTAAAATCACATATGGAACTTTATTATGTTAGCAAAGTTCACTTACCTAGATATATAAGGCAAAAAATATATTTTCTTGCCGCTTGCAAAACTTCTAATGAGATTTGTATTGATCTGATCAAAATCATTTGATTCATGAATGGATTAGGGATCAATGAATCCATAATCATCAGAGCATCCCAAGTTGTTACTGATCCCACACATATACCTAAAATCAAAAATTAACTTTGTTATAAGGATACTTGATATATAAATCAATTTTATATATAAATAATTGCTCATAGACTTACATCGTCCATAGCTGAATAATTGTAATATTCAACTCTTGTGTTCCTGACGCAAGCTCTCTGACATCTTGACTATGAAGGTATAATGGGACCTCAGATTGTCTCCCAAATACATTAGCATCATATTCAACCTCCAAAGGCTTATCTTCAAGGATGTCAGCAAGTAGATGCAATGAACTAAGAGGATCATCCTTAGATAGAGGAATTTTCTCCTGTACTTGCGTCTGTTCTTACATGGAAAAATAAGATAATTAATATAAATAACATGTAAACTTTAAAATTGAAAAGTGTAAAGTAGAATTTCATACCGGGGGGTCAGAACCTAAACCAACCAAATGTTTAGACCAAGCGATAAAAGTCTGGAATGCATGTGCCACAGTGAAAATCTCATCTCTGGGCAGAGGAACTTCGGCATCTGGTACTATCATTTCATCCACTGAGACCTTCACCTCATCCTCTGATAGCTCCATACCATGAACAACAGTCGCTGCCTTGAACACTGTTCCACGAGCTACCAAGACTGTCTCGGTATCGTCTAAAATGTATAGCAGACATGGACTAGCATCGTCCATGTCATCCCCTGGGACGGCTGGTGTGGAACAAATTCCTTTACCGCTTCTCCCTATCAGAGTAAATGTTAGATTATACATAAGATAGAAATAATTGCACATAAATGTTTATGAAGTTTACCTATGGGAGGCACAACATGTTCCTGTTCTTGTACAGGAGATGGCATCGGGCGCATGCCATAGTTCTCAAACTGCTGCTGGAACATGGAGCTGAACTCACTATACAATTAATCTCTGATCTCTATCCTGAGCTCTGATCTGAGCTGTGTGGTGAGCTGTGCCCTAATCTCCTCCATAAGGTCTGCTCGAAGCTTTTTTGAGATCTCTTGTGTCATCCTTTCTTGTTGTTCTTCACTGTATGCATATGAAGTCTGACGAGAAGAGCTCCCAAAATAATCTCGAATTCCTACTCCAGTCCTAGCAGCACGTACACGTCCAGGGTGCTCAGGTCGTCCAATCGCAGCAGTAAGAATATCCTGGCGACCCTCTAGAGTGAATTGACCTTGGGAGCTCTGCTCAACCAAGGAGTCCTGTAACATTACAAAACACCATTATTCTTTAAAAAGTTCAATGTAGTATGTAAAATGAAATTCTTAATAATTTAGGAACAATGATAACTTACAATTCTTTCAGAAATTTCCCGTACAATGTCAGAAGAGTAGGTGCCTGATGGTCTCATACGAGCCAACTTCCATTTTTCATGTCGAGAAGGTGGAGAAGGAGGTTGAGGGGGGCTACCACCCTGAGATGGTGGTCTAGCATCTGCCTTTTGCTTGAGGATTTTCTCCTCAAGCTTCCTATACCCACCACGAGATAATAGGTGGGGGTTTTTGTTATGAGCACTTGTTCCTTGTGCTTTGCTTCTAATTGCCTGTCACATATGTTTAATTAATTAGTTCATATGATATATATTTGTTAATGAGGAATTCAATAATATCAACTATACTAACTTGCCATTCCTCTGACATCCGACTCTCTACAAAGAGCCGCCAAGTCTCCTCATCAATGGACTTATATGTACTACATGGAGACTTATTTTTATGCTTTCAGAAAATATATCTTGATGTCAACTTACTTTTAAAGTTTTTGAAGTTTTCAGCAACAGTTGACAAACACTTATTTCTAAGTGTTGCGACATTTGGAATGTCAAATGTCAGCTGAAATAAACATAATAAAGTTGTATCAGTACAAAATTATCAATATAAACAAACTGTAATTCAAATGATATTAACTAACTTACCAATATATTGTTCCATATAATGTTCTGATCAACCTCGGACACATGGTCAAAAGATTGAGTCAGAATACTAATCTTGTCACGTGCCACTACTCCAAGGTATGATCGGAAGTCATCAGCATTGGGGCCAGTTGCCACACCCGTGATCACGTTCACATTCACTGGAGTTCTTTCACCACTATTCTTTCTGATCAAAAGTTGTTTCATCCTGGTTGGTCCTCTAGTGGATCTGGTAGGGGGAGCCTCATCCCTTGAAGAATGTGGATGATCAACCATTTATCTGTCAAAATAAATAACAACATGAAATATTAATAAAAGACGTATGTAATATCATATAATTTAACAAAACATGTAATAGTAATCATAGGAAATATATAAAAATAAAAGTTATGTGATATTAATAAAATACTTATACAGAAATTGGAAATTCATACATAAAGATATGGATTCATCATATGTATATTCCCTCATCATGATCTGACCGAATTGCATGTACATCGTCGTCAACTAGAGATTGGTCATCCAAATTTGTTGTAGTTTGAAATGAATGGTTGTCAGCAATATGAATATTAATTAGATTATCTTCGTTAACTTCAATTTGTTTTTTGCCTTGAAGAGCGACATACCAATGGTCAGACGCAGGATCTTTGACATAAAAAACCTGAGATGCTTGATGTACCATGATAAACGGTTCGTCTCGGTAACCCACCTTTCGAAAATCAACCAGTGTCATACCCGATTCATCTATTTTCACACCACTCTTATTGTCAAACCACTTACATTTGAACAATGGAACAAAAAACTGGGTGTAATCAACCTCCCATATCTCTTATATTATACCATAATATCTCATTGATCCAAGTACAAGAGATTGATCTTTTGATGTGGAAAATTGAAGCGACTCAGCTTCTAAACTGACTCCACTATTTTGTACTGTGCTTTTATCATCCAAAGTTTTCGTATAAAATGTGCAATTATTGACTTCATAACCTGTACAACACACGACATCAAACTTTAAACCATTTGCAAGCCACAATAAATTTTGAGAAGAATGTGGCTCTTTGTCAATTTCAGATTTGGACCAAGACATAAATGTTTTGTTATGCTCCATCAACTACCATTTCTCTGATTGTCTTGGATTTTTATTCTTAACAATGGCTTTGTGTGCTTCCAAAAAAGGGATCACCTCATCTGTGTTGTTCAATATATAAAGATGCGCTTGCAAAAATTCTTCGCGATCTTTTGTCACCACATGCACACCTCAGATGCTTTTACTTGTAGCAAATTTATTCAACCATGATGTGCGAGGAACTCCTATTGGATTCGTTGATGTCATGTAATCTGAACAAAACTCGATACTTTCTTTAGCAATATACCTTTCAATCATTGAACCTTCAAGACGATATTGGTTTTTAACGTACCCTTTCAAAATCTTCATATAACGCTCAATAGGATACATCCATCTTAAGTATACCAGTCCGCACATCTTGATTTATCTAACCAAATGAACAAGTAAATGTACCATGATGTCAAAAAAAGATGGAGGGAAAAACATCTCTAGTTGACACAAGATGATAACAATCTCGGCTTGAAGTTCATCTAACTTTGTCAGATCAATGACTTTACTACATATTGACGAAAAAAATGAACTCAACTTGTTTATGGCCTGGCTAACATTTTTTGGCAAATTTCCACGAATAGCCATCGATAACAATTGTTGCATTAAGACGTGGCAATCGTGAGACTTCATGCGAACAAGCTTTAAGTCCTGCATCGACAGTAAACTCTTCATATTTGAAGAGTATCCTTGTGGTACTTTGATACTCTTTAAACAAAGGCAAAAACTCATCTTCTCTTGTTTAGACATTGTGTAACATGCAGGGGGCAAATAAGTACGTTTACCAATCTCCTTGGGTGCCAACTCTTCTCGGATATTCATGTCAACCAAATCCAAACAAGCATTCACTCCATCTTTTGTCTTTCCCTAAATGTTGAGTAGTGTACCAATCAAGACATCTATGCAATGTCGAACATCTAACTTTGACCAATATGGAAGATCAAAGAATATTGATTTCTTCTTCCAAGGGGTCGTTACAGATGACTTCTTGGATGTTTTCCCAAATACATGATGTATTTTATTAACTTTTTCAAGAATTTGAAGGCTAGTAAGTGGATTTGGTGCTTTGTCCCTCTCTTGATATCCATTGAATGCTTTTTTTAACCTTCGATATGGATGATTATGTTTTAGAAATCTCTAATGACGCAGATACATTGTCTTTCTTCCGTGTTTCAATTGATGAGCTGCAGTGTTTTCTTCACAGATAGGACATGCTTTATGACCCTTGACACTGTATCCTGACAAATTACCATAAGCTGGAAAGTCATTAATGGTGCAAAATAACATTGCACGCATCGCAAAAGTCTCAGAAGCGAATGCATCAAATATTTCAACCCCATCAACCCACAAAAACTTCAAGTCTTCAACTAGTGGGCTTAGATAAACATCTATGTCATTTCCAGGCTGCTTTGGACCAGATATCATCATAGACAACATCATGTACTTCCTCTTCATGCACAATGCAGGAGATAAGTTGTAAATTATCAATATAACTGACCAACAACTGTGATTGGTACTCAGATTACCAAATGGGTTCATTCCATCAGTGGCTAAACCAAGCCTAAGATTTCTACACTCTTTACCAAATTGGGGGACTTGTTGATCAATATTTTTCCATTGCTTTGAATCAGCTGGATGACGAAGCAGCCCGTCAATTTTTCTCTCATCTGCATGCCATCTAAGGTTTTTAGCATCTTTGGGATTCGCAAACAAACGCTTAAGTCTGAGCACTATTGGAAGGTACCAAACTACTTTCAAAGCAGATCCATTTTTTTCTATCTGACCATTATCTTCACTATTGTTTTTTGACTTGTATCGTGATAAGACACATTTTGGGCACTTAGTCAAAAATTCAAAATCTTTTCTATATAAAATGCAGTCATTGGGACAGACATGTATCCTTTTATACTCCATACCCATTGGACAAAGAATTTTCTTCGCATCATAATTACGAGTGGGTAGCGAATTTCCGTTTGGCAACATTTCATTCAACAACGTCAACAATTCTCTAAAACTCTTATCAGTCCATCCATTGCTTGCCTTCAAATTCATGAGCCTTAACACCGCTGACAAACATGTGAACTTAGTTGAACCGACATACAAAGGTGTTTCCGCATCAGTGAACATCGTCTCATACACATGAGCTTGACAAAATTTTCTGCGCCAACATCGCGGATCATGTCCTCTAATTTGTCTTCATCTGGTCGATCTTCTTCCATGGTGGAATCAGTAACATTTTCAGTTTGCGAGTCAGTCGGAAAGTGTATTTCTTCGCCGTGCCATATCCATGTTGTATAGCATCTTAGGAAACCATCACAGATAAGATGTTCTCTAATTTGAGTTGCGTTCAACTTTCTCCCATTCAAACAGTTCATACAAGGACATCTAAACTTCACTTCATCGTCACTTCTCCCCTCAATACGTTGCGCAAATTGTATAAATTTCTCTACACCTCTCTCGTACTCAGCACTAATACGTGGTAAATTAATCCAATTTCGATCCATTCCTAAATTTTACAAAATTACAATTATACAATTTTCTATGTAAAATTATCAATTTAATCAATTCAGTCATACAATCATACAATTAATAATCATTCAAATGATCAGTTCAAACATTCAATCACACATAATAACATATGAGAATTATCACAGTTCGTCTATGAGAATCATTCAATCACATAATTTTGATTCTACAATAAATCTACTAAAAAAAGTTCATAGCATATTATTAAAATTAAATAAATTTGCTGATAAAAAAAAAAAACTTAAATAAAAGCTAACATACTTTGACTCTTAATGAACGACCAAAACCTCAGCAAATTCGACAAAAACGATCAAAGCCACAACAAGATATGCATCAAGAAACGAAATCAAACATAGAGGCTTAATGGAAAACTTGACGAGGGCATAAAGGAAGTACCTGGAATGGGCACGACAGACACGAAATGGCACGATAGAGGAATGGCGCGGCGGTTTCAGACGGCGCGACGGAGAAAACGAAAGCTCCTGGGTTTCAGCGGCGACGGACTTGACGGAAGATGCACTGTTGATCGGAGAAGAAGAGAAGGCTCGTTGGTTTCAGCGGCGAACTTGACGAAACGATGATCGGAGAAGAAGAGCACTGATCGGGAAAGCTCTCTGCGTTTCAGAAATTTCGCGTGGGGAAGAAAATTGTTCCAACTTTTTTTTAACCTATTTAAAGGTTACTACTGCGGTTTGAAAAGAAACCGCTGTCATATAGGGGAATCGGCCGCGATTGACTGTATAACTGCGGCCTATTCTGCTGAAAAAAATAATTCAAAATGGCAGTTTTGAAATTTTTTTCAACTTATATGTCGCGGTTCAGCGTCTAACCGCGACCTAATCCTTGAAAAATTTAAAAATTATTCAGATAAGGGAATAGGCCGCAGTTCCCCCTCACAACCGCGGCTTATTCCATAACGTTCCGAATCCCCCTGCTGGCTCACAACTGCCTTTTGGGGAATGTCAGAAGTGGCAGAGGGAATAGGCCGCGGTTCCCAGAACAACCGCTCCCTATTCCTCACTGCAACTTCTGAAATTCCCCCCTGGTCAGCTACCGTAATAAATTGACAGGGGAATATGCCGCGGTTGCTCTGAGAACCGCAGCCTATTCCCCCTGCTACCCTTTGACATTCCCCAAATGGTAGTTGGGAAGGCAGTTGCAGTACGGAATGGGCCGCGGTTCTGCGTAGAACCGCGGCCTATTCCCCAGCAAATTATTCTTCTTCTGACGTGGCGTCAAAGGCTTAAAGTTGACTGATGAATAGGCCGTGGTTGTCCTGTGAACCGCGGCCTATAAGTTAGATTTATTTTCAAAATTGCCACCGCGTAACATTATGCTGCTGTTCCTAATGAACCGTGGCATAATGTGCGCTGTGAAAACCCTAATTTTTACTAGTGTATTTGAGATTTTCTAAAGCTTTTTATTTTTTGAAAACAAATTTTCAACTTGTCTTTTTGACTCAATTAGCTTCCTCCCTAGGTTTCTATTTTGTAGACTCAAAGAATTTACATTACATCGTCCTTAGACGTTGTCAAGTTCGTTTTTAAAGCTTCATTTTCTTTAGAACATTTTTTATATTGCTTTCTTAAACTTTTGAAAGCATCTGACAATTTTGAAAAGTTCAACAACAACTCATTATATGTTTGAATCACTGAGTTTAGTTAAGAAAAGTCTACCCCTTCATTAGATTCGTTTGACAAATATTCAATGTTGTCTGCCAGGAGGCACACATTTGCTTCTTCTTCTTCTTCCTCTTCATTGAACTCGGATGAGTCTAAGTCTTCCTAAGTACTCTTGAGTACCTTTTTTTTTCTCTCGTTTGGGGAATACTATTTTCTTTTTTTACTTTTCTAAGTGAGGGCACTCAGACCTGAAGTGTCCCGGTTTCTTGTAATCATAACATACCATTGACTCTTCCTTTCGTTTATCTTTCTAATAAGTTTAGAGGTTGACCCAATGCATCTGTCTCTGATAGGAGTATTCTTCTTTTTCCTTCAAATTAAGTGGATCTTCCTAGAGATTAACGATATTTCATCTTTTTCTTTTTCTTCTTCTTCTTCTTCCATGAAGTCCTCTTCAACATTTTACTCCTTAGAAGGTTCTTCTGCTTTGAAAGCCTTGCTAGGATTTCTTCTTAACGGTCTTTGGGCTTTCAGGGTAATGCTTTTCTCCTTCCTCAACATTTTGTCTTATTGTAATTCTAGCTCATGCACTTTTAGAATGCCAATGATCTCATCGAGGCTTAAGCCATCAAGATTCTTGGAGGTTCTTAGGGTTGTCACCAACGGTTCCCACTGTTTAAAGAGGTTGCATAAGCTTTTATTAATATGATCAAAATTGTCATATGACTTACCTAATGAGGCTTTGAATAGAGTTTAGAATTTTTTAACAAATAAGTGTTAGACACTATTGTAGGGGTTAGACATTCTACAAGTAGTATTGAGCACTTAAAAGATTTTTGTAAGTGTTTATAAAACTTTTTAAAGAGAGAGCAAGGAGAAGACAAACTTTTATACTGGTTCACTCCAAACTGAACTACGTCCAGTTCCCTTAAGAACTCTTAAGGGGTTTGTAATCTTTAAGAGATTACAAACGAGTTTGACAACTCTTGGTTTTACAAACTAACACAACTGGTTAAGCGAATTTTACTTCTCCTGGTTTACACTAGTCCAATTGACTAGATCATTTAACTCCACCGAGTTAAACCAAAAAGTATTTTAATTCACTTCAGAATACACAAAACAACAT
Source organism: Vigna reflexopilosa (assembly GCA_027742785.1). Lineage (NCBI taxonomy): Eukaryota > Viridiplantae > Streptophyta > Magnoliopsida > Fabales > Fabaceae > Vigna > Vigna reflexopilosa. The sequence continues at coordinate 14,338,168 of CM050911.1, read as the reverse complement.
AATGTTTTCGAAATAAAAGAACAGATAATTACTCTCTTAGAAAGAATATATTTTTCAATACAAAGAAGATATGAAAACTTGTAATAAAATTTTTCTTTTTCAAAGATAAAGTGTAGACGATGTAAGCAAGGGAGAATGTTGAAAGCATAAGAGCAATAATAAATCTTAGTTCTTTTTTTTCTTCTCTTCATGCAATCCTCTGTATGTAGAGTTCTTCGAAAAAGATCCATTATTTAGATCATTGAATTTATCATAGTTGTGTAGCCTTTGGGTACGAGGTCAGATATTATGTTACTTCTTCTAGAGATAATTGTGTTACTTGTATGAATGCGTCAGATAGAAGGAATTAGGGAAACATGCTCATAATATCTTTCTATTTCTTAATGTTTTGATCCGACGGATAACTTTTAAATAAAGCTATCTAGAGTACAACATAACATACAATAAAGTAATCGTACTTGCATTAAAAGCATTAAACGTTCTTAAACATTTAGGCATGTTAAATGTACTAGCGTTTAGACATAGTCTATTTGAATAATGTTTAACATTTAGGATAACATTCACACATACAACGTTTAGTGCATTTATCATAGACACTTCATTTGGTAGACTACTGTAACGTTAAACAATTATGTTAAACTTCAAAATAATGTTTGCTTAAACAATTAAAACATCATTTTGATAATTAAATATTTTAATATATAAATTATATATTAATTTTTATTATGATTTTTTCTGGAGATAATATTAATTTCATTCTTATACAATTGAAATAATAGTTTTCAGTTTTTATTTGTTTTTAAATTTATAGTTAGAGGACAAAAGAAAAAACAACAATGACTTTAACTTCCAGGAAAAAAAATTAAAGATTCTTTTTACAAAGATCATATTAAGAAGTCCTTATTCAAAAAGATAAAAATTATATATATATATATATATATATATATATATATATATATATATTAAAAATCTATAGAAGATATTATTTTGAAGAGAAAAAAAAAACAAATTCTCTCATTCAAGAATAAGATAAATGTTAGTAAATCTTTTATGATATTGGTTAAAAATTAAAAAAAAAATAGTATGTAAATAAAACGTCTTCAATAATTTTTATTATATTTCTATATGATAAGCAGTAGTTTTGTTTTTAATTTCTTGACCAGCATTATTAGGCATTGGTTAATAAGATCTGAAATAAAAACATACCTGAATCAAATTTTTATAAACTTGTTTACTTTTAATTTCTACTTTTTGGTTCTTCACTAGGGTCAAACAAAAGGTTAATATGAAACTATTCATGTACAGATAGACTGGGGTGCTTTTTTTAGACGCCTTCTAGACGCTTTTTCTCTTTTGAAAAAAATGTTTCTTAGATGTTGTTGGAGAAATTGGACTTTCAGCTTTTATTAACCAGTTACTTATTACAGAAAGTGTTCAATATTTACTAAATATTTTAATTTTTTGTAAACAGATATTGCTTTTCTAATTTTATACACTACATATTTTTACTAATTATTTTTTATTTTAAATTAATGTTCTAAAAGAACCGTTTAATAATTCTAAAAATTCATTCCTCATATTTTTTTAAATAAATATAGTTTTTACTATCAATTTTTCTATAGCTTTGTTAATCTAATTTTTAGTACGCATTTACAAATGATGTCATGATTTTTTAAGCAGTCATATATGATTTTGATGGTTCGATAGAAATTTCATTATTTAAAAACAAATTCATCATTAATATTTATAATTTTTTACGTAATTATTTCATTAAATATATAAATGATTAAGTAATGTATCAAATTACAATAAAGCTTAAAATCATTATTTCAAAAAATTTTAAGATAAAAATCAATTTAGTTTTTTTATTTATAATTATTCCTAAATCAAATTTATGATTCAAAATTATTTATTATAAATCTAAACATTTGTTTATTTAAAGCGCAAAGTAAAATAAGATTTATTTAATATAACAAAATTATTCATTTAGTACACATGCGTCGCCATGGTTGAACGTAATGTGTCTGCCATTTAACCTTTTTATTAATTTTTTTTTGGAGGAAACTTCTTCTTTGAATTTGAATGATTCAAGGTCACAGCACTTGACAAACAAATAAAATCAATCTTATTTAATATTAAATAAAGAAAAATAGATTGAAATATATTTCACAGATTATACAAGAGGAAGAAATGTTAGAAAATACACAATTACTGAAATAGGGGAAAGACAGACAGCATGAAAGATGGAAAATAAAATCACAATTTTTGATATTTCTGAAGTATTTAAAAACATAAAGATTTAGGTTGTTTAAAAGAAATATCATCTCATGACTTATGACTTAAGATTAAACTACTTCATAAAGAAGTTGCTTAAAAGAAAGGATTTTGATTTAAGAGTTTAAAGAATGATCTGAGACCATAATCTATATTAAACTAATGAGTTGGTTCAAACAGTGAGTGCTATTGCTTCCTTATAAATACATGTCATTCCTCTCCCTAAGAACCACACACAACACAACAGAACACAGTACAACAACAAACATCTTCTTCAATCTCATTTCGAATATTGATCATATGGCTGTTTTCACATTCGAGGATCAAACCACTTCTCCCGTGGCTCCTTCTACCCTTTACAAGGCTCTTGTCAAAGACGCCGACAACATCGTCTCAAAGGCGGTTGATTCCTTCAAGAGTGTTGAAATCGTTGAGGGCAACGGTGGCCCCGGAACCATCAAGAAGATCTCTTTTCTTGAGGGTACTGTCTTCGTTCATTTTCTTTACATTTTCTGTTATAAAATTAAGTGATTAATGTGAATTTGGTAAACGAATGAGCAGATGGAGAGACAAAGTTTGTGTTGCACAAAATAGAAGGAATAGACGAGGCTAACTTGGGATACAGCTACAGCATAGTTGGAGGTGCTGCTTTGCCAAACACTGCAGAAAAGATTACCATCGACACCATACTCAGTGATGGCCCTAACGGAGGCTCAGTCGTAAAGCTGAGCTTAAAGTATCACAGCAAAGGAGATGCTCCACCCAATGAAGATGAGCTCAAAGCTGGTAAAGCCAAGAGTGATGCTCTTTTCAAAGTCATTGAGGCTTACCTTTTGGCAAATGCTTGAATTCATCTAAGTTATCAGCAAGGACCTTATGATATTACGTACTGAGTTTTCTTGTGTGGAGTGTATGCTTTAAGTTAAGTTTGTTTATAATGTAAGAGTCTTTTTCATATTTGCTTTGGCCTCTGACAGCGAGAGCTGATATCTTTGTATATCTCTCTTCATCCATAAATTATAATAAAGGAATGCATATTTGCATATAAGTTTGAACTTGTTGTTTGTCTTAAAGAATGAATTGGATGAGAAGAAAGTTGATACATTTGATTTTGTAAATGAAAAAACAAATTTAACTAAATTATGCCTTGGCTGCAATGAAGCAATGCATGTAACTTCCAAGCATTCTAAGAAACTTTGCAATTCGTTTTGAACAAAACTTCTCTCTAATGCAAGAAAGCCTACAACCAGCAGTGTAGAAAGTATTTTACTTATTTACATTCTTCTTTCCATTTTTCTTTACCTCGTTCCCATCATTCACGTCCAACGCTTAGTTGAATTTGTAAATGTACACCAAAGTTCATGTGTGTTTGTAAACTGTGATTTTATTATTATACAAATAAAATTTGGTGATGAGTGAAACATTGTGAAAGACATCCTCTAATAAATTGCTCTAAAGAAATACCGCATAGTCCATGTGCGTCACTTCCTTCGCAGCATCGTTGTTTGGTGTAATGAAGCAGTTTCCTGACTCAGAATCGTTGGCTCAGAATGCACCACTAATTGCGTACATCATCCAGTGAGTGTAATCGTTGTTGAACACACGGAAGAAACCCCATTTGCATTAGGGCATTCTCTTGATCAAACCCTGCCTGAAATGGTTGAATGCTACTGTCACTTGCATTATCTTGTCTCTGGAGAAGGTGTCGCTCACTCCGAATAACATCACCTAACAACCAAACTATAATAAATGAATAAAGGTGGAGAGTAAAAAGAGAGAATAAGAAGAATATGATGCCTATGTTCACGATTGGAAAGAAGAAGATTACTTCACCGGCTCTCAGACGTTCGAAATCCCAAGAGATGCCCCACCAAGCTGTAACAATGCCGGCGAGAAGGAGTGATTGAGAAAGAATGCGTTCAAGAAGATATCAAAAACGAGAACAAATATTTTGACAACCTATGTGTTTATAAATAAAATAAAAATAAAAAATTATTATTTATAGAAAATTTTTATTTTTATTACAAAAATATCACATTTACGTTATATATGGGTTATAATTAGAATTGATATAGAAATTTTTCTTTTTTAGTACAAAAATGTCATTAGATATGATTTCTATACTTGTTAACCAGTATAATTTTCTTTTTAATTTATTACAAAAAGATCATTACACCCATTGGTTATAATTACAACTTGTATAAAAAATGTTATCTTATTTACAGTTCCGTCATCATGTTACTCATTATAGTGGATGGATTGTGTTAGCAAAATCATGAAGATAAAAGTTTTGATGATGTCTAAATCATGTCTTAAGTGCTCAAGTTACAAGAAAGACATTCATGAAAACTTGTTTTATGTGTTAAAACTTTTGTAATAAGTAGAGTTATGTATAGGTCTCTATATGTTGTTTGATTCCATGTATTGTTTGCTTTGAAATTTGTTTTGAAGTATCGATTAGCTACTTAAGAGAATCGATTATCACACAGAGGTTTTCAAAGATTGCTAAAAACTCATTTTATCTCTGGAATAATCGATTACTAGTCCATGATAATCGATTATTCATATCCATAATCGATTATGACTTACCATAATCGATTATCACGACTAGCCGTTGGAGTTTTTAGACATGTTTTTTGTCGTTGTGCATTCATTAAATGCATAATCGATTACCATAAGTGGATAATCGATCATCACGTGAGAAAAAGCTGATAACAAATTTTTGAAGGTGTCCTTGAGTTAGATATCTATATATTGGTTTTAGAATCTCATTCTAAAACACGAAAACTTATTTGATTGCTTTTGAGTTGTGATAAATGTGATTTAGGGTTTGTATAACCCTTTTGCTGTGACTTTGAGAACTTGATGTTAACTTAGAGCGAGAACTTTCACTAGGATTGTGATTGAGTATTTTTGTTGTTGTTGCTAAGTGAAGTCTGTCATCCTTTGTGAAGATTCAAAGGAAGTGTTCCTCTTTTGTGAAGCGAGACCTTTGTTGTTTACTAGTGAAAAATATGCTTTCTGAAAAGTCAGAACGTAAATTTTTATGAAATCTATTGATAGTGAGATTTAGGAAATTGTCACAAATGATCCTTTTATTCCTATTATTTTTATTAACAATTTATGAACTAAAACCCCGTGACCAATCACTAGTAAAAAAATATCTTTTTAACACGTTATATAGATCTCAATTTTATTAAAATCGAAACATATAAAAATACCATGATATTTTCGTAGTTTTAAAGAAATTATATGTATCGATTTAAAAGAAACCAAAGTACAAGATATCTATTACCTCGGTTAAGAAAAAATCGAAGTTTTGCCGGGTACCCTTTACTCCTCTGCAAATCAGTTGAGAAACTGATAAACTTTTTGAAAAACACATACTGCCTCGGTTAAAATCAAAACTGAGGCGTAAACACCAGGCTATTGCATCGGTTTGGCGCCAATAGATTCATATAGTAATAAAATAATATTAAACGGACAATAATGATGGGATAGGTACGTAAAATGACACAGAATGATGGGATAGGGAAACTGAGACACTGAATGAACATGGAAATGTAGTATATATTTGTCTCTATAAATAATTCTTATTCGAGTTTTTTTTTTAATTTTAATTTAAATAATTTGTTGTTTTAAAAGTTAAAGAATATTGTTTATTCTACCATGTGGTGTTTTTAATAATGATATCAAGCGAACGATATTATATAACGAAGAAAAATTACAATATTTAACAGTTTTGAAAAAATATATACAATTTTGATCTTATTCTTATTCTTCTCAGTTTTCAAATTTTAAAAGACTTGTTGATCTAATCCCCAACTTTTTGTTTTATTTCTTTTATTTTAATGAAAGAAAATATCATATATTCATTTCATGTATGACAAAAATAATAAAAATAAAAAATAAACATATATAAAATTGATTATTAAATAAAAGTTAAAGATTATATAAATTATTAAAAAAAAATAAAAAGCAAAAAAATATTAATTAACACATATTTTTTAATAGATGAAAACATTGAATGTGAAAAAGTGATAAAAGAAACCTCCCAGTGACCTAATTAAGGGTTCAGTTTTTTTTTTCTTTCATAGGGTGATGATCTCCTCTTTCCCTTGAACGCGCTAGTTAGAGCGGAAGCTTCTTTCCTTTCCTTTCTTAACTGATGATAACTTTTTACAGGATCTTTATATGTAAGAATGCTCATGAGATGTGGAAGATACTAAGAATCACTCACGAAGGCACGAATGAAGTGAGAAAAGCAAGAAGGAATACCTTAATTCAAGAATACGAAATGTTCCGCATGAAGCAGGGAGAAACAATCATTGATGTTCAAAAGCGCTTCACTCATATTGTGAATCATCTTATTGGGTTAAGTAAGTCTTTTGAAAATGATGAGTTAAATATCAAAATTTTTAAATTTTTAACAGGACTTGGCACCCTAAGATGACTACAATAAGTGAGTCACAAAATCTCAACATCATGTCTATGACGACATTATTCGATAGGTTGAGAAAACGTGAATTTGATCTCAGAAGATTAAATAAGGATGAAGAAAAAGGTAAGAAAAATACGTTAGCCTTCAAATCCGAGATTGATAAAGGAAAGAATGCTAAAAAAAGATGAGAACTCTTATGAAGATGAAGAAAATATGGTTCTCATCATCAAAAAGCTAAGTAAGTTCATGAAGTCCAAACAAAAGAGAAGATTCAAAAGCAGGAGGAAGGAAAATCAAGAATCCTCCTCAAACTACCGTTGCTATGGTTGCAGAGTAAAAGGACATATGAAATCTAATTGCCCAAATTCAAAGAAGGGTGAAGAAAGAAATACAAAGAAGTTCTTCAAGAAAAATAAAGTTTACATTGCTTGGGATAATGATAATGAATCAACATCAAGTTCAAGTGATTCTAATGAGCAAGCTAATATTTGTTTAATGGCACACGACAATATATCTAAAAGTCAAATAAGTTCCTCTAGCGATTATGAAGATTCTAATTATACTCATAATGAATTGCTTGATACTTACAAAGAATTATTATTTTTATATGAAAAATTAGATATTGCCCACAAGAAATTGAAAAAGAATTTTAAAGAATTAAATCTAAAATTTGAAAATATTCTTGAAGAAAATAAGAATTTAAAAGATAAAATTTTATATTATGAAAAAAGAAAATATAAATGAATTTATTTTCATACATAAATAAAATGGTTGTCAAAAATAAGTATGTTCCTCACTATAATTATAAAAATAAAAATGAAAGAACTTGTAGAAATTGGGTAGAAGAAGGAACTACTTATAGAAATCCAAATATTTTTACTTGTTTCTATTTCATGAAAAAGGGTTATATATTAAATACATGTAAAATAAAACATTATGGTGTTCCTTACGGAAGTTTTACTTGGGTTATAAAATAATTCAAAATATTTTTCTATCTAACCCAAAGGACCCATACAAAATTGTTAGGTACAAAAATAACTTGTTCTTTTTATTTTGCAGATTAGTTCAAAATCCAGGAAGTTCATGTGGTATCTTGATAGTAGTTGTTCAAGAGACATGACAAGAGATAAAACGAAATTTACAAACTTTCGGAAGAAGGAACAAGGTTATGTTACATATGGTGATAATAACAAGGGAAAGTTCCTTGGTATAGGAGATATTGGAAGTGAAAACACCTTGATGATAAAGGATGTACTGTTTGTAGAAAGATTAAAGCACAATATACCCAGTATAAGCCAACTATGTGATAAAGGTCTCAATGTAACCTTTGAACAAAATTATTGCACTGTCTATGAAAAAGATTCTTCTGAAATTGCTTTGAAAGATATTAGACATATAAATATTTATTTAATTGATTTATAAAATGCATCTAATAAAAATATTTCATGTTTAATAGTAAAAGAAGAAAATCCATGGTTGTGGCATAAGAGAGCTGCTCATATTCATATGCAACAATTGAATAAGTTTATATCTAAAGATTTAATAATTGGTCTACCAAAATTAAAATTTGTAAAGGACAAATTATGTGTTGCATGTCAAAAGGGTAACAAATTAAATCATCTTTTCATTCGAAAAATATTGTTTCTACGAAAAACCCTTAGAACTCTTGCATATGGATTTATTTGGTCCTTCAAGGATAAAAAGTTTTGGGGAGAAATTATTATGCTTTAGTTATAGTAGATTATTAGTCAATGTATGTATACATGAACATTCTTTATTATAAGTGAAAATTTCAAAGTATTTAAAAAGTTTGCTAAACAAGTTCAAAATGAAAGAGTTAAAAATAAAATTTATTCGAAGTGATCATGGAGGGGAAGAAAATGAAATTTTTCATAAATTTTCTATGCCTAGAACTCTAACAAAATGTAGTAGAAAGAAAGAATAGATCTTTAGAAGAATTGCCTATAACTTCATTGAATGAATAAAAAATTCTAAAACATTTTTGGACTGATGCTATGAGTACTGCATGTTATGTTTTAAATAGAATGCTTATTAGACTTATTTCAAAATGTACTCATTTAAAAATATTTGGATGTAAATGTTTTGTTTTGAATAATGGAAAGCAAAATTTGGGAAGATTTGATTTTAAATCCAATGAAGCTATATTTCAAGGATATTCTCTTACAAGCAAAGCTTATAAAGTTTTTAATCGAAAGCATTTGAAATAGAAGAATCTATACATGTTGTCTTTGATGAAAACTCTCTTCAGTTCAAAAATTCAGATGCAAGTGAAGAAGAAGACTTGCAATAAACAGTAGACAAAAAGACAAATAATCCTCGACTTGAAGATTTAACAAAGACATGGCAATAACCCCGAGGATTATCACTAAACAATGTTATTGTAGATTTCTCAAAAGGGGTAAGTACTCGAAGAAACTTAGCAAATTCTTGCATAACTGTGGCTTTTGTTTCATAGTTTGAACCTAAGAACGTGAATGAAGATCTTCAAGGCGATCAATGGTGTATAATAATGCAAGAAGAACTCAACCAATTTGAAAGGAATCAAGTGTGGGAATTAATACCTACAATAGACATTCATCAAGTGGTAGAAACAAAATGGGTGTGTTAGAAACAAATTGGATGAAGATAGAAACATAACCAAGAACAAAGCTAGGCTTGTTGCATAAGGCTACAGTCAAGAAGAAGGTATTGATTATGATGAAACATATGCTCCTATTGACAGGTTAGAGGCAATGCGCCTATTTCTTGCTTATGCATCTATTATGAGATTTCAACTATATCACATCTTTAAATTAAAGAAAACTCTTTATGGAAACAAACACCTAGATCTTGGTATGAAAGACTTAACGTTTTTCTGTTAGAAAATATATTTAATCAAGGTAAAGTTGATTCCACTTTATTCATTAAAAGAGTAGGAAAACATATTCTACTTACATAGGTATATGTTGATGATATTATATTTGGATCAATTAATAAATCTCTTTGCAAGGATCTTGCTAAGACTATGCAGGGTGAATTTAAGATGTTAGTAAGGGGAGAGTTGACATTCTTCCTTGGTTTGAAATTCAAACAAACGAAAGAAGATACGTTTCTTTCTCAAACTAAATATTGTAAAGAAATCCTAAAGAAGTTCGAAATGGACAAAGCTAAGGAGGCATAAACTCCTATGGCAACGACATGTTATCTTGACAAGGATGAATACCAAACTCTATATAGAGGCATGACAAGGTCTTTATTATAACTTACTGTTTGTAGGCTAGATATCATGCAAAGTGTTTGTGTATGTGCTAGGTACCAGTCTAGTCCTACAAATACTCTTCTCACCGTAGTTAAGCGTATTTTTAAGTACCTTAAGGGAAATGTGTCCTTTGGTTTGTGGCTGAACCTAGTCTTGTAGGGTTTTCTAATGTTGATTATGGAGGTTGTAAGATAGATAGAAAAAGCACTAGTGGTGCATGTCACCTCTTAGTTTCCTGGCATTCTAAGAAACAAGCCTGTGTAGCCCTTTCCACCACTGAGGCTGAGTACATTCCTGCAAATAACTATTGTGCATAGATTTTGTGGATGAAACATCAATTATAGGACTTTGAAATATACCTTGACCATATTCTTCTCAAGTGTTAATACCAAATATATAGAGATTAGACACCACTTTCTTAGAGACCATGTCCAAAAAGGAGCCTCTAAGATAAAATATGTAGATACCAAACACTAATTAACAGACATTTTCACCAAAGCATTGTCCAATGTTAGATTTTATGAACTTAGAAGAGATTTAAAGATCTTAGAAATCTCTTCAAGATATTATTTGTTGCATTTTCATGGTTTTCAAAAATCCTTATGCAAGATAATCGATTATCCCCTACTAAAAATATAGTCGTTGCAATGGTCATAAACGACTATATTCTACATTTATCAAGCTTTTAGGATGTGGTTAGTATAAATAGGGATCTATAATTGATTAGCATACCATCTTTTGTGCTTTGTATGCATTCTAGCCCATTTGTGTGCATTTTTGCTGTATTTTGTGCTTTTGTATGCATCTTTCCATTCCACCCATACCTTTTCCTTGATCCTACGTTCTAGAATGGCTGATTCTGTTAGAAGAAAGCTTCATAAAAGATGCACTTAGAGAAGCTGCTGAGAAGTGTGAAGCGAGACTTTTTGACCTCTAAAAGATTGAGGAAGGGATGTGAGGAGGGCATGTTTTTCAACCTTTTTGCCACCAAGGATTACTGGTCCAGCTGTGCATTTGTGAACTAGTGAGTAAAGAAACTTATATACTTAAGTTGGTTTCACTTTTCTTTTTTTAAAATAATTGTCGGCCTTTGAGTTTCTAATTTTTCTTGGTGGCTATTGCTTTCCTTTAGTTTATTATTGTTTTGCATTGGATTCTAAGTTTGATGTTATTGTTAAATAATCCTACCTCTTTATATCATTTTATAGAAGTAGATAAGTAATTGATTAACATTGATGATATCATTCAAACAGAAAAGGTCAGGCACTCGAACTTGATGCCTTGTAAGTTATCAGTAAAAAAAAATTGTATGCTTTAATGTGTTTAAACATTTTAGTGTCTAACAAATCGGATTCAGTTGTTATCAGTGAAAAGAAATCTATATTCTTAGCTAATTCTTGTTTATTTTATATAAACATGTTAGTCGGTGATAATTGATCATCTCATGAAATAAATTTTCATTGTTTTCTTACATATTATTTATTTACGTTGTTTTATAAATTAAGTTTTCAAGTGTAGACGAGAATAGATTTATTTTTCTAGAAATGTTTTCCAAGTTGTATGTAATGCTCTTTTAATATTAGTTGCATCAAGTTATTATTTTCTTTTGTATGCATACGTTGTTTCTTATTAAACTCACATTTCATCATATTTGAGGATGGGTTACAATAAATATTTTTAATAATTCATTTCAAGTTGTTTAACTTTTGGATGAAACATCATAAAAAATGTACCTTTAAAATAGATTTTGAATATAACAACATCGCAATCAGATTACAATGGTACGACGAACCGAAAATAAACAAGTTTGAAAAAAAAAATTTGGAAGTCGACACCATAATTTATTATAAAAAACTATGAAAAATCATAAAATAAGACATGGTTTATGAAAACTGAATTTTAAGTTTGGAAATCGTTTATATGTAAGAAATGTATTAGCACCTACCATGCTTGCCCAAAAGCAATGCCTTTAAATAATTTGTACAAAGTTGATGTGGTTTTTCTAAATATTTAATTTTTTCCAAAAATAATACAAGAAACAAAAATATTTTTATTTTATTTTATGGGTTCGACAAAGAATGACATTGCTCCTTTTCTCATTGAGAATGAGAAATCATGGTTACATACCTCTTTTTGATATTTTAGAAATGGGGGAGAAAGCAAAGAATTAAGGACAAGAACGATGGGACGATCATACGAGTGCTCGTATATTTATAAATGTGAAAGCATTTTTATCTTTTATTTTATGATTTATTATTTTTTAAAATAAGAAAATACGTAATAAGAAAATATTTTTTATTTTTTAGAATTGTTTATTAATTTTTTTTAAAGGAAATTTGAAAATAGATATCACGTGATGCGAACAGTTGTCAAACGGGCAACCCGGCTCGACCCGGCTCGACTCACTACATGTTGGTCATTTAGTGAACCAACCTAACCCGGCTCACTTATTAACAAGCTGAAAAAATTCAAACCCGACCTAACCCACATGAGTTGATGGGTTAAACAGGTTGGCTCATTTAATAAGTTTTTTTTAAATAAAAAAAAATTACAATTTTTTTAAAGCAACTCTAAATAATTCAAAATAAAAAAAAAGTATGATAAAAGCGTAATCCAAAAACATGTACAAAAAGTAATAAGTTTTTAATATTGATAATTTTTGTATCACTTATCCATTTATAATATTAAAGTCTATAAATCTATAATATTCTTCTTCTTTATCATCATCTACAACATAATAAAAAAAATGCTAACTAATAATATTGAAACACAAAATAATAAATAATTAAATTAAATTAGGTGGGTTGGTAAGCCAACCTAGCTCGTCACGCGTTCAACCCCGTGAGCCGGGTTGAAAACTAGCCAATATAAAACAAAACCAACTCGGCTCAAACCCGTGGTAGGCTTGGCTCGCGGGTTACATCCCATTTTGACAGCACTAGCGATGGATCAAAGCAATATAAAAAAAAATAAGGAAAGACCTTCTTTTTATGATTTAAAACAAGATATTTGTGAATAGTAAAAATAATGCCCTTAAAAACAATGTGAAAGTTAAGTGTAAAAGAAAAATGTGTACAATATAATATAATACCCAAATCAAAAGAAAAAAAAGTAGAAGTGACATAACTTCCCAACTTTCAGTATTCCAACTATTTCTTCTTTAGTAATTGTTGTTGACAGAGCCCGTTTGATGTGACAACTTATTCTCTTCTATACTTTCCTTCCCTCCCTATTATTTTTGGGTGACTCTCCCTATTTTTTTGTCTTCCTTTTCCTTTGATAGGATGCATATTTATTATATACAGATATTATAATATTATGGTAATCTTGTTTTAATTGTGAATTAATTGGGAATGAACAAAATAGGAAAAAAAATAGTCTTGATTGTAATATATTTCACAAAAAAAACAGTAAATAAAATAATATATAAGACATTGATTATAATTATGGTAAAAATGACGCAACAAATTATAGTATAATACTAAGATATTATTTGTAATTATCATTACAAATATTGCTTATAATTATTGACATAATATTGATTCAAATTATTACCGTATTAAAAATATGCCTTTATCTAAAAATTAATATTTCAAAAATATTTTCTAGCAAAGGGTATGAAAAGCAAAGAGGGGGTGAAAATATGCAGAAAACTCTTGTTCCGGCTAAATTAAAGTTTAAAAATTATATATAATTTAAGGAAATTTATTTTATTTTTTTTCATTCTTTTTTTTATCTACCATTAATTATTATTCTTTTATTTTTTATTAGTTTTTTTTATTGATTTATCTAGACGAAAATTAGGTGTTTACAGATAGTATAGAAATTTAAAGTGTGACGCCATGGACATTATTGGTAAGATCCTTTGTGTTTGGAGTGTAACAGGCTTCACATTATGCATTTTTGGTGGCAAAGCAATAGATTTCTTTATTTCTTTATTTATTCTTTTAACTTAAATATATTTTAGTTTTACTTTCAAACGGGTGAAGCCTTTTACTTTAATTATAGGTGGAAATTCTTAAATCAGGTACATCTCATTAATTATTTGGTCTTGGTTTTTGAATGTGCAGCAACTTTGATATGTTTGAACGTGAATTTTCTGGTTGATGGTTGGCAATGTATGTTCTATGAAACATGGTTTGGGAATAAATCTTGTGTGTCAAGTGTTTATTTTCTCTTGGTGCAGTGGAAGCAATATCAGGTATGTAAATTTGGGTAACATTAAGAAATTATGTATATGTTTAATTGGTGCAAATCATTAAGCTATAGAATCACGTTTTCTTTTTCAAAACTTTGCATATTCTATGTGGTTTGTGATGTTAAGTTTCTGGAAATTTTTGGTTAAAGGAGAATTTACGTTGGAATATAAGTCATTTCTGTTTTAAGTTATTAGCCTTGGTGCAATGGAGATTTTGAGTGGTAAAATTAGTTTATGTTTGAACTGGTTGTTTGGAAAATAAATTCATAGTGTAGTGTTAATTCTGAATTGATTAGAGAGATTTTCTTAGGTTTTAAAATCGTTTGAATGTTTATGGTTATATTTTCTAACAATTTTAGTCAATGATTATTAATGGTCTTGGGGCTGCTTGTTGGTTCTTTATATTTTCTAACAATTTTAGTCAATGATTAGTCAATTTTAGTTTATGTAGAAACTTTAGATATGCAATGGGAGTAATTAAAGAGAGAATATCTATCATTTAATTGAAAGAAACGTGAGGTTTCATAGCCTCTGTACAACGACTGAATATGAAATAGATTCTGAAACAGAATGAAAGAGTGCCACAAATTACGACCACAAATCACGGTACTGTAACTGACTCTCTTAATATTCGGGCTTATTTTAAAACAAAAATATCACTAACTACTTTGACTATCATTCCCTCTCTTAAGCTAATGCCTCTGCATTAAGCTTAGACTTCATCTGCACTAATCATTCCAAGCATTCCACGGAGTTTTACAAATTGGTCCAACCTGAGTGGCTTTGTCATGATATCTGCAATTTGCTCTTTAGAGTTACAGAAACTCAATTTCACAGTACCATTGCTTACCAAATCTCTGAGAAATGGAAACCTCACTTCAATATGTTTGCTTCGACCATGTAAAACAGAATTTTTAGACAATTGGATAGTAGAATTATTGTCACAAAATATTTTTGTGCTTCCTTTTTCAGCAGTTCCAAGTTGCTTCAAAATTCTCCTAAACCAAATGCATTGGCAGGCGCATAACACTGCAGCAATGTATTAAGCTTCTGTGGTTGACAAACTCACAACTGGTTGTTTTTTTGATGTCCATGAAATTGCTCCAGATCCCATAATGAACACATATCCTGAAGTGCTCTTTCGATCATCTAAATCTCCAACATAGTTGCTATCTGTATAAGATTCAAGACCTATATTTTTGCCGCCCTTTTTGTATAGTATTCCAAAATCAGTGGTTCCTTTTATGTACCTTAAGATTCTCTTTGTTGCAAGCCAATGAGATGATTTTGGGTTAGCCATAAATCTACTTATCAAACTTACTCCATAGGTTAGATCTGGTCGAGTAGTTGTGAGATACATCAAACTACCAACCACTTGTTTAAACATAGTGGTATCGACTCCTTCTCCTGCTTCATCCTTTGACAATTGTGTTCCTGGAAAAATGGGGTTCTTCACGGGATTGCTACTTTCCATGCCAAACCTTTTAAGAATTTGTCGAGCATATCTTCTTTTTGACAAATAAATATTCTTGCTTTCTCATGTATAACTTCAATTCCCAAGAAATATTTCATTCGTCCCAAGTTAGACATATCAAATTCCTTCATCATTGAGTTTCTAAAGTTATCACACATAATCTTATTTCCTCCAGTAAAGATGAGATCATCTACATAGATGCTACCAATAAGTGTGTTACCTCCTTCGACTTTGGTAAACAGTGTGTGTTCATTGGAACATTTCTCAAATCCTTCATGCATAAAATATGCTTCAATTTTGTTGTACCAAGCCCTTGGTGCTTGTTTAAGACCATATAACGCCTTTTTAAGTTTGTAAACCTTTTCTTCATTTCCCAATTTGATGAATCCTTCTGGTTGTTCAACAAAGACTTCTTCTTTAAGCTCTCCATGAAGAAAAGCACTTTTCACATCAAGTTGAAATATTTCTCATTCATTTTGAGATGCGAGTGCCATAATTAAGCGTATAGTGTCGAGTCTAGCTACTGGTGCAAATACTTCAGTATAGTCTATTCCATATCACTGTGAATATCCTTTTGCCACCAATCGAGCTTTGTTCTTTTCTATTTCTCCATTTTGGTTGAGCTTGGTTTTGAAAATCCACTTGACTCCAACGTGTTTCACTCCTTTAGGCAGATCTGTTAACTCCCATGTGTTGTTTTTCTCCATAGCATTCATCTCATTCTTCATTGCTTCTTGCCATTTTTTATTTTTGTGAGCTTCTTCAAAAGAATGTGGATCATCTTCACTTTCAGCCATCAGCATCATGAGACTTTCATAATCCAAATCAGTACCTGTTATATAATCTGTCATCCATGTTGGTTCTTTTCTGGTTCTTGTGGCCCTCCCTTGAAATGGACTGTCTTGACCAATATTAGTTTCTTCATTGGTGGGTGATTCGTCTTCTCGTAAGTCTTTGTCACCATCATCATGTGCAACGTCTTCTTCTTGCTCAATATTTGATCTTTGAGGAATGTTTGTTTCCTCTTCATATACTAAGACATCGCTTTTCCTTTCTTCATTTGTGTTACCCAAATTCCAGCTTTTCTCTTCTTCAAACACCACATCTCTGCTTATAATAATTTTCTTGGAAACAGGATCATACAATCTATAGGCTTTTGATTCATCACTGATTCCAAAGAAAACACACATCTTACTCTTATCTTCAAGTTTAGTTTTTCGTTGATCTGGTATATGAACATGAGCCACACACCCGAAAATGCGAAAGTATGCCACCGTAGGCTTCACACCACTCCATGCTTCTTCGGGGGTTTTATTCTCTAAGGTTGATGTTGGACTTCGATTTTGAACATGTACACACCATTTCGCAGCTTCTGGCCAAAATATCTTTGGGACTTGTCTATCTTTTAACACAGCCCTTAAGCCATTCAAGATCGTTCTATTTTTTCTTTCTGCAACTCCGTTTTGTTGAGGAGTATAAGGTGTTGTTAGTTGCCTTCTAATGCCTTGACTTTTGCAGAATTCTTCAAACTCAAGTGAGGTGAACTCACCTCCCCGATCTGTGTGTAAATAGCTAATATGTTTGTCGACCTCCTTTTCAACACGTATTTTAAAATTCTTGAAATGTTGGAATGCTTCAGATTTCTCATGTAAGAGATAAACCCAAGCTTTTCGTGAAAAGTCATCTATAAAGCTTAGGATGTATCTTTTGTTGCTGTTTGACGAAGGCTTTAGAGGACCACAAATGTCAGCATGCACAAGTTGTAGTTTCCTTGATGCTCTCCACATACCTTGCTTTGGGATTGATTGTCGGTATTTTTTTCCAACCAAACAGGTGATGCAGATTTTTGTTGATGACTTCAGAGTTGGTAAACCTGTTACCAAATGCTTCTGTAAAAGAACGTTGAGACCCTTGTGATTAAGATGCCCAAACCGACAATCCCATAGGTGTGTTGCCTTGTCAGTTTCTAACTCTGATTGAAGACACCTGGTTTCTTTCAGAGCTGAGGTGGCAGACAGATAAAACATTCTATTGCCACTCATCTCAGTTTGCATGATTAATCCCCTGTCAGAATGAAAAACTTTACAAGCTCCATTTTGAAATAAGATTGTCAATCTTTTTTCCTGAAGTTTTCCTAAGCTATGCAAATTGTTCTTAAGCTCAGGAACAAAGTAAACATCAAAAATAACTTGAGTAATACCATTAACTTGCATTCTTACATTTCCTTTTCCTACCACCTTCATTTTCATGTTATTTCCCAATTTTACAGTATGGGAAATACCTTCTTCCAAAGTAGAAAACCAACCTTTATTTCCTGTCATGTGGTTGCTGCATCCAGTCCAAGAACCAAACCTCCTTTTGTTCAGTTTGATGCATCTCCATGTGCGACATCAACAATAGTTCCTCTTCTGAATCCATCCCTGCATAGTTTGCTTTTTTCTCTCATTCGGGACATTCGTATTGGAAGTGTCCTAGTTTATGACACTTAAAGAATTCAATGGTCACTTTGTTCAAGATTCGTCTTCCCCGTCCTCTTCATCGTCCACCCCTGAAAGAAGTTCTTCCTCCTCTTCCTTGTCCAAAACTTTCATCTTGAGAAATCTTCAATACTTGTTCCTCCACTGGTGTTCCTGCATCCTTTGTTCATGAACAAGAAGACTTCCATGGAGTTCGTCGAGAGTTAGACTGCTTAAATCGTTCGACTCCTCTATTGAACATACAATATAGTTGTATTTAGGAGTCAATGATTTAAGAATCTTACTGACCACCATACTTTGCTCCATCTTTTCACCAGTCGATTTCATCTTGTTCACCACACTAAGGGTTCTGCCAAGAAAAATATCCACCTTCTCCCCTTCTTTCATGGTAAGTAATTCAAACTCTCTTCTAAGAGCTTGAAGTTGTGCTCTTTTTACCTTTGTAGAGCCCTGGTACTTCTGCTACATGGATACCCAGATAGCTTTCGATGTCTCCTTGTCAAGAATTGTCTCAAGAATTTCTCTATCAATAGCCTGGAATAGGAAATTCT
The DNA here is from genome assembly GCA_027742785.1 of Vigna reflexopilosa. Taxonomy (NCBI): domain Eukaryota; kingdom Viridiplantae; phylum Streptophyta; class Magnoliopsida; order Fabales; family Fabaceae; genus Vigna; species Vigna reflexopilosa. Next base: position 14,319,494 of record CM050911.1, on the reverse strand, counting down.
TAACCTTTAAATCCTTGAGCTTAGCATCATCCACACTCTTCTTCTCTGCATCACTTATTGGTGTTATCACTAGTATCCCTTCATTTACAAGGCTCCATAATTCTTTACTTCTGAGAAAGTTTTGCATCATCATTGACCAATGATCATAATAGCCATCAAACTTTGGTATGACTGGTTGCACGTATTTTTCTGACATTTTGTTTGTGAACTCACACACTCTTCACTTGGGTTATCAGGTCCCTTGCGGAGCTCTGATACCAGATGTAGAAACTTTAGATATGCAACGGGAGTAATTAAAGAGAGAATATTTGTCATTTAATTGAAAGAAATGTGAGGTTTTATAGCCTCTGTAAAACGACTGAATATGAAACAGATTATGAAACAGAATGAAAGAGTGCCACAAATTACGGCCACAAATCACGGTACTGTAACTGGCTCTCTTAACATTCAGGCTTATTCTAAAACAAAAATATCACTAACTACTTTGACTATCAGTATGGAAAAATATTTCTCACATTTCACTCTTTGATGGATAAAACTATGATTAAATGACATAGGAAAAATAACAATGATTTTAATTTCTAATAAAACAAGGATAAATATTAGATATTATAAATATTTTATAATTAGATATTTTGTTTCTTTATTTTATTTCGTTGGTATATTTGATATATATAATGATTATGATTTCTTTTATTTTCCTCTCTTGATATGATATGATACCATATTTATCAAGAGTTTATTCTAGTTTATATTATCAGTCTTAGATACCACACGACTACACATTTAACATTTTGCATTTTCACAACTTTCTTATATAGGATTGTTCTTAGATTTTTCTCTTTTCTGCCATGACTACAGTAAGCTTGGCTAGCATTTGATACTTCGATGCATTCGTGTAATCAACATTTTTTAGAGTTTAATTGCTTTTTTTTTCATTGTTGAAATATTTCTTCTCCATTCCTCTCGTATGAATCAGAATACTAAGTTTTAAGCATTTGAAGCTTGTAATTGCAAATTAATACTGATTTTAGTACGAAATCATGCTAAATTTCAAATCATATAGTGTTAATAATTAACCTAGTTAGTTATTTCAAATTATATGTTAATAATTTATTATTTATTTTCTATTACATTAACATAAAATTCAATTATCATGTTTCCATTAAATACATCAAAATTGTTATATGTATTTTCTATCCACATACTTTTAATTAAAGATTCCAACGATAAAATTAAAAATTCATATGATTAGAATCAATTGTAAAATTTTTAATTTAATCCAACAATTAACAAAATGAGAATATCAATTTTTTCGAAATAATTGAGAATAGGAATCACAAACTCAAAAATTCATATGATTAGGATCAGTTGTAAAATTTTTAACTCAATCCAACAATTAACGAAATGAAAATATCAATTTTCTTGAAATAATTGAGAATAGGAATCACAAACTCGCCCAACGATATGTTTGATAACCTAGTGCAGTGAAGGGAAACGACAACGGTTGTTTTTTAATATACGTCGTGGTTTATAAACCGCGACATATAATAGCGCGGTAAAAAGTCTGGGACTTTAGGCCGTAGTTACAACCGCGGTAAAAAGCAGGAGATATGACCACGGTTCCCCCTGGAACCGCTGCCAAAACCCCCCTTTTTTAAAAAAAAAATTTCGTTTAACAATAGGCTGTGGTTTGAACTGCGGTAAAAAGCTGGAGATATGACCGCGGTTCGTGCTACAACCGCGGCGAAAACCCTTTTTTTTTTTTAAAAAAAAAAGTCGTTTAACTTTCAACAGATTCAACACAATAATCAATGTTTACATGACATAATCTATAAAGTCTAATAACTATAAATCAACATGTTCAAGTGTATTTTAAATCTAATAACTATGAACTATTATATAATCTAACTAAATATTTTGCACAAGCTTTCCTCAGGAATGAAAGTGGCTTCTCAAGAATTGTTGCTGTAGTCTTTAATCTCTGCACAAGACAATTGATATTAATTAGTGTATAAGAATTCCAAATGTTGGAGAAAATCAAAATTTGTTAAATTTAAATATTACCGTTTCCCAGCCTCTTGTGATATGGGAACGAATATTGTGGGTCATCCAATACATTACATAATATCCGCACTCATATGACTCCTTCTGTCTGTTACACTACAATATATCATCATAGTTGTAAATAGTTAGTGAAAATCATTAAAACAAAACAACTATAAGAAAGTATGGCTTTAGCATATGTCAAACCTTGAGAGAAATCCATGCAAGCTTTCTATTGTTAGCAATTGATCTCTCAACCATCATCATACTTGCTGGAATAGAACTATATATAAAAAAAAGGTTTTAGCATTCATTTATATAACAAAGAAAGTCCAAACATCGAGGTTCTTACCAATCAACTTCTTGTTTGAGATGTGTGGGAGGAGACTTGTGCAATGAGCAGAACCACAAAGCATAACTCTCCTGTATAGAAATAACAAGAAGTTGTCAATGACGCCTGAAATTCATAATAACTTAATTATTATATATTAAAATCACATATGGAACTTTATTATGTTAACAAAGTTCACTTACCCAGATATATAAGGCATAAAATATATTTTCTTGCCGCTTGCAAATCTTCTTGTGAGATGTGTTGTGATCTCATCAAAATCATTTGTTTCATGAATGACTTGGGGATCAATGAACCCATAGTCATCATTGTACCCCAAGTTGTTACTGATCCCAAACATATACCTGAAATCAAAAATTAACTTTGATATAAGTATACTTGATATATAAATCAATTTTATATAAATAATTTCTCATAAACTTACATCATCCATAGTTGAACTAATGTAATATTCAACTCTTCTGTTCCCGACGCAAGCTCTCTGACATCTTGGCTATGCAAGTATATTGGGACCTTAAAGCCTCTCCCAAATACATTAGCATCATATTCAACCTCCAAAGGCTTATTTTCAATGATGTCAACAAGTAGCTGCAATGAACCAAGAGGATCGTCCTCAGATAGAGGAATCTTCTCCTATACATGCGTTTGTTGTTACATGAAAAAATAAGATAAGTTTTGACATCAATAACATGTAAATTTTAAAATTGAGAAGTGTAAAGTAGAATTCCATACTGGCGGGTTAGAAACTGAACCAACCAATTGTTTAGGCCAATCGATAAAAGACTGGAATGCATGTGCCACGGTGAAAATCTCATCTGTGGGCAAAGGAACTAAGGCATCTGGTATGATAATGTCGTCTACTGAGACCTTCACCTCATCCTCTGATAGCTCCATACCATGAACAACAGTCGCTGCCTTAAACACTATTCCACGAGCTACTAGCATCGTCCATGTCATCCCCTAGGACGGTTAGTGCTGAACAACTTCTTTTCCCACTTCTCCTTGTCAGAGTAAATGTTAGATTATACAAAAGATAGAAATAATTGCACATAAATGTTTATTAATTTTACCTGTGGGAGGCACAACATGTTCCTGTTCCTGTACAGGAGATGGCATCGGCCGCATGCTATAGCTCTCAAACTGCTGCTGGAACATGGCACATACCTCATTATACAATTCATCCCTAGGCTCTGTTCTAAGATCTGTCCTAAGCTCCTCCCTAAGGTCCGCTCGAAGCTTTTTTGTGATCTCTTGTGTCAGCCTTTGTTCTTGTGCTTCGCTGTATGCATATGAAGTCTGACGAGAATAATCTCGAATACCTACTCCAGTTCCAACAGCACGTACACGTCCAGGGTGCTCAGGTCGTCCAATTGCAGCAGTACAAATATCCTGGCGACCCTCTGGAGTGAATTGATCTTGGGAGCTGTGCTCAACCAAGGAGTCTTGTAACATTACAAAACATCATTATTCTTTAAAAAGTTCAATGTAGTATGTATAACGAAATTATTATTATTTTAGGAACAGTAATAACTTACAATTTTTTCAGATATTTCCCATGCAGTGTCAGAAGAGTTGGAGCCCGATGCTTTTAAACAAGCCAACTTCCATTTCTCATGTCGAGAAGGAGGCTAGGGGCTACAACCCTCAAATAGTGGTCTAGCTTCTGCCTTTTGCTTGAGGATTTTCTCCTCAAGCTTCCTATACCCACCACGAGATAATATGTGGGGGTTTTTATTTTGAGCACTTATTTCTTGTGCTTTGCTTCTTTTTGCCTGTTACATATGTTTAATTAATTAGTTCATATGATATATATTTGTTAATGAGTAATTGAATAATATCAACTATGCTAACCTGTCATTCCTCTGTTGTCCGACTCTGTACAAAGAGCCGCCAAGTCTCCTCATCAATGGCCTTACTCTGTATTACATGGAGACTTATTTTTTTCGCTTCCATAAATATATCTCGAGGTCAACTTACTTTTAAAATTTCAGAAGTTTTCAGCAACAGTTGATAAACACTTATTTCTAAGTGTTGCGACATTTGGAATGTCAAATGTCATCTGAAATAAACATAATAAAGTTGTATCAGTACAAAATTATCAATATAAACAAACTGTAATTCAAATGATATTAACTGACTTACCAGTATATCGTTCCATATAATGTTCCGATCAACTTCGGACACATGGTCAAAAGATGGAGTAAGAATACTAATCCTGTCACGTGCCACTACTCCAAGGTATGATCGGAAGTCATCTGCATTGGGGCCAGATGCCACACCCGTGATCACGTTAACATTCACTGGTGTTCTTTCACAACTATTTTTTCTGATCAAAAGTTGTTTCATTCTGGTGGGTCCTCTAGTTGATCTGAAAGGGGGAGCCTCATCCCCTAAAGAATGTGGATGGTCAGCCATATATCTGTCAAAATAAATAACATGTAATATTAATAAAATACTTATGTAATATCATATGATTTAACAAAACATGTGTAATAGTAATCATAGGAAATATTAATAAAAAACTTATGTAATATTAATAAAAAACTTATACAGAAATTTGAAATTCATACATAAAGATATGGATTCATCATATGTATATTCCCTCATCATGATCTAACCGAATTGCATGTACATCGTCAACTAGAGGTTGGTCATCCAAATTTGTCGTAGTTTGAAATGAATGGTTGTCAGCAATATGAATATTAATCAGATTGTCTTCGTTAACTTCTATTTGGTTTTTGCCTTGAAGAGTGACATACCAATGGTCAAACGCAAGATCTTTGAAATAAAAAACCTGAGATGCTTGATGTACCATGATAAACGGTTCATCTCTATAACCCACCTTTCAAAAATCAACTAGTATCATACCCGATTCATCTATTTTCACACCACTCTTATTGTCAAGCCACTTACATTTGAACAATGGAACAAAAAACTTGGTGTAATCAACCTCCCATATCTCTTCTATTATACCATAATATCTCATTGATCCAAGTACAGGGGATTGATCTTTTGATGTGGAAAATTGAAGCGACTCAGCTTCTAAACTGACTCCACTATTTTGTACTGTGTTTTTATCATCCAAAGTCTTCGTATAGAATGTGCAATTATTGACTTCATAACCTGTACAACATACGACATCGAACTTTAAACCATTTTCAAGCCACAACAAAGTTTGAGAAGAAAGTGGCTCTTTGTCAATTTCAGATTTGAACTAAGACATAAATGTTTTTTTATGCTCCATCAACTGTCATTTCTCTAATTGTCTTGGATTTTTATTCTTAACAATGGCTTTGTGCTTGCAAAAAAGGGATCACCTCATCTGTGTTGTTCAATATATAAAGATGCACTTGCAACAATTCTTCGCGATCTTTTGTCACCACATTCACACCTCGGATGCTTTTACTTGTAGAACATTTATTCAACAATGATGTGCGAGAAACTCCTATTGGATTTGTTGATGTCATGTAATCTGAACAAAACTCGATACTTTCTTCAGCAATATACCTTTCAATCATTGAACCTTCGGGACGATATGAATTTTTAATGTACCCTTTCAAAATATTCATATAACGCTCAATAGGATACATCCATCTTAAGTATACGGGTCGACACAATTTGATTTCTCTAACCAAATGAAAAAGTAAATATACCATGATGTCAAAAAAAGATGGAGGAAAAAACATCTCTAGTTGACACAAGATGATAACAATATCGCCTTGAAGTTCATCTAACTTTGTAGGATCGATGACTTTACTACATATTGACGAGAAAAACGAACACAACCTGTTTATGGTCTGCCTAACATTTTTGGGCAAAATTCCACGAATAGCCACCAGTAACAATTGTTGCATTAAGACGTGGCAATCGTGAGCCTTCATGCCATCAAGTTTTAAGTCCTGCATCGACACTAAACTCTTCATATTTGAAGAGTATCCTTGTGGTACTTTGATACTCTTTAAACAAAGGCAAAAACTTATCTTCTCTTGTCTAGACATTGTCTAACATGCAGGGGGCAAATAAGTACGTTTTCCAATCTCCCTAGGTGCCAACTCTTCTCGGATATTCATGTCAACCAAATCCAAATGAGCATTCACTCCATCTTTTTGTCTTTCCCTGAATGTTGAGTAGTGTACCAATGAAGCTATCACACACATTCTTCTCTACATGCATCACATCTATGCAATGTCTAACATCTAACTTTGACCAGTATGGAAGATCAAAGAATATTGATTTCTTCTTCCAAGGGGTCGTTGCAAATGACTTCTTGGATGTTTTCCCAAATACATGATGTATTTTATTAACTTTTTCAAGAATTTGAAGGCCAGTAAATGGATTTGGTGCTTCGTCCCTCTCTTGATATCCATTGAATGCTTTTTTTAACCTTCTATATGGATGATTACATTTTAGAAATGTCCGATGACGCAGATACACCGTTTTTCTTCTGTGTTTCAATTGATGAGCTGTAGTGTTTTCTTCACATATAAGACATGCTTTATGACCCTTGACACTGTATCCTGACAAATTACCATAAGCTGGAAAGTCATTAACGGTGCAAAATAACATTGCACACATCACAAAAGTTTCAGAAGCGAATGCATCAAATATTTCAACCCCATCAACCCACAACAACTTCAAGTCTTCAACTAGTGGGCTTAGATAAACATCTATGTCATTTCCAGGCTGCTTTGGACCATATATCATCATAGACAACATCATGTACTTCCTCTTCATGCACAATGCAGGTGATAAGTTGTAAATTATCAATATAACTGGCCAACAACTATGATTGGTACTTAGATTACCAAATGGGTTCATTCCATCAGTGGCTAAACCAAGCCTAAGATTTCTGCACTCTTTACCAAATTGGGGGAATTGTTGATCAATATTTTTCCATTGCTTTGAATCTGCTAGATGACGAAGCAGTCCGTCAATTTTTCTCTCATCTACATGCCATCTAAGGTTTTTAGCATCTTTGGAATTCGCAAACAAACGCTTAAGTATGGGCACAATTGGAAGGTACCAAACCACTTTCAAAGCAGATGCATTTTTTTTCTATCTGACCATTATCTTCATTATTTTTTTTGACTTGTATCGTGATAACCCACATTTTGGACACTTTGTCAAAAATTCAAACTCTTTCCTATATAAAATGTAGTCATTGGAACAAACATGTATCCTTTTATACTCCATACCCATTGGACAAAGAATTTTCTTCGCATCATAATTATGAGTGGGTAGTGTATTTCCTTACTTGTTATAAAACACTACTAAGGTCCTTTGACTCTAAACGCTTCTAATAATTAAGCTAAGAAAAATTTGCACAAAGAATATGCATATAAACGATTCCATCATACCCTAATGATCCTAATTGAATAAAGGTTCATCAATTACTCTCAAACCTCACATACATAACAAAATCAAAATGACTTTAAAAGGGGCAAAAGAAAAATTTACGTTGTTCAACAATTTAATTAGATAGAAAGGTAGGTCTCAGACGTCATGAGTCTTACAATGCTCTTTAATCTTCAAGCAAATAGATAGAAGATCTAACATCTTAGAAAATAATTTTTTCTTTCTAGTGAAATAATAATATTTATATGAATCAACTTTATTTAACTTATTTCTATTCATACTAAAGTCTTCTAATAATAGAATAATAAAATGTATTTATAGAAGCTCTATCTCACTTAAAAAGATTTTGTAGCGTCTTACACTTGACTCATGTCTATCTAGTGTTGTCATTCATGGCAAAATCATATTTTTTAGTGTTGATATAAATAATTATTATAGAATTAAATGGATTCTTCATAAAATGATTCAAGAGGTCCTTTTGTAAGGAGACAATGTTTTAACTTTAATATATAATCCACACTTTCAAAATTTTCAGTTAGATTTGCTTATCAAAATACATTGAAAAAAATTATTTTGCTTGCTGAATAGATTTAAATTGAACTCACAGCAATGACAAAGAACCAGGCTAAGAAGGAAGATGTGAAGTTAGGAAACTTGGGGAGGGGAGAAGGGACTTCTTCCAGCATTCTATAATTTCAGTTTGTATCTTCAAAAAATTTACAATTTAAAATAATTTTTATTTTATATCATTTCAAATTATATAATTTAAATTATTTTATATTTTAATATATATAATTCAAAATAAAAAAATTCTATATTTTAAGACGGAAAAAAAAAAGCTGCCTAAAGAAGATGACAAAAACAGCTTGAGACTGTGACGACAAACAGTCAAAATGGACGGAGGGGAGAGTTGTCAAGTTTTCTAGAACTCAAACAATTTTTACAACTCAAACAAATTCTATAAAATAATGAAAATAAAACCTAACATTTAATCATGAACTTAACAGGTTTAAATTTTTTAAGAGAAATTAATTTGTAAAATTTTAGTAGAATATTTTTTAACATGATTTGGGTTAGAAAATAATATACCTTATGATTAGTGTTGGTGTAATAGATTTTTGTACATGTTAGGAATCAAATCCATATTGCTTATTATATAAAATATTTCTACACAGTCTCAGTTCAAGAGACCAAAAAAAATTAAATTAAACTCATGGTTTAACACACAAAAGAAGATTAAAATTTTGCTTTTGATTTATTATAATTTATTGATGAACTGGGATACACAAAAGATATCAAAAGCCTTTTCCCAATAGGAGAAAACAAAAATAAGAAAGGAAACACTGTTACACACTGAAAGCCAAGTTTTAGATAAAGAAGGAAACTCTAAGATATATAATTAAGAACGTTGGTAATAATTTAAGGATTGGCCAAAATGTAAGCCTCAATGACTTTGAAAAGAGCATCACTCTTGGCTTTACCAACTTTGAGTTCATCTTCATTGGGTGAAGCATCTCCTTTGCTGTGATATTTTATGCTCAGCTTTACGACTGAGCCTCCGTTTGGGTCATCACTGAGTATGGTGTCGATGGTAATCTTTTCTGCAGTGTTTGGCAAAGCAGCACCTCCAACTATGCTGTAGCTGTATCCCAAGTTAGCCTCGTCTATTCCTTCTATTTTGTGCAACACAAACTTTGTCTCTCCATCTGTTCATTCGTTCACCAAATTCACATTAATCACTTAATTTTATAACAGAAAATGTAAAGAAAATGAACGAAGACAGTACCCTCAAGAAAAGAGATCTTCTTGATGGTTCCGGGGCCACCGTTGCCCTCAACGATTTCAACACTCTTAAAGGAATCAACAGCCTTTGGGACGATGTTGTCGGCGTCTTTGACAAGAGCCTTGTAAAGGGTAGCAGGAGCCACGGGAGAAGTGGTTTGATCCTCGAATGTGAAAACAGCCATGGATTCTAAATGAGATAACGAAACAAAAGAGAATATAAAATAGGAGAATAGAAGAGATGTTTGCTGTGTGAGTTTAGCAGAAGAGAAACCTCTATTTATAAGCACAATGATATCACTATGTTTGTTTCTATGAATAACTCATAACACACCAAAGTGTGAATTCTGATATAAGATTATTAGACTATTCATTAGTTCTTTGTTTACCCATATTATTTTTTCTCTAAAAATAAACAATCTTCTTAGAGATAGTATGTCATCAAGCATTATTCTTTCTTATTTTTATATTTTCTAGTGTTTGTCAAATATTGCGATTGGGAACCTTTCAAATTCAAAGAAGATAAATTGTATACACGTCAATCTTGAGTTCAACGATGGCGACTGTTTGCTGTAGATGTGGTAATAGATAATTTGAGAGGGAACTACGTTAATTCTGTCTCGTGGCTTCCCACAACATATTTATAAACATTACATTGTTATTATAATTATTATTTTAGTTTATAACTCACATTCCAACCTTTCATTTAATACTATATAAAACTATTAAATAAAATATTATAAAATTGATAATTAAAAAAATATATATGTATTAATACCACCATGACAACTAAAATAATATAATATATACACATCAATTAGGGATTATATTAAAGGTTTTTCAAAATAGAAATAACTCCTATATTATTCATAAGATTAATCTCTTTCGCTTCTAATGTCAGAGTAGTTGTAGGAGAATGATTGGAATAACAAATCAAGAGGAATTTTAATAATAAACGTGTGTCTTTTAATTTCTACTCAATTAAACTGACTAAGCAAATAATAATAAGAAATAATAACAGTAAAGTTGAGAGAAATTTGTAGAGATAATTTTATCATGGTTCAGATCTTACCAATCCCACGTCCAATCGCTTATCTCAAAACAAGATAAACACTTCACTACTCACAAAACAATTACAAATTATAATCACAAAGAAACAATTTGTAAGAGTTTAGAAAACTCTCTTGATACCACAAAAGATGAACCTGCACTTCCTTTGAGTCTTCACAAAGCATGAAACACTTCATCCGAATACTTCACGAATGACGACTTCCTCTTCCCAAGCACCTCCTTAGATGCACCAAGGATGAACCGGCTATTCCTTTATCACCGTAGCAACACTTCACCAGCTCCACAAACGAGAGTTTCTCAAGCCAAACAAGAACACACAAGTCTCAATGATTTCCGAGTACTAGAGCACAAAGGAAGAGTTGATGTTGAAGGAAAATGATAGCTTATTATAGACTCAAGTAAAAACTCTTTCGTTCTTCGTTTCCAGCCATTTAACGCTTTTAATCGATTAATATTCTTGTTAATCGATTAAAATGAGTACAACGACTAGTTCAACGACTAAAAAACTCAAACAGTGACCTTTAATCGATTAATTTGTGGATTAATTGATTATTATAAAGGTAGTTTGAGTTTTCAGCTCTTACTCTATTTAATCGATTAATACTAGGTTTGATCGATTAAAACAGTGCGTTTTTGACTCTGAACATCAATTACAAAGTATGAAAGTACATGGAATCAAAACCACTGAAAATCTAAGTCCTAAACATTAAACTACAATTATTACAAAAGTTTTCTGTAACAGTATAAGTCTTCAAAGAATCTTCTTGAATCTTAATATCTCTTGACTTAAATTGGACATCATCAAAACTTCATCTTCATCATTTTGCTAACATTTAAGACCAAAACAATCTAATGGATGAGACCTTCTGCCATTCTCTTCCCCCACCATTGCTCTCTATGAGTTAAAATTGTTGGTAAAATATTAGGATACCTCCTTATTGATATCTCATATGTCAATGCATATACTAATAATATCACCATAATGAATATATATTTCCTTCAAATTTCTTCTAGAATCACCACCACACATTAAAGGCAAAAATGCTCATTATATGCTTAAGTCTAAATTTTCTAAATTCGTTAAAACTGATGAGAAAATCTCTAGTGATGCATCAACTTCTGTAACGAAAAATATGCAAAGAACTAATTAATAAAATAATACCCAATGCAAGATAGGTAACTAAAAATAAAATTATTACTCTTATAGACTTACCCTGTCATGGTACTTTGACAATGGATGCTCACATCACATGATGGGAGAAAAATGTATGTTTCAAAGATTGAAGAAAAACTCATTCATAATCTTTTAAACCAATTGGGTTAGTTTGTAAAACCAAGAGCGGACAAACTCATTCATAATTTTTTAAAGATTAGTGAAACCCCTTAAAAGTGCTTAAGGAGAACTGGACGTAACTCAGTTTGGAATGAACAAAAAAAAATTGTCTTCCCCTTGCTTTTGTTTTAAAAAAATTTCAAAATGCTTAAAAAAAAATTTAAGTGTTCAACACTATTTTGCAGTTCGTCTAACTCCTACAATAATGTCTAACACTTAGTTCGTCTAACTCCTAAAATAATGTCTAACACTTATTGTGAATATATGTGTGTGAGTATTATAATACTTTATGGAGATGATGATCTAGGCCTTTTTTGTCAGATGGATGTTTCCAACCTTTAATTAAGAGACCTAAACACTCGTTTCCTTCGAACATTCTGTTAACACCTTAAGCAAGTTGTCGTTTTCGAGTCGAAAAGGTTCAACACGTTTAGCATCTTCAGCAATATTTAAGTTCTTCTCAAGCTTTTCATTTTTTGAAAACAAATTTTGAACTTGTCCTTTGGACTCAATTAGCTTCCTCTCTAGGTCACTATTTTTTAGATTCAAAGAATTTACATCGTCCTTAGACGTCGTCAAGTCCGTTTCAAAACTTCATTTTCTTTAGAACATTTTCTATATTACTTTCTTAAACTTTTGAAAGCATCTAACAGTTTTGAAATGTTCGACAACAACTAATTATAAGTCTGAATCATAGAGTGTAGTTCAGAAAAGTCTACCCTTCGTCAGAGTCGTCTGAGAAATATTCAATGTTATCTGCCATGAGGTACACATTTGCTTATTCTTCTTCCTCTTCATCGGACTTGAACGAGTCTAAATCTTCCCAAGTACTCATGAGTACCTTCCTTTTCTCCTTTTTTGGGGAAGACTGTTTTCTTTTTTAATATTCCAAGTTAAGGAACTCAGACCTGAAGTGTATGGGTTTCTTGTAATCCTAACACACCACTAACCCTTCCTTTCATTTATCTTTTTGATCACTTTTAGAGGTCGACCCAACACATCTACCTTTGAAAGGAGTATTCTTCTTTTCCCTCCAAATTGAATGGATCTTCCTAGAGATGAACGATAGTTCATCTTCTTTTTCTTCTTCCATGGAGTCCTCTTTAGCATTTGACTACTCATAAGGTTCTTTTACTTTGAAGGCCTTGGTAGGAGTTCTTCTTAACAATCTTTGGGATTTCAGGGTAATGATTTTCTCCTTCCTCAACAATTTGTCTTGTTGTAATTCTAGCTCATGCACTTTTAGAATTCCAATGAGCTCTTTGAGGCTTAAGCCATCATGATTCTTGGAGGTTCTTAGGGTTGTCACCAAGAGTCTCCATTATCTAAATAGGTTGCGTAAGATTTTATTAGTATAATCAAAATTGTCATGACTTACATAATGAGGGGTTGAATAGAGTTTAGAAAATTTTCACAAATATGTGTTATACACTATTGCAGAGGTTAGACATTGTACAAGTAGTGTTGAATACTTAAAGCTTTTGTAAGGGATTAGGAAGCTTTTTAAAGAGAAAGCAAGGAGAAGACAAATTTTTATACTGGTTCACTACAAACTAAGCTACATCTAGTTCCCTTAAACACTATTAAGGGATTACATTAATCTTTAAAAGATTATAAACGAGCTTGACCACTCTTTGGTTTACATACTAACATAACTGATTAAGCGAGTTTCATTACTTCTGGTTTACAGTAGTCCAATTGACTAGATCATTTAACTCTACTAAATTAAACCAATAAGAATTTTAATTCACTTATAAATATATAAAATTTTAATTCACTTATGAATATATAAAATAACATAATGCTTTTTGTAATAAAAGAACATATGATTACTTACTTAGAATGGATATATTTCTCAATACAAAAAATATATGAAAACTTATAATAAAATTTTTCTTTTTTAAAGATAAAGTGTAAGCGATGTAAGCAAGAAAGAATGTTGAAAGCGTAAGAATAATGATAAATCTTAGTTTTTTTTTTCTCTTCATGCAATATTTTTATATAGAGTGCTTTGAAAAAGATCTCTTATTTAGAATTGAATTTCTTGTGGATGTATATACGTTTTAATGGAAGCTCCTCCAAGAAGATATTATTGTGAAGAGAGAAAAAACAAATTCTCTCATTCAAGAAATTAAAAGATAAATGTTAATAAATCTTTTAGGATATTGGTTAAAATTTTTGAAAAAAAAGTATGAAAATAAAACGTCTTCAATATTTTTTATTATGTTTCTATATGATTAGTAGTAGTTTTGTTTTTAATTTCTTGACCAACATGATTAGTATTGGTTAATAATATCTGAAATAAAAATATACATGAATCAAATTTTTATAAACTTGTTTACTTTTAATTTCTACTTTTTGGTTCTTCACTAGGGTCAAACAAAAGGTTAATATGAAACTATTCATATACAGATGGACTGGGGTGCTTTTTTTAGACGCCTTCTAGACGCTTTTTTTCTTTTGAAAACAATGTTTCGTAGATGCAGGAGAAATTGGACTTTCAGTTTTTAATAACCAGTTACTCATTACAGAAAGTGTTCAATAATTATACTAAATATTTTAAAACTTTTTGTAAACAAATATTGCTTTTCTAATTTTATACAATACATATTTTTACTAATTATTTTTTATTTTAAATTAATATTCTAAAAGAACCGTTTAAAAATTATAAAATTCATTCCTCATATGTTTTTTAATAAATATATTTTTTTAGTATCAATTTTTCTATGGCTTTGTTAATTTAATTTTCAGTACGCAATTACAAATGATGTCATGATTTTTTAATCAGTCATATATGATTTTGATGGTTCGATAGAAATTTCATTATTTAAAAACAAATTCATCATTAATATTTATAATTTTTTACGTAATTATTTCATTAAATATATAAATGATTAAATAATGTATCAAATTACAATAAAGCTTAAAATCATTATTTCAAAAAATTTTAAGATAAAAATCAATTTAGTTTTTTTATTTATAATTATTCCTAAATCAAATTTATGATTCAAAATTATTTATTATAAATCTAAACATTTGTTTATTTAAAGTGCAAACTAAATAAGATTTATTTAATATAAAAAATTATTCGTTCTTGAAAGTACACATGCAGGCGCCATGGTTGAAAGTGGTGTGTCTGCCATTTAACCTTTTTATTGATTTTTTTTTTTGGAAGAAACTTCTCCTTTGAATTTGAATGATTCAACATCATAGCACTTGACAAACAAATAAAATCAATCGTATTTAATATTAATTAAAGAAATATAGATTGAAAAAATATTACACAGATTATACAAGAGGAAAAAATGTTAAAAAATAACAAAATTACTGAAACAGGGGAAAGACAGACAGGATGAAAAAATGAAGAGAAAAATCATAATTTTTGTTATTTTTGCAGTATTTGCAAACATAAAGATTTAGGTTGTTTAAAAGAAATATCATCTCATGACTTATGACTTAAGATTAAACTACTTCATACAGAAGTTGCTTAAAAGAAAGGATTTTGATTTATGAGTTTAAAGAATGAACTGAGACCATAATCTATATTACACTAATGAGTTGGTTCAAGCAGTGAGTGTTATTGCTTCCTTATAAATACATGTCATTCCTCTCCCTAAGAACCACACACAACACAACAGAACACAGTACAACAACAAACATCTTCTTCAATCTCATCTAGAATATTGATCATGGCTGTTTTCACATTCGAGGATCAAACCACTTCTCCAGTTGCTCCTGCTACCCTTTACAAGGCTCTTGTCAAAGACGCCGACAACATCGTCCCAAAGGCGGTTCATTCCTTCAAGGTGCTGCTTTGCCAAACACTGCAGAAAAGATTACCATCGACACCATACTCAGTGATGGCCCTAACGGAGGCTCAGTCGTAAAGCTGAGCTTAAAGTATCACAGCAAAGGAGATGCTCCACCCAATGAAGATGAGCTCAAAGCTGGTAAAGCCAAGAGTGATGCTCTTTTCAAAGTCATTGAGGCTTACCTTTTGGCAAATGCTTGAATTCATCTAAGTTATCAGCAAGGACCTTATGATATTACGTACTGAATTTTCTTGTGTGGAGTGTATGCTTTAAGTTAAATTGGTTTATAATGTAAGATTGTTTTTCCTATTTGCTTTGGCCTCAGAGAGCTGATATCTTTGTATCTCACTTCATTCATAAATTATAATAAAGGAATGCATATTTGCATATAAGTTTGAACTTCTTGTTTGTCTTAAAGAATGAATTGGATGAGAAGAAAGTTGATACATTTGATTGCTTAGTAAATGAAAATAGAAATTTAACTAAATTATGCCTTGGCTGTAATGAGCAATGCATGTGTAGCTTCCAAGCATCCCAAACAACTTAGCAATTCGTTTTGAGCAGAACTTCTTTGCGTCCTGGGATTGAGAGGAGGGCTAGGGAATGGCAAGAGGAGAGAAGAGGTCATGAAAAAAAGAAGGAAAGAAGAAGAGGGAGAGATCGTTTACCACAACAATAAATCTTTAATATTGTTTGATCATGAGAAGCTTGAGAAAGAACGATTGAATTTAAAAGTTATGAAATTCAATTTTTCAAGGATTGAAAACATGCTTATCTCTTAAAAAAAATATTTGTAGTAGGATTATATCTGTTTTATTTAAATATCTTAAAATATCATATTTTTTATATTTTTAATATTACATGTTTTACTTATGTTGACAGATTTAATAAGATGTTGACTATTATTTCATTATTTAATCTCTAAATTAAGAAAAATAATTTGATTAAAAAATTAATAATAATTACAAATTAATAACACTTTAATGTACGAAAGTATTTGTCTATTTAAAAAAAAAAGCAGTAAAATAGTATTTCTAACTCCAATAGCAAACAAAAGGTAAGATTAGTTCGTAGCTAAGTCAAGAAGGTATTCGTAATTTGATGTTAAAAATAACAAAATTTCTATTATTATTAACATCTTTATTTTCTAAACTAGCAAGATCCATTGTCAATGTTAATATGTGAATATAGATGTAGACTACATCTGATGGACTAATATATACACATTTTATTTGAATGATTTCTTTCGAAGATAAAAGTCAAAGTAACTTAGCTAATTTCAAATTTGATAAACATTAATTTTATATTTGTAAAGTATTGTCAAGAACAATTTGTTTCCCTTAGCCTAGGGAGATAATTGAGAGAGTGAATTAACATGGATTTGAAGGGAAAAGAAAGGAAAATTAGTGTTATTGTTTTATGGAGATAATTTGAAATAGTGAATTAAAATGGATATTTGAGGTATTTAAGAATAAAGAGATGAAAGTTGAGAAATTTAATGAAAAATTTTGTGTAAGCTTGTGAATTATTTGGTGAATATGATTGATAAAAAATATTAATAAATATTATATTTAAAACTTAATCAATAATTTAATTCTTATTTAAGACTTAGACTTTTGATTCACTTTTGTTTTTATATTTTTTATTTAATTGAGTTGTAAAAAAGTTCAACGACCATTTCATTGAATTAATATTAATATAAATTAATATTAATATTAATATTCTTTAATAGTGTCTCATGTTAAAATTTAGATTTATCACGTTTGTCTTAAAAAATTTGATATGTGAATATTTAGATTTTGTAAATTTAACCATAAAAGATCACTTTTTTTTTTTAGAAAATATGAAAAAAAAATGTGTCTTTGTACATATTTATAAATCTAATTTCTTATACAAAGACTAAATTTTAATTCTTAAATTACACAAAAATAACAATAAAAATAAAAAAATATTTAAATATAAAAGATAACTAAATATAACATCAAACCGTTATTTTACAATTAAAAATTCTAAATGTAATCATGTTGTAAATTTAAATTATATATATTTCTATTTACATATTTAAATTATAATATAATCTATAATAATATGTAAATTGTGTGCATATATATAGGCTAAAGAGAAGATTTATATAAAGGGAGATTCTATATTTGGTACGTACATTATATTTCTATTTATTTTTTTAATTAAAGAAAGATAAAAATTATAATAATGATAAAAGGCGTTTTTATTTGGGGTCATATTTTATACTTTTATTTTACTTTTAATTGTATTTTAACATCAACTTAAATTTTATCTCAATATTAGATTAATTTCATCATAATAAAATTAGAATTGTGCATGTAATTTTTAGGAAAGAGTAAATATACTGGTATATTATATCTCCATCCAAGAACGCAAGAGTTATGATTTTGAGACTAATATTGTAATACTAACCAACCCATTACCATCCCAATTATTATTAACATGAACCTTATTTTCACTTTTACTGAAAATTTTTACAGTTTCCAAGTATCATAATTAATAGTAATAGTAAAACATAGGCTAGATAGTGGACACGGTTTTTTTAATGGTAACTTTCACTTTAGAAGAACAGAAATAGAAAAGAGATGTAGACATTAATTGAATAAAATGAAATTATGAATATACAGAACAGGTATGGACCATCTCAGACCGAAGATATGTAGAAAAGAAAAAAAAAAAAAAAGTTATGGACCATCTCAGACTGAAGATATGTAGAAAAGAAAAAGAGAGTAAAGGAACATATATTACAACTCATCTAATGGGGTGGTACTGATCAGAAACTCTTCTTGGGGGCAGCTTTCGCAGTATGAAGAGCACCAACGCTGAGGGAACAATCTCTACCATCTGCAGTAGAGAACGATCCAGGGAGAAAGAACCGTTCAGGTTGAGAATCAGAATACAAGGGAATTTTATGCAAATGTTTATATGATCTCAAATCATATCATAGAAAGCACTTAAACACTTAAATGATTATAATAATAGAATAATATCATAAGGTGGTTAATAAACACCTTTTTGGACTTGCTACAGTTAGAAAATTCAAAATAAAAAGATTTTGCTAAAATTTATATTAGAAATGCATTGAAAAGAGGGGAATTAATGATACTTTCTAATGAAAGAATCCTTGCCCACCGGCTCGGACTTTTGTTCATTTTTGTTGGGTTATGCCAACAGTTTAAAGTTCACTTCTTTCTTATTAAAATTCATATAAGGAATGAATTGAAAGGAGCATTAATGATACTAATGAAAAGTTTCCATTGTTTACAACTCAACAAGTGCTCAAGATTTTTAGTCCTTTAAAAAGTTGCCCACTGGTTAGCATTTGCATTTTACGATGTGTGAAAAGTTTTTATTAACTGGTGCCCACCGGTTAGGATTTGCCTTTTTTTCTGTAGTAACTGGTGTAGTAGAGAAATTTAATGCAAAAATTAAACATGATTCCCTGGCTAAGAAATACAAGTTGACTTACCAAATAGTAAACCAGATTAAGAATGGGATGGTTCAAGACATCAAGATCTGTATTCTTGCCAAATATAGAAAATGCAAGCTACATCAAAGGTGAAAACAAACATCATGTCAGAAAACAATAACATCAAATGATACAGTAGCTTTAAATGGGAAGGAACTCACCAAAGCACATCTTATCAGAAAACAAGTGCAACAGATACTAGTAACAGACCCAACCTGACATGGTGAAACGTTAGTCACAAACAGCAAGAGCTTTTAAGGATATATTTCTGTCTAAGGTTGAAAAGCCTGAAGCAACAAATACTTTAGAAACAAACCTCGTAAAGTTTCTTTTGACGGCCTCTAGATTCAATGGGGAAACGCCTCAACAAGTAAAACAACCTATGCCATTATGAAAAGGTTAGTGTGCAATGGCCAACCAAGGATTATGCCATCTGAAAGACAACATCTTAGTTAGCTTACCTTCCACCGTACAACAAAAATCCAAGAGCAGCAAAGAATGATATAACTGCAAAAGAGCATTAAAGTATAGGTCACAATACCAAACAACTATACATGAAGTTTCTTTGTAGCAATAATCGTTTATATATTCTCGATTTCTATTTTATAAGTGTTAGTGCAGAACAAATTCCCCTGTTTGTGAATGCAAAATAAGCACCATGCAGAAGCAAAAATTAAGAGTAAGAGTAAGAATACAAATATTTTCTCTTTCTCAAAGAATCTCTTGAAGAATCTCCTCTCTTGTATGAGCATCTCTCAATTCTCACCAAATATGTGAAAAAAGGAACCATCACCTTTCTTCGCCCATAGCTTCTTATATCCAATATCCAATCCTTCTAGATTGGCATTGTCTCGGTCATTATCTCAAACGAATTAACGTTTGTATTGATCCTTTCTATCTTCAAAGCTTCTCATATCCAATGATATGATGTGTTTAGAGTGTGAATGGAATATGTTCTTGGCTAGATAGACGCTACTTCAATTATCACAATTCACCTCATAATCATATTGATTGTGTTCATTTAACTTAGGAAATTCTTCATCCATGGCATTTCTTAACACACTTCTATTGTAGAAATGCATTTTGCTTCAAAAGTAATAAAATAACCTAATATAGATTTTCTGGAATAAACATCTTTGGCCATATTTAAATCTTAATATCCAATGAGTATGGAATTTCCATTACCAAAATACAAACTCCTTTTGGTAGTTCCTCTTAGATACCTTTGTATCCATTGCCATATCTAAATCTTAAGCGTGGAATTTCCATTGCCAAAACACAAACTCCTTTTAGTAGATCCTCTTATCTTAGATACCCTTGTGTCCATTCATAGCTTCTAGGATTTGATAAGAATCTATTCTCTAAGAACATAAGCAATATATGGTATATTTCATAAGCAATATATGGTATATTTCCACCAAGTTTAGTTTAGCACTAATAGATGGTTAACTTGCTCCATGTGTATTTCATCTTCCAAGTTTCCCTATGGGGAATTAGTTTTAACATCAAGTTCTTCAATCTCCAAGTTTAGTTTAGCACTAACAGATGTCATCCTCACTATTGGTAAAAAAAAAAATCTCTTCAAAATCTGTCTTCGTAACCCTTCACAACAATTTGTGCTCTATATTCACAACAATTTGTAATGTCAATGTTTTCTTTCTTTTGGCAAGTCCATGTCGTTCTCTTTTGGAAATACCGCAAATCATGGGACTAGTTCTCCTTCAAGGATTGAATTTCTTCATTCATGTGCATGCGACCATTTGTCATTGATCTTAATGGCTTCTTCAAAGTTGTGAAGTTTCCCTTCATCTGACATATTCTTTTGAGAAATATCTTCTCTATGGTTGTTTATCTAATCAAAAGCTTTGATCTTGTCCTTTTTGAAGGTTATCTACCTCTTGATCTTCATTTACCTAATCAAGAGTGTAATTTGTTTCTTCAAGTTTCTAGCATCTGATTAAGTTTCTCTGTTTGATTATGTTTTTCTGTCTATTATTCCGTATGAAAACTTTCTCTCTCAGAATTAGTAGGATTTTGTCTCGAACTACCTTAAGATTTGGCTTCCCAGATATGTTGAACTGTTTGATCCTCAAACATACCATAAATTTGCTTCGAACAATTCACTTCTCTGAAGAGACCCATAACTTGAAACCAAAGTTCATCTCTATGAGAATATGAAGATAACTTTTACACTCAAAGATACTCAAGAGGTTTTCTTTCTATATCATACTTTATCGGTATATCTTCTCCATCACTCCATTATTTGAAGGCGAGTTGTTGATCAGATTAGTAGCCCTTCTCATCCTATCCCCATATTCCGAGAACTCCGCAATTAAAACTCCAGGAAATTCCCTCCTGGATGAGGGCAAAATAGGGGCACTTGCTAAAAGTATTTGAGTAAAAGATTTGTCTTTCTTCTTTTAAGAATATTGAAAGGATTGAATAGAATGAAATACTCTCCCTATAGGAGATGAAAAAACGCTATTCAAGATAAAACCCTTCATCATTCATATAGAGTTTTGATTCTTATGAGAAATGTTTTATCGAAGAGGAATTCCAACAACATTATTTGAGGGCAAGATGAAAATTAAATATTGACACAAAAAAGTCATCAATTAAAGTCATGTTGATAGAAATAACCTGAAAGAAAGAGTTCTGCAGCTTCCAAGCCTGTAGCAGTTTTGCTTGCACTCATGTAAATCCAGAGGCAGATCTATTATTATCAAGCGACGTGATTAAACTAAAATCATTTTATTAACTAGTAAGAATACTTATTTTAAGGACTTGAATGGTGGACAAGGAAATCAAGATTGTGCACTTGCCTGTACCAAGTAAATAAAACCATTGATAATAAAATAAGCAGGCCTAAGTTTCTGTGCGGGTTCACTTCTTGCCTGAATACATTCGAGACAGATAAAGGTAATATAATTTACCATAAAATAATGATTGTTAATGTAGTTCTCTCAAAAGAAAGTAAACATACCTGGTGATATATCTCAGCCCAGAACAAGACAAGCAATGTATACGTAGAAAAAAACAGAAGACCAGGAAGCTCCATTAACACCTGCTCTAGTGCCTATAAACGTATTGTGATAATACGTCAGAACATGAACAGAAACAACTGAGGATAAGCTGAATGGACAAAGGACAAATAAAGGTTGAAATAAAAGATAGATAGATGAAAGCCTAGCAGAAGAAACTGATTTGTTATTTATTCTTAGGGGGAGGGGGAAATTATTGCATGGTCCTACGTCATGGATCATCATGTGTTTAAGACCAACCTCCATGTAACTAGTAACTAAGTTTTTCAATTTACAATGAAGAGTAAATAAAAGCAGGCAACAATTCGACATTACCGTAGATTATAAAGATCTTGGACTACACTAATTCGGGGGTGTTCGGAACTTGTTTTATAAGTTATAGTAGAAACTTCTTAAAACGGGCAAGAAATTATAATTTACTGAAAGCTATTTGGTCATGATATTTATCAACAGACAAAATAAAAAAAATCTTGATGAAACTAACTATTTTCATAATCTCTTCCATTATAAACTCAATCATTCAAAATCCAAGCTTAGAAAGACACGATGTGCTCTACTTTGATCCTACTTCCCTAACCTACCAACCAAAAAAGCAATAAATGAAGAAGTGGGATTAATGCTTAAATTACAGTAGTTGAGATTTCAGAACAGAAAAATACCTTTGGTCTTATTGCAAAAACACTTTTGTATAAGCCGAAAAGGACAGCCCTCACTGCAAGCGTAATATGGATTCATCAAGCATAAAAATCAAAACAAATAAGCTAACAGAGCTGTTTATAGACTATTCACAACTCACATACATCCATTGACAACAAAGTTCATCAAGTGGAAAACCTTCTGCGTTGTCCACCCATATTCAGGTACCCTCATCTGAATTCGCACCAGTTGTACCTGAGAAATAAACAGATTACGATTATGGCTTCCTTTGCAAAAATCTGGCTTGGGCAAAAACAGCTACAAGCCCATATTTTACCAAATTCCCACACAATTCACATCTCAAGCAGCAAAAGACAACCATTCACATTCTGCAAGAAGAAAACCTACTCAGAGTTCACAGGGGTTACAAAACAATGACCCCCATATAAAGAAACATCAATGTTGGATCATATAAATCTGATCAGGTGTTAAAGTTTGAACCTTTTTGAGATTTGACGAGAGACGGGGTGTCAGTTGTGTAGTAAATAATAAGTTCAGAGCGAAGCCAAAAAAAAAAGGAAAAAGTGATTCAAAATTAAAAAACAATAATTGAAAAAACTTGAGCCTTTTTCTGAGGGTTCACGATTTCCCCCATGAAATAAAAGAAAGAAAATGACTAACCAGGGCAATAAAGGAGACCAACGTATAAGCGACACAAAGGGCATAATAAGTGCCTCTCTGCCATTGATCCGAGTCATCAATCTGATTCCACCATTGGAATGCATTCACAAACTGAGGCTCTCCTTCTAAGAACCCAAAGCTCTTCGTTCTGAGTCCAAATGCCATAATAGGATTGGGAATGACGAAGGAGTTAATTAACACGGAAGAAGAAGAAAGGGGAAGTTGTTTTCGGTGCACTCGACGGAAAGTTAATAGAATGTCACGTGGCTAGGTCCTAATTACACACGTAAGAGGGTGGTTTTACACGTGTAGCGTAGTGGCATATTCCTTTATTATGCAGGAGACATGCTTTGCTTTGGTTTCTGAGAAGGGATTAAGATAACTTATGATTGATTTGATGCGAGATTGGTAACAACAACTTTTGGTTTGTGACCTAAAAGGATTTATCATTTTCATCGGATCAATCAGTGTAAATATATATGTCTCGGTTGACCTGTTCGTTCAGTAAATAAACTACTAACCAAGGAAATAAAAACTACCTACAAAAAACAAATATTTTTATAAATATAATTTTATTATTGTTAGTTTTTATTATTTATATTTATATATTTACGGATGAAAACAGATCCGTTACGTGTGTTTCCCTTTTATGTGTGATTAGTTTTTTTTATGCTGTTATTATTATAGTTATAAAATTAAATATATATAAATTTTATGTATTTATAGGTAATTTTTTTAATTAAAAATATTAAACTTTAAAAAACGAAATTAAAAATAATTAAATTTAGATAAACGATTACTAAAAAATAATATATTGATAACATAATTATTTTAATTTTAAAAAAATTATTTAAAGGATAAAATTGAAAAACATAAGTGAACACCCTATATTTTAACTCTTTCTTCCTTTTCCTTTTCTTAGGATTAAATATATTTTAGTTTCTATATTTTTGGACAATTTTAATTTTAGATCATTTTTAAACTATGATACAATTTAGTCCTTCAATTTTAGTAAACTTTAATTTTAGTCCTTTTTACTAAATTTTTTTAACTTTATTTATTATTTCAAAAATATAGAAACTAAAAATATATTTAACTTTTTTGTTTATCTAATTCTTCAAGAAGAAGCTACAGCAATAAAGTATGTAATGTAATAGTCCAGTAAATTATTTTTCTTTTTAAAATAATAATATTAATCGTCTTATTAGACAATGTTTGTATCTTGTTGAATTTTAAGATTCTTACTTGACTTAAGTTTATATGAAGGGTTCTCGAATTCCTTACACTTTATTAAGAAAATATTTTCTACATTAATTAAATTTTTTATTTTCTAGTTCATATAAATTCAATCAGTATAAAAAATAGTGTTTTCAAATCTGATTATTGAATGAATATAAGAAATGTTAAAGGTTAAATACTGATATTCCTGTGTTCTGATGATCATAATTTTTTTGTACTTGTTTTTCTGCTAGAAATTTTAGCTTTCAAACTCCAGTTAGTAATTTTAGGCGGCTCCACTGCACATGAATATTACCCAAGCAAATATTAAAAAATAAATCTTTGCAAAAAGCATTAAACTGAACTTGTTATCATTTTAATTCATGTATTCCTTTAAATATGAAAAGTAAGTTTTGTTCTGACTCCAAATCCACGTTAGACATATATTGATGTAAACATTGGAAAGTATTTTGTCTTAGAACACTCTTAGAACATTTTTGTTCTGATGACGGCTTAATACATTAAAAAAAAACACTATTTATAAACTCGTTAGCTATGTGAGATTTTCTAGTTTATTAGTATAGAATAAATGTATAAACTGATTTTGAATTATGAAAATTCAATGTATTTTATCTTTAAGTTTTGTTTATCTAAAAATATTTATAAAAAAAAGGTATTAATAAATTGAATATATTGATAAAAACACTAATTCGATATAGGCACTTATGAGTCTAAGACATGTTTTCCTTCTATTATAAGCATAATATTGTTTGATATTTTTACTGTGACTGCAAACTACATAGTTGAACCCCTATATAGATGGTAGGAGTTTGTGTTTCTTTTATGAGTTCAATCTTTAATTTATTTAACAATTATTGTGTACTAAATCACATATCATTTATATTGTGATGAACTGATAGTACTGGAGATCGAAGCCAAAATGACAAGGCTTGCTTATATTTTACTTCGTGCTTTCTTCTTGTTGTTTCGTGTTCCTGTTTTATCTTCAATGCAAATGACAATCGCTATCTGCCACACAACGCTATTTGCTGCTATTATTTTTAGTAAAGAAAAAATAGTAAAATTTATGCACTCACTAGTAAAAAAAAATTACTATTGTGCACATCATTCTTCGGTTCACCAGAACCCGAAGCATAATATGATGTGATGACATATTTGAAATTTTCATGATAGAATAGGTCTCGGTTGTCTTCAGAACCATAGCCAAAACCTCTCACAGAAGGACGGAAAATGAAACGGTCAGATATTTTGCTAACATACGCAAGAGAATAGGCCTCGGTTCCCTCAGAATCGATGCCATAGGTCCTTGCTGTTGAAGTACAAACAAAGTCCCACATTAAGTAAAAGAAGGACTGGTCATGGGTTTATATACACCACTACTACAAAATTGACAATAGATAGCGCTCAATAGATAACGCTTATTTGAAAAAGCGCTATCTATTGATGTGCGGAAGAATAGATAGCGCTTCATATTATATTTGTGTGTGTGAAATGAGAATAAATGTGATATGTTTGGCTCTTGTTTAGGTTCAATTGTCACAAACTAATTTAGAAGAGATGAGTAATGATCACTCCAAATGAAAGACACGGATGGAAAAAGAGATGATTTCGCTTCGAAAAATTGGCACACCAAATACTACTGAAGAAGCTAATATCAATAGTGGCCAAGGGAGTTGCACATTGTCATCAATTAGTTTTCCCGAGGTAACTAGCTTATCTACATTACTTTCATTATTACTTTAATTTGCTTACTTTAAACTTTCATAGGTCTTCATATTTAGTCACATTGAAGATTGTCTTATAATTATGTTTTATAATGTAGGGTCTCAAGTTGTAAATTGTTTACATTATCACCATCAATTTGCTTTGTTGCCCATGGAAAATTACATAATTTTAAGAGTGATACACTACATGGTAGACCTCTACCTAAGGGTCATGTCAAAGTTAATATAGATATTGCTTTAGAGCCAAATGTATCCTTGCCTATACCAATTGATGATGATGACATGATGACAATAGGACAAGGAATAGGTACATTTGTGGCATGGCCAATGAATTTCATACAGATTAGTGATGAGGTATGTTTATACAATTGTATTAATTCATATTTATGAATATATTATATTTATTACCTAACTTGTTTAATTGATGATGTTTTAGGATTCTACCCAACCAAAAAAGAAAAAAATGAATAATCCAAATGTCGCACCTAAAAAGAAATGTCAAGGGAAAATGACCATTCAACATACTCCTCCTAAATTGTTTCATCCCAATCCTTCTGAATGATGCAATTACCTCTCTTCATACATGAAACTAAAGCCATCACAATCACTTCTTCCAATAGAAATGGACAAAAACATATTTGGAATAGATAATCATGAAGAAATTGTTAGTGCAGAAACTATTGAAGAAGTTATCAACTATGCATGGCTAGGTGCAACTACAATTTCTATTTATATCAGGTACAACATATAGTACTTTTTATCATTAACTTCATTATTAGATTGACACCTTACGATATTGCTAATACATTCTTATCTTTTTCTTTTACAAGGTACCTATATGAAAGTTTTGTTAAGCCAAATGACAAATCATTCTTTTTTTTATCACCCAAAATCACAACACATGAGTTGTCAATGAAAGACAAAATGCAAAAAATAGTCACCCTTTTTCTTGTTAATGGGGTGATTGGAATGCACTCTTTATATCACCAAATGGCTACTCTAAAAGTCTTTGTGCAAGAAATTTTTCATTTTGGTTGGTTTTTAAGCTAGCTAAGTTTGGTGGTGAGACTTGGATAAGTTGGTGGTTGGTGCCGAGATTTGAGAAATTTTAAATGTCTTCCTTTTTTTACATTTAATGGTTGGGATGCACTCTTTATATCATCAACTGGCTACTATAAAAATCTCGTGCAAGAAATTTTTCATTTTGGTTGGTTTTCAAGCTAGCCAAGTTTGGGGTGAGACTTTGTTAAGTTGGTGGTTGGTGCAAATATTTGAGAAATTTTCAGTGTCTTTTTTTTTGAGATTTGATGGTTGGGATGCACAATTTCTATCACCAACTGGCTACTATAAAAATCTCGTGCAAGAAATTTTTCATTTTGGTTGGTTTTCAAGCTAGCCATGTTTGGTGCTGAAACTTTTATGCATGGTGCCAAGATTTGGGAAATTTTCAAAGTCTTGGTTTTGGAGATTTAATGGTTGGAATGCTCTCTTTATATCACAAAACGACTACTGTAAATATCATGGTAGAAGAAATTTTTTATTTTGGTTGGTTTTCAAGGTAGCTTAGTGGGTGCTATGTGCCAACATTTGGGAAAATTTCAAAGTCTTGGCTTTTGAGAATAGATGGTTGGAATGTACTCTTTATATCACCAAATGGTACTATAAAAGTCTTTGTGCAAGAAATTTTTCATTTTGGTTGGTTTTCAAGCTAGCTAAGTTTGGTGGTGAGACTTGTCTAAGTTGGTGGTTGGTGCCGAGATTTGAGAAATTTTTAGTGTTTTTTTGTTAGATTTGATGGTTGGGATGCACTCTTTATATCACCAACTGGCTACTATAAAAATCTTGTGCAAGATTTTTTCATTTTGGTTGGTTTTCAAGCTAGCCAAGTTTGATGGTGAAACTTTTATGCTTTGTGCAAAGATTTGGGAAATTTTCAAAGTCTTGGTTTTTGAGATTTAATGGTTGGAATGCACTCTTTATATCACAAAACGATTACTGTAAATATCATGGTGGAAGAAATTTTTAATTTTTGTTGGTTTTCAAGGTAGCTTAGTGGGTGCGATGTGCCAACATTTGAGAAATTTCAAAGTCTTGGCTTTTGAGAATAGATGGTTGGAGTGCACTCTTTATATCACCAAATGGCTACTCTAAAAAAGCCATTGTGCAAGAAATTTTCCATTTTGATTGGTTTTCAAGCTTGCTAAGTTTGGTGTTTGGACTTGGCTAAGTTGGTGGTTGGTGCCGAGATTTGAGAAATTTTTAGTGTATTTTTTTTTTCAGATTTGATGGTTGGGATGCACTCTTTATATCACCAACTGGCTACTATAAAAATATCGTGCAAGAAATTTTTCATTTTGGTTGGTTTTCAAGATAGCCAAGTTTTGTGGTGAGACTTTTATGCTTGGTGCAAAGATTTAGGAAATTTTCAAAGTCTTAGTTTTTGAGATTTAATGGTTAGAATGCTCTCTATATATCACAAAACGACTACTGTAAATATCATGGTGGAAGAAATTTTTTATTTTTTTTGGTTTTCAAGGTAGCTTAGTGGGTGCTATGTGCCAACATTTGGGAAATTTTTCAAATTCTTGGCTTTTGAGAATAGATGGTTGGAGTGCTCTCTTTATATTGCCAAATGGCTACTCTACAAAAGTCATTGTGTAAGATATTTTCCTTTTTGATTGGTTTTCAAGCTTGCTAAGTTTGGTGGTTGGACTTGGCTAAGTTGGTGGTTGGTGCCGAGAGTTGAGAAATTTTCAATGTCTTTGTTTTCAGAATTAATGGTTAGGATGCACTCTTTATATCACCGACTGGCTACTATAAAAATCTCGTGCAAGAATTTTTCATTTTGATTGGTTTTCAAGCTAGCCAAGTTTGATGGTGAAACTTTTATGCTTTATGCAAAGATTTGGAAAATTTTCAAAGTCTTGGTTTTTGAGATTTAATGGTTGGAATGCACTCTTTATATCACAAAACGATTACTGTAAATATCATGGCGGAAGAAATTTTTAATTTTGGTTCGTTTTCAAGGTAGCTTAGTGGGTGCGATGTGCCAACATTTGGGAAATTTCAAAGTCTTGGGTTTTGAGAATAGATGGTTGGAGTGCACTCTTTATATCACCAAATGGCTACTCTAAAAAAGTCATTGTGCAAGAAATTATCCATTTTGATTGGTTTTCAAGCTTGCTAAGTTTGGTGTTTGGACTTGGCTAAGTTGGTGGTTGGTGCTGAAATTTGAGAAATTTTTAGTGTATTTTTTCTTCAGATTTGATAGTTTCGATACACTCTTTATATCACCAACTGGCTACTATAAAAATATCGTGCAAGAAATTTTTCATTTTGGTTGGTTTTCAAGATAGCCAAGTTTTATGGTGAGAATTTTATGCTTGGTGCAAAGATTTAGGAATTTTTCAAAGTCTTGGTTTTTGAGATTTAATGATTGGAATGCTCTCTTTATATCACAAAACGACTACTGTAAATATCATGATGGAAGAAATTTTTTATTTTTTTTGGTTTTCAAGGTAGCTTAGTGGGTGCTATGTGCCAACATTTGGGAAATTTTCAAATTCTTGGCTTTTGAGAATAGATGGTTGGAGTGCACTCTTTATATCACCAAATGGCTACTCTACAAAAGTCATTGTGCAAGAAATTTTCCATTTTGATTGGTTTTCAAGCTTGCTAAGTTTGGTGTTTGAACTTGGCTAAGTTGGTGGTTGGTGCCGAGATTTGAGAAATTTTCAGTGTCTTTGTTTTTAGATTTGATGGTTGGGATGCACTTTTTATATCACCACTTGGGTACTGTAAAAATCTCGTGCATGAATTTTTCATTTTGGTTGGTATTCAAGCTAGCCAAGTTTGATGGTGAAACTTTTATGCTTTGTGCAAAGATTTGGGAAATTTTCAAAGTCTTGGTTTTTTAGATTTAATGGTTGGAATGCTCTCTTTATGTCACAAAACGACTACTATAAATATAATGGTTGAAGAAAGTTTTTATTTATTTTGGTTTTCAAGGTAGCTTAGTGGGTGCTATGTACCAACATTTGAGAAATTTTCAAAGTCTTGGCTTTTGAGAAGAGATGATTGGAATGCACTCTTTATATCACCAAATGGTACTATAAAAGTCTTTGTGCAAGAAATTTTTCATTTTGGTTGGTTTTCAAGCTAACTAAGTTTGGTGGTGAGACTTGTCTAAGTTGGTGGTTGGTGCCGAGATTTGAGAAATTTTTAGTGTTTTTTTTTTAGATTTGATGGTTGGGGTGCACTCTTTATATCACCAACTGGCTACTATATAAATCTCGTGCAAGAATTTTTCATTTTGGTTGGTTTTGAAGCTAGCCAAGTTTGGTAGTTAGACTTTTATGCTTGGTGCAAAGATTTGGGAAATTTTCAAAGTCTTGGTTTTTGAGATTTAATAATTGGAATGCACTCTTTATATTACAAAACGATTACTGTAAATATCATGGTGGAAGAAATTTTTAATTTTGGTTGGTTTTCAAGGTAGCTTAGTGGGTGCTATGTGCCAACATTTGGGAAATTTCAAAGTCTTGGCTTTTGAGAATAGATGGTTTTAATGCACTCTTTATATCACCAAATGGCTACTCTAAAAAAGTCTTTGTGCAAGAAATTTTTCATTTTGATTGGTTTTCAAGCTTTCTAAGTTTGGTGTTGAGCCTTGGCTTAGTTGGTGGTTGGTGCCGAAATTTGAGAAATTTTCAGTGTCTTGTTTTTTAGATTTGATGATTGGGATGCACTCTTTATATCACCAACTGGCTACTATAAAAATATCATGCAAGAAATTTGTCATTTTGGTTGGTTTTGAAGCTAGCAAAGTTTGGTGGTGAGACTTTTATGCTTGGTGCAAAGATTTGGAAAATTTTCAAAGTCTTGGTTTTTGAGATTTAATGGTTGGAATGTACTCTTTATATCACAAAACGACTACTGTAAATATCATGGTGGAAGAAATTTTTAATTTTGGTTGGTTTTCAAGGTAGCTAGCTTAGTGGGTGTTCTGTGTCAACATTTGGGAAATTTTCAAAGTCTTGGATTTTGAGAATAGATGGTTGGAATGCACTCTTTATATCACCAAATGGCTACTCTAAAAAAGTCTTTGTGCAAGAAATATTTTATTTTGATTGGTTTTCAAGCTTGCTAAGTTTGGTGTTGAGAGTTAGCTAAGTTGGTGGTTGGTGCCGAGATTTGAGAAATTTTTAGTGTCTTTTTTTTGAGATTTGATGGTTGGGATGCACTCTTTATATCACTAACTAGCTATTATAAAAATCTCGTGCAGGAATTTTTCATTTTGGTTGGTTTTCAAGCTAGTCAGGTTTGGTGGTGAGACTTTTATTCTTGGTGCAAAGATTTGGGAAATTTTCAAAGTCTTGATTTTTGAGATTTAATGGTTGGAATGCTCTCTTTATATCACAAAACGACTACTGTAAATATAATGGTTGAAGAAATTTTTTATTTTGGTTGGTTTTCAATGTAGCTTAGTGGGTGCTATGTGCCAACATTTGGGAAATTTTCAAAGTCTTGGCTTTTGAGAATAGATGGTTGGAATGCACTCTTTATATCCCCAAATGGCTACTCTAAAAAAGTCTTTGTGCAAGAAATTTTTTATTTTGATTGGTTTTCAATCTTGCTAAGTTTGGTGTTGAGACTTAGCTAAGTTGGTGGTTGGTGCCGAGATTTGGGAAATTTTTAGTGTCTTTATTTTTAGATTTGATGGTTGGGATGTATTCTTTATATCACCAACTGGCTACTATAAAAATGTCGTGCAAGAAATTTTTCATTTTGGTTGGTTTTCAAGCTAGCCAAGTTTGGTGGTGAGACTTTTATGCTTGGTGCAAAGATTTTTGTAATTTTCAAAGTCTTGGTTTTTGAGATTTAATGGTTGGAATGCGTTGTATATATCACAAAACGACTACTGTCGATATCATGGTGGAAGAAATTTTTAATTTTGGTTGGTTTTCAATGTAGCTTAGCGGGTGTTATGTGCCAACATTTGGGAAATTTTCAAAGTCTTGGCTTTAGAAAATATATGGGTGGAATGCACTCTTTATATCACCAAATGGCTACTCTAAAAGTCTTTGTGCAAGAAATTTTTCATTTTGGTTGGTTTTCAAGCTAGCTAAGTTTGGCGGTGAGACTTGTCTAAGTTGGTGGTTGGTGCCGATATTTGAGAAATTATCAGTGTTTTTTTTTTAGATTTGATGGTTGGGATGCACTCTTTATATCACTAACTGGCTACTTTAAAAATATCGTGCAAGAAATTTTTCATTTTGGTTGGTTTTCAAGCTTGCCAAGTTTGGTGGTAAGACTTTTATGCTTGGTGCAAAGATTTGGGAAAGTTTCAAAGTCTTGGTTTTTAAGATTTAATGGTTGGAATGCTCTCTTTATATCCCAAAACGACTACTGTAAATATCATGGTGGAAGAAATTTTTAATTTTGGTTGGTTTTCAAAGTAGCTTAGTGGGTGCTATGTGCCAACATTTGAGAAATTTTCAATGTCTTGGCTTTTGAAAATGGATGATTGGAATGCACACTTTATATCACCAAATGGCTACACTAAAAGTCTTCATGCAAGAAATTTTTCATTTTGGTTGGTTTTCAAGCTAACTAAGTTTGGCGGTGAGACTTGTCTAAGATAGTGGTTGGTGCCGAGATTTGAGAAATTTTCAGTGTTTTTTTTTTAGATTTCTTGGTTGGGATGCACTCTTTATATCACCAACTGGCTACTATAGAAATCTCGTGCAAGAATTTTTCATTTTGGTTTGGTTTCAAGCTAGCCAAGTCTGGTGGTGAGACTTTTATGCTTGGTGCAAAGATTTGGGAAATTTTCAAAATCTTGGTTTTTGAGATTTAATGGTTGGAATGAACTATTTATATCACAAAACAACTACTGTAAATATCATGGTGGAAGAAATATTTAATTTTGGGTAGTTTTCAAGGTAGCTTAGTGGGTGCTATGTGCCAACATTTGGGAAATTTTCAAAGTCTTGGCTTTTGAAAATAGATGATTGGAATGCACTCTTTATATCACCAATTGGCTACTCTAAAAGTCTTTGTGCAAGGAATTTTTCATTTTGGTTGGTTTTCAAGCTAGCTAAGTTTGGTTGTGAGACTTGGCTGAGTTGGTGGTTGGTGCCGAGATTTGAGATATTTTCAGTGTCCTTTTTTTTTAGATTTGGTGGTTGGCAATGCACTCTTTATATCACCTACTGGCTACTATATAATCTG
The DNA here is from genome assembly GCA_027742785.1 of Vigna reflexopilosa. Taxonomy (NCBI): domain Eukaryota; kingdom Viridiplantae; phylum Streptophyta; class Magnoliopsida; order Fabales; family Fabaceae; genus Vigna; species Vigna reflexopilosa. Next base: position 14,285,696 of record CM050911.1, on the reverse strand, counting down.
GTGCAAGAAATTTTTCATTTTGGTTGGTTTTCAACCTAGCCAAGTTTGGTGGTTGGACTTTTATGCTTGGTGCAAAGATTTGGAAAATTTTCAAAGTCTTGGTTTTTGAGATTTAATGGTTGGAATGCACTATTTATATCACAAAACAAGTACTGTAAATATAATGGTGGAAGAAATTTTTAATTTTGGTTGGTTTCAAGGTAGCTTAGTGGGTGCTATGTGCCAACATTTGGGAAATTTTCAAAGTCTTGGCTTTTGAGAATGGATGATTGGAATGCACTCTTTATATCACCAAATGGCTACTCTAAAAGTCTTCATGCAAGAAATTTTTCATCTTGGTTGGTTTTCAAGCTAACTAAGTTTGGCGGTGAGACTTGTCTAAGATGGTGGTTGGTGCCGAGATTTGAGAAATTTTCAGTGTTTTTTTTTTAGATTTCATGGTTGGGATGCACTCTTTATATCACCAACTGGCTACTATAGAAATCTCGTGCAAGAATTTTTCATTTTGGTTGGGTTTCAAGCTAGCCAAGTCTGGTGGTGAGACTTTTATGCTTGGTGCAAAGATTTGGGAAATTTTCAAAGTCTTGGTTTTTGAGATTTAATGGTTGGAATGAACTATTTATATCACAAAACGACTACTGTAAATATCATGGTGGAAGAAATATTTAATTTTGGGTAGTTTTCAAGGTAGCTTAGTGGGTGCTATGTGCCAACATTTGGGAAATTTTCAAAGTCTTGGCTTTTGAGAATAGATGATTGGAATGCACTCTTTATATCACCAATTGGCTACTCTAAAAGTCTTTGTGCAAGGAATTTTTCATTTTGGTTGGTTTTCAAGCTAGCTAAGTTTGGTTGTGAGACTTGGCTGAGTTGGTGGTTGGTGCCGAGATTTGAGATATTTTCAGTGTCCTTTTTTTTAGATTTGGTGGTTGGCATGCACTCTTTATATCACCTACTGGCTACTATATAATCTGGTGCAAGAAATTTTTCATTTTGGTTGGTTGTCAAACTAGCCAAGTTTGGTGGTGAGACTTTTATGCTTGGTGCAAAGATTTGGGAAATTTTCAAGGTCTTGGTTTTTGAGATTTAATGGTTGGAATGCACTATTTATATCATAAAACAAGTACTGTAAATATCATGGTGGAAGAAATTTTTAATGTTGGTTGGTTTCAAGGTAGCTTAGTGGGTGCTATGTGCCAACATTTGGGAAATTTTCAAAGTCTTGGCTTTTGAGAATAGATGGTTGGAATGCACTCTTTATATCACCAAATGGATACTCTAAAAACGTCTTTGTGCAAGGAATTTTTCATTTTGGTTGGTTTTGAAGCATGCTAAGTTTGGTGTTTTGACTTGGCTAAGTTGGTGGTTGGTGTCGAGATTTAAAAATTTCAGTGTCTGTTTTTTTAGATCTGATGGTTTGCATGCACTCTTTCTATCACCAACTGGCAACTACAAAAATATCGTGCAAGAAATTTTTAATTTTGGTTGGTTTTCAAGCTAGCTAAGTCTGGTGGTGAGACTTTTATGCTTGGTACAAATATTTGGGAAATTTTCAAAGTATTGGGTTTTGAGATTTAATGGTTGGAATGGTCCCTTTTATATGACAAAATGACTACTGTAAATATAATGGTTGAAGAAAATTTTTATTTTGGTTGGTTTTCAAGGTAGCCTAGTGGGAGCTATGTGCCAACATTCGGGAAATTTTCATAGTCTTGGCTTTTGAGAATAGATGGATGGAATGCACT